>JAVGWX010000011.1:88158854-88523854 GCA_036924085.1 Ariolimax columbianus | reverse complement strand
GTACGGAGATAGGTGTATGTGTACGGAGGTAGTTGTTGCATATGTACGGAGGTAGTTGTTGCATGTGTACGTGGTTAGTTGTTGCATATGTACGGAGGTAGTTGTTGCATATGTACGGAGGTAGTTGTTGCATATGTACGGAGGTAGTTTCTGTATGTGTACGGAAGTAGTTGTTGTATGTGTTCGAAGGTAGTTGTTGTATACGTATGGAGGTAGTTGTTGCATATGTACGGAAGTAGTTGTTGCATATGTACGGAAGTAGTTGTTGCATATGTACGGAAGTAGTTGTTGCATATGTACGGAAGTAGTTGTTCCATATGTACGGAAGTAGTTGTTGCATATGTACGGAAGTAGTTGTTGCATATGTACGGAAGTAGTTGTTGCATATGTACGGAAGTAGTTGTTGCATATGTACGGAAGTAGTTGTTGCATATGTACGGAAGTAGTTGTTGCATATGTACGGAAGTAGTTGTTGCATATGTACGGAAGTAGTTGTTGCATATGTACGGAAGTAGTTGTTGCATATGTACGGAAGTAGTTGTTGCATATGTACGGAAGTAGTTGTTGCATATGTACGGAAGTAGTTGTTGCATATGTACGGAAGTAGTTGTTGCATATGTACGGAAGTAGTTGTTGCATATGTACGGAAGTAGTTGTTGCATATGTACGGAAGTAGTTGTTGCATATGTACGGAAGTAGTTGTTGCATGTGTACGGAAGTAGTTGTTGCATGTGTACGGAGCGGGTTAGTGCGTGTGTACGGAGGTAGCTGTTGCAAGTTCAAGAACGTGCTCAAAATGAATTAATTAGAAACTCGAGATTAGATCATCTCTAATGGGAGGACAACGGATTCCCTCAGCACACTAGATTGATAATCTTACATAAAGATACGTCACACTAATAGTTGCCGAAACACTTCTCTTTCTTACAGCGAGGCGAGGGTGTCCTTCAGAACAATTTCTAGAAATATCCTCAGTGCCTTACTTTTATTTCTTTGTTGTTCTTAAATGTACTAAGTGTACTTAAGTTCAGGTTGTTTGATGTACATGAGTTCAGAGTGTCTTGTGTACATGAGTTCAGAGTGTCTGGTGTACATTATTTCAGAGTGTCTGGTGTACATGAGTTCAAAGTGTTTTAGTTCTAATTATTTCCCCTCTCACACAAAGGACACACGAAAAATGTATTATTTTACAAAAAATAGTAATTAAAATTCATTAACATATCTAGATATGATGACATCAGTTAGAGCGCAGCCTACTGTAGATACAGGTCTGCTGACTTACGGATAAATCCCTTTGAAACGTCACATGCCACGGCTGATTAAATAACGCAACTTGCACGTAACAACTATCAGTGCAAATATAAAAGTGTGTTCGGGAAACAAAGATGGACATGCAAATGGTTTCAGGGCAGGATTCTGTTAAAGGATCACTCTCAACAGTGATTTGTTGTGTTTTGTACCATGTATTTGTTTTATTTCTCTGTGTGGAGCAGGGATTGATTATAAACCTTGGCACAATATGAGTTCCTTTATTTAGTCCGTTGTGAAATATGATGTTTCAATGGATTTTCTTAGAGATAGATTAGACGCTAACTAGGCCGTCTGACTCAGACGGAATAGTTAATCTAATCTATCTTGAAGTTTTTGTGTCAGAGGTTTCCAGCACCTAGCCAGTTGAATTATCTGGTTCTGAACCTGGTTCTATCCTTCGGTCCTAATCTAGTCCTTTCTCTCCCCTAACAATATCATCTAATATCTAAATAACATCTTGAATCTTGTGGTGGTTCTCTCCTATAGTGTGTCTATGACAGTCTGGCTGCTTCAATATTTATCGGGCCGCTGTAGACAAATGATGTCCTACTCGTGTTATGGGATGTGATACTTGGTGTCTGGGTTACTCCTGTGCTTCAATCATACAGCTAATAGTCTTTAGAGCTACCTTGTAATTTCATTACAGCGAAAGGTAAATGATCACACACTTGCAACCGTATACAATTCGCATTGAAACCCATATGGAACGCCAAGGAAATAAGAAGGAAGACACAAATAAGGATTTTCGATTCAAATGTGAAGCCAGTCCTGCTGTATGGAGCTGAAACTTGGAGGATGGCCAAAGGCAATGACAGGAGACTGCAGGGTTTTGTCAACAGATGGCTGGAGGATGACCAAAGGCAATGACAGGAGACTGCAGGGTTTTGTCAACAGATGGCTGGAGGATGACCAAAGGTAATGACAGGAGACTGCAGGGTTTTGTCAACAGATGCCTGAGAAAGATTCTTGGTATAAAATGATTTGACAAAGTTTCAAACGACAGACTGTGGGAGAGAGAGTGACAAAGTAAATTGGAACAGGAAATCTTGGGAAGAAAGTAGAGATGGATGGATCATACATTAAGAAAGCCCCAGGCCAGTATCACCAGGCATTCCCTGTCATGGAACCCACAGGGAAGGAGAGGCAAAGGCAGATCAAGGAATACACGGTGACGAGATCTGGAGGCGGAAGTAAAGAAAACAGGAAAAAGCTGGAAGGAGGTTGAAAAGATTGCAAAGGACAGAGCTGCTTAGCGAGGGTTCATTGATGGCTTATGCACTGCTGGGTGATAGAAGGCGAAAGATACAATTTGCGGCTTATCTTGGATCATTCCCTTAATTAATATATATATAAAGTAATTAGCGTGTCCACTGCAGAACGCCCCTTGTTACGACATCCAACCTATTTCCGTACGTGGAATAGCTGAAACAAACCATGTCTATCAAACTGGACTCAATCGTGATTCGAACAGGGTGTGTTGAGATTGTCAAACGGACGCTTTACCATGAGGCCAAACAGCCTTCCATAATATACATATATGAGGGGAGTAACTGAATTACCAGTCATCATTATCGTAAGCGGCTCAGTCTTTGTAGACCATGCGCGTGGTGCCATGTAAGTTTTGCCCAGCTGTTTCCTGTGACTGTCAAGGCCGACCTGCGAGTGACAGTCCTTGCTACAGATTGTAGAACCATGTTGAGGAGACTGACTTGTCGGTGTGTTCATTGATCGCTTCAGTCTTTCTCTTTTCTCTGCAGCCTTAAGGCCTCAAGGAGCGTCGACAGCCACTATGACCCCTCCAAACAGCTCCATCCTGAACAATTGTTTCCCAGCACTCATATTGAATGTCGTATGCCTTCATGTCCCTCCTGCATACCTCCTGGAATCGCAGTGTGGGACGGCCGATTTTTCTAACTTGAATGACCAGCTGCCCATAAAGGATTTCCTTTGGCAGTCTATCATCGTCCGTGCGGTAAACATGCCTCAACCATCGAAGACGTCGCTGGCTTAACAGCGAGTACATGCTGTGAGTATCTGCCCGATGTAAGACCACAGTATGCGGCACTCTCTTGTCACCCAATCACCAATACACGCCGTAGACACCTCATGTGAAAGGTGTTGAGCCGCCGTTCCTGTTTAGTGTAAGTGCTCCAAGTCTCGCTTCCATACATGAGAGTGCCAAGAACGCAGGTCTGATAGACCCGGACGTTGGTGTAGTGAGACAGTGCAGTGTTCTCCCAGATTCTCTTCGTCAGACGGGCCAATACGGGCAAATAGTATCATCCTAATGAGCACCGTCCTCACCTTGGTCCTCGTACGCAATCGGGACATGTTAAACAGTCAGGACAGGTTAAACAGCCGGGACAGGTTAAACAGCCGGGACAGATTAAACAGCCTGGACAGGTTAAACAGCCGCCTATCTGACCTGGTGCGCAGATTCCTGTCCAGATGTACCAGATGCCAGCAGTCCACACCCAAAAGAGTAGTGTTACAGTGGGTTCCATCCCTCTGTAACATCCAAGACAACGAGGAGGCAGACAGACTGGCAAAAGAAGGTGCAAGGTTACCACAACCAGATTCTAGTGTGACCTACGAAGAGTCCAAAAGGTTTATTAGGTCCAGATACATGGCCAAATGGGAAACAGAAAATACTGGCTACACAAAAAACGATGCCTATTACCAGTTGAACAGAAGAGAGCAGGTCGTGGTTCAGATTCCGCACAGGCCACAAAAGACTGAGGTACCACCTATTCAATACACTTAAGATAGGTGGCACTGACGAATGCATCTGTGGTACAGGGAAAATGACCGCTGGACATCTGCTGCAAAATTTCTCGAGATAAGAGGGCCAGAGAAAGTAAATGTGGCCATCACCAGTGCCAACACTAGACAAGGTGTATGGCAGTGTCGACAGCCTCAGGATGGCCGCTGCTTTCTTCGAACAAATTCAAGTTGACGTCTGACAGCGTACGAAGAAGAAGACACATCACCAACATAAAGCTAGCTTCTCGACCCATCGCCAACATAAAGCTAGCCTATAGACACATCGCCAACATAAAGCTAGCCACTTGACACATCACCAACATAAAGCTAGCCTATCGACACATTACCAACACAAAGCTAGCTTATCGAGACATCACCAACATAAAGCTAGCCTCTTGACACATCACCAACATAAAGCTAGCATATAGACACATCACCAACATAAAGCTAGCCTAAAGACACATCACCAACATAAAGCTAGCCTAAAGACACATCACCAACATAAAACTAGCCTAAAGACACATCACCAACATAAAGCTAGCCACTTGACACATCACCAACATAAAGCTAGCCTAAAGACACATCACCAACATAAAGCTAGCCACTTGACACATCACCAAAATAAAGCTAGTCACATCACCAACATAAAGCTAGCCACTTGACACATCACTAACATAAAGCTAGCCTAAAGACACATCACCAACATAAAGCTAGCCCCTTGACACATCACCAACATAAAGCTAGCCTATATACACATCGCCAACATAAAGCTAGCCTATAGACACATCACCAACATAAAGCTAGCCACTTGACACATCACCAAAATAAAGCTAGTCACATTACCAACATAAAGCTAGCCACTTGACACATCACTAACATAAAGCTAGCCTAAAGACACATCACCAACATAAAGCTAGCCACTTGACCCATCCCCAACATAAAGCTAGCCTATAGACACATCGCCAACATAAAGCTAGCCTATAGACACATCACCAACATACAGCTAGCTTATAGACACATCACCAACATAAAGCTAGCCACTTGACACATCACCAACATAAAGCTAGCCTATAGACACATCGCCAAAATAAATCTAGCCACTTGACACATCACTAACATAAAGATAGCCTATAGACACATCACCAACATAAAGCTAGCCTATAGACACATCACCAACATAAAGCTAGCCTATAGACACATCGCCAACATAAAGCTAGCCACTTAACACATCATCAACATAAAGCTAGCCTATAGACAAATCACTAATAAAAAGCTAGCCTATAGACACATCACCAACATAAAGCTAGCCTATAGACACATCACCAACATAAAGCTAGCCTATAGACATATCACTAACATAAAACTAGCTATAGACACATCACCAACATAAAGCTAGCCTATAGACACATCATCAACATAAAGCTAGTCTACAGACACATCACTAACATAAAGCTAGCCACTTGACACATCACTAACATAAAGCTAGCCTATAGACAATCATCAACATAAAGCTAGCATCTTGACACATCGCCAACATAAAGCTAGCCTATAGACACATCACTAACATAAAGCTAGCCTATAGACACATCACCAACATAAAGCTAGCCACTTGACACATCACTAACATAAAGCTAGCCTATAGACACATCACTAACATAAAGCTAGCCTATAGACACATCACTAACATAAAGCTAGAATATAGACACATCACCAACATAAAGCTAGCCACTTGACACATCACTAACATAAAGCTAGCCTATAGACACATCATCAACATAAAGCTAGCCACTTGACACATCAATAACATAAAGCTAGCCTATAGACACATCACTAACTTAAAGCTAGCCTATAGACACATCACCAACATAAAGCTAGCCACTTGACACATCACTAACATAAAGCTAGCCTATAGACACATCGCCAACATAAAGCTAGCCACTTGACACATCAATAACATAAAGCTAGCCTATAGACACATCACTAACTTAAAGCTAGCCTATAGACACATCGCCAACATAAAGCTAGCCTATAGACACATCGCCGAGCTCCACCTTGTCATTTTCTGCCTGAAAGGTCCCGAACTACTTTGATAGACTACCTCATCAAAGATTATTTCGAAAGTTAAAATCACATGGAATAGGTGGGGAAGTTGTCAAATGGATTGAAAATTTGTTAACGGGAAGAAGGCAGAGGGTAGGCATAAATAAGGAGCACTCTGAGTGTTGTGAAGTAAAAAGTGGAGTGTTACAGGGCTCGGTTTTGGGACCAATTTTGTTCTTGATATAAATAAATGATTTGGACATTGATATGAGATCCATGATTTGCATAATTTGCTGATGACACAAAACTATGCAGTAGTGTCTCATCTAAAGCGGAAGTGGATATATTGATGTCGGATTTAGATACAATTCGAGAATGGTCTGTAAGCTAATGGAGTTTAATGTAGATAAATGTACAGTCATCCACATGGGTAGATCCAATATGGAACATAATTACAGAATGGGAGAAAACAATATTAGAAAGATAGATAAGGAAAGGGACCTAGGGGTTATAATAGATCATACAGGAAAGGTGAGTGAGCAAGTTAAGGTAGCAGTGAAAAAGGCAAATGCAATGTTAGGTTTCAGTAGTATATAACGTAGGGTTCAACTATTAAAATGGAGCTGTTTCCCTCTTTAATTGTCCTATGATCCGCACGCTCAGTGGAGCTTATGTAATATCATATGATCCGCACAGCGAGCGGCGTGACCTTGGTTCCAGCCCGCGTCTTCCCCAGATACGTAATCGACAACTTCGTGATGCGAAGTTATCGACTTTTATAATTAGTAGGGGTAGCTAAGTATTAATTGTTGTTGTTGTTGTTCTAGTCTGCGTATTTACAATATATAAACAAGTAGACAAATAAAACGAAACAAAAATATAATGGATATATACAGCTTTTATTTTTGGATCAATATCACAATGACTCGCAGGTCATTTCTGGCATCGCTTATGACAATCGTCAACAGCGACAAAAGTCGTAGTTATCGATTTTATAATTAATAGGCGTAGCTTCGCGCCGCGAAAGTTATTGATTACATATTTTCAAAATTGTGTGTATTGTTGGTTGTTTTAGATGTGCGTAGCCTGACTCAGTTTGAGGTATCATTGACAAATATAGGTGTGACGCAATATGTTTCATTCAAACAAGATTGGGTATCTTTTTTCATACACCAGTCAAAGGAGTTTTTGTAATGGTGGATACGACAAAACACAGACATCAACAAAAACAACAGAACATTTTCTTTATGTAATAAAAATGTTTATTACTAACAACAGCAAATTAATTTCAAAAGATGGAGCGTTTTTGCTCTTTAATTGTCTTATGATCCACACGCTTGGTGGAGCTTATGTAATATCATATGATCCTCCCAGACAGTGGCGTGACCTTGATTCCAGCCCGCGTCTTCCCCAGATACGTAATATACAACTTCGCGGAGCGAAGTTATCGACTTTTATAATTAATAGGGGTAGCTAATTATTGATTTGTTGTTGATGTTGTCCTAGCGTATTTACAATATGTTTCTTCTTCTTCTTCTTTTATTTCTTTTTCTTCTTTTCTTCTTTCTTTTTCTTTATCTTCTTAATCTGATGTTCGTTCTCAATCTCCTGCTACCAAGGGCTTTGCAAGTAGCATCCAATAGTATGCCACGACTAAATGGGGCTCCTATAGCGTGGTGGTAGATCCCTTGTTTTTCATGGCAAAGGGTTGGGGTCCACACACGGATCAGCTTGACCTTGATCCCAGCCCGCGTCTTCCTCAGATACGTAATCGACAACTTCGTGATGCGAAGTTATCGACTTTTATAATTAGTAGGGGTAGCTAAGTATTAATTGTTGTTGTTGTTGTTCTAGTCTGCGTAATTACAATATATAAACAAGTAGACTCGTCGTCTACCTTTGACACTGCTTTATGTTGAACTGTAAAATGGTAAAAGAGCATGTGGTGGGGAAAATGATAGAAGGGCACATTAATTCTAATAACAGTATTAATCCTGATGACTGGGAAAGAACCACCGACAATCGTTCAGATTAGCGAAGAACTGTTGCAGCATTTACTTCAGACATTAGATAAGTGGAAAGTAACGCACACACATAGAGATAACCAAGGTAGAATACAAATAATACAAATAAAAACCAAAGACAACCTAGAAGATACACACACACAAGTAATAATACATGCCCCTCCAACTAAAAGCAGAACGAAATACATTTTACGAAAACCTCCAAACCACATTAAGCCAACAATATAAACGACACAAAATGATAATGGAGGGAGATTTCAACTGTAATCTAAACCAACTAGATGCATCACAGGGGAACAACAACAAAGAAAGCAATGACACTTTACAACACATCCTAGACAAGCGTGTCCTCAGAGACACTTAGAGACACAAATACCCAGAGGGCAAGGAGACAACATTTACAGACACAACACGTGCTCATGGTACATCATCCAGGTTAGGCATAATTTGCATTCACGAACGTTACAAGACAACGAAAATTAAACCTCTAAATACTACAACGTTCACATACCACAAGGCAGTACAAGTAGTTGTCAATGAAACACACACAAACAAAAAACACCATGAATGTCTACACTGAAAATCTAATAACTCTTTATTATGAAATGACAACCTTATTAAACACATAACTATTTTAATAACAGATAATACAAAAACGACCACAACCGAAAATCTAGGGGAATATTGGAATTTACTAAAAGGAACAATTAAAGTTACTTCACAAATGATATCCAAAATAATACACAAACAAACAAGGAAAAACAAATGTATCATAGAAAACGCAATCCGGCTAACAGAACTTTCGGATAAAAATGCCACATAAATTCCTTTACTACAAGAAGAACTAGATAAACTGGAAAACCATAGGCTACAAGGGGCACAAATAAGGTCCAAATTAAACCAAGCAACACAAGAAATACCCAACAAACAATATCTATCAGTCGAACAAAATATACAACGCAGTAGACAGATAGTGAACCTGAGAAAACAACCCCCCCAACATCAACAAATATAGAGGATAACCAACTGATAACGAAGGAAGAGGTAACTGCAGCGGTAAAGACATTGAGAAGAGGGAAGGTGACCGGTGTGGACAATATACCAGCAGAGCTCTTACAGGCAGGTGGAGAGGTAGTGGTGGAAGGCCTGACACACATCTACCGCAAAATATGGGTTACAGAAAACTGGCCGGACTTATGGGCGAAATCAATGGTTATACCGCTACATAAGTCTGGAAACCTAAAGCTTTGCCAAAATGACATAACAATAAGTCTCATTAGCAACCCTAGCTAAGTCATGCTTAGATTAATCCTCGACCGATTGAAACCTTAAGCAGAGAACCTCATTGCCGAGAGCAAGCAGGGTTCAGACATGGAAGAAGCACTACAGAACATATATTTAATTTAAGGCTGCTAAGCGAGAAATATCTAGATCAGCAGCAAACACTGTATCATGTTTTTGTTGATTTTAAGCAGGCGTTTCATAGGGTATGGCATAAAGCGCTATGGGCAACCATGAGGATGTATAATATCAACGGAAATATTATAACGGTCATTGAACACCTGTATGACAAGGCGTCCAGTGCAGTTCTTGTGAATGGGAGGCGAGGGGACTGGTTTCGAACATAGGTTGGTGTGAGAGAGGGTTGTACACTCTCTCCAACTCTTTTCAATATAGTCCTTGCGGGAATTATGAGTGAGGCACTTGGAGGTCACGATGGTACTGTCAAGATAGGGGGTCGAACGATTACCAACCTTCATTTAGCAGATGATGTCGACGGGTTACCGGGTTCAGAAGCAGATCTCCAGGAATGTGTTAGCAGACTAGCTGAAACAGCTCTTCACTATGGTATAAAGATTCGCCAATGGCTTCAACAGAAGGATAATAGCTAACGGTCAGGAACTCGAAGTTGTTGACCGTTTTAAATATCTTGGATCGCTTGTCAGTGATGAAGGCTCAAAATGGGCAGTGTTGGCCAGAATATCACAGACAATAGCGGCGCTTGCACCAAAAAAAAGACAAGCCGCCGGATTTGTCGAAACGCCGGATTGAACACGGGACCCTCAGATCTTCAGTCTAATACTCTCTGAGCTATTTCGCTCGCCGAAAGTTAAAACAGAAGATTCAAACAATTGTAAAGTTATTTTTAACCAATCTAAAATATTGTTACAGCTTTCATAGTTGTGGTATATTGTATATATGCACAGATGGTAACGGTATCACACTAAGTAAACAAGACATAGTTACAATACATTGACCTTTATCACGGTATTAGAGGATAACTTGTTAACATCACTAACAGAAAAACAAATATGAAATCTTTGCGCCGAAATGATTTTATTTTCGTATTTTATTACGTTATACAAATACTAAAGTAGACAATAAGAAGACTACTAAACAAAAGAGTAAGACACTCAGTAGATTTATGAATTACCTCGACTAATTCTCCAATTTATAAATTGATACCTTATATATTTATATTATACATTTTTACCTACTCATCGTTACATGATATGTGCTGTACAGCTGAGATGGATTGGCGATGTGGTCCGCATCTCGACTCGTCGTCTACCTATGAAACTAATTTATGTTGAACTGCAAAAGAGCAAGCGGTGTGGAAAAAGATACAAGGGCACCTTAATTCTAATAACTGATAATTCTGCTGACTGGGAAAGAACCACCGACAATCGTTCAGACTAGCGCAGAACTGTTGCAACATAAGCTACAAACATCAGAAAAGTGGGAAGTAACGCACGCTCATAGAGATAACCAAGGTAGAATACAAATGATACAAATAACAACCAAAGACAACCCAGAAGATACACACACACACTAGTAAACATACATGCCCCCTCAACTAAAACCAGAACGAAATACATTTTACGAAAACCTCCAAACTACATTAAGCCAACAATATGAACGACACAAAATAATAATGGGGGAGATTTCAACTGTAATCTAAATCCACTAGATGCATCACATGGGATAACAAACAAGAAAAGCCAGTGACACTTTACAACAAGTCCTAGACGAGCACGCCCTCAGAGACACTTACAGACACAATATACCCTGAGGGTAAGGAGACAACATTTACATACACGACACGTGCTCATGGTACATTAGCCCGGTTAGACAGAATTTACATTCACAAAAGTTAAAAGACAACGAAAATTAAACCTCTGAATACGACAACGTTCACAGACCACAAGACAGTACAAGTAGTTGTCAATCGCCCTCTTCATGTCAACATTTGAATGTTACATTTATACATGTGTATACTTTTGTCGCTGTTGCCGGTTGTCATAAGTGATGCTTGAAATGACCTGCGAGTCATTGTGATATTGATCAACAACAACAAAAAAGTCGTATATATCCACCACCATCTTTTGTTTCGTCTTATTTGTCTACGAGACCTTCACCAAATGCTTGAACGAGCAAGACAGTCGGACCCTTAGTTGACAGTTAATATTAAGACTCTTACCAACGCTCTAAATTCTCTCTATAAAGGTCAGAGTCCGGGCCCTGATGACCTGACCTCTGAATTATACTCCATATTTTCCACGTGTTGAGTCCACTCCTACTCAGGGTCTTACAAGAGGCGTCCGAGAAAAGGGCATTACCAGACAGTTTCAATCAATCCTACATAACATTAATACCTAAACCTGATACAGACAAAACTTGAGTAAATAATTAAATTATAGGCCTATCCCCTTACTAAATACAGACTACAAAATACTAACAAAAGCGTTAACATTCAAACTAACACCCTTTATGAAACACCTAGTCCACGAAGACCAGTCATGTAGTGTATAGAATAGAAGTATCAGTAAACATGCATATTTTTTAAGGGACACTATCCAATACACACATGAAAAAAGACACACATTCAGCGATACTATCGATAGCCCACGAGAAAGCTTTTGACAGGGTCTCACATTAATACCTGCACAAAACACTAAAAGAAAACAACATGGGAGAATATTTTACAAATTTGTTAAAAGTAATATATAACAAACCAGAGAGTAGACTCATAATAAATCACACACTTACAGACACAATACAAAAAACTAGATCGGTAAGACAGGGCTGCCCTTATCCCCGTTACTATATAGGAACAACAAGTCTTTTGAAATTAATTTGCTGTTGTTAGTAATAAACATTTTTATTACATAAAGAAAATGTTCTGTTGTTTTTGTTGATGTCTGTGTTTTGTCGTATCCATCATTACAAAAACTCCTTTGACTGGTGTATGAAAAAAGATACCCAATCTTGTTTGAATGAAACATATTGCGTCACACCTATATTTGTCAATGATACCTCAAACTGAGTCAGGCTACGCACATCTAAAACAACCAACAATACACACAATTTTGAAAATATGTAATCAATAACTTTCGCGGCGCGAAGCTACGCCTATTAATTATAAAATCGATAACTACGACTTTTGTCGCTGTTGACGATTGTCATAAGCGATGCTTGAAATGACCTGCGAGTCATTGTGATATTGATCCAAAAATAAAAGCTGTATATATCCATTATATTTTTGTTTCGTTTTATTTGTCTACTTGTTTATATATTGTAAATACGCAGACTAGAACAACAACAACAACAATTAATACTTAGCTACCCCTACTAATTATAAAAGTCGATAACTTCGCATCACGAAGTTGTCGATTACGTATCTGAGGAAGACGCGGGCTGGGATCAAGGTCAAGCTGATCCGTGTGTGGACCCCAACCCTTTGCCATGAAAAACAAGGGATCTACCACCACGCTATAGGAGCCCCATTTAGTCGTGGCATACTATTGGATGCTACTTGCAAAGCCCTTGGTAGCAGGAGATTGAGAACGAACATCAGATTAAGAAGATAAAGAAAAAGAAAGAAGAAAAGAAGAAAAAGAAATAAAAGAAGAAGAAGAAGAAACATATTGTAAATACGCTAGGACAACATCAACAACAAATCAATAATTAGCTACCCCTATTAATTATAAAAGTCGATAACTTCGCTCCGCGAAGTTGTATATTACGTATCTGGGGAAGACGCGGGCTGGAATCAAGGTCACGCCGCTGTCTGGGAGGATCATATGATATTACATAAGCTCCACCAAGCGTGTGGATCATAAGACAATTAAAGAGCAAAAACGCTCCATCTTTTGAAATTAATTTGCTGTTGTTAGTAATAAACATTTTTATTACATAAAGAAAATGTTCTGTTGTTTTTGTTGATGTCTGTGTTTTGTCGTATCCACCATTACAAAAACTCCTTTGACTGGTGTATGAAAAAAGATACCCAATCTTGTTTGAATGAAACATATTGCGTCACACCTATATTTGTCAATGATACCTCAAACTGAGTCAGGCTACGCACATCTAAAACAACCAACAATACACACAATTTTGAAAATATGTAATCAAAAACTTTCGCGGCGCGAAGCTACGCCTATTAATTATAAAATCGATAACTACGACTTTTGTCGCTGTTGACGATTGTCATAAGCGATGCTTGAAATGACCTGCGAGTCATTGTGATATTGATCCAAAAATAAAAGCTGTATATATCCATTATATTTTTGTTTCGTTTTATTTGTCTACTTGTTTATATATTGTAAATACGCAGACTAGAACAACAACAACAACAATTAATACTTAGCTACCCCTACTAATTATAAAAGTCGATAACTTCGCATCACGAAGTTGTCGATTACGTATCTGAGGAAGACGCGGGCTGGGATCAAGGTCAAGCTGATCCGTGTGTGGACCCCAACCCTTTGCCATGAAAAACAAGGGATCTACCACCACGCTATAGGAGCCCCATTTAGTCGTGGCATACTATTGGATGCTACTTGCAAAGCCCTTGGTAGCAGGAGATTGAGAACGAACATCAGATTAAGAAGATAAAGAAAAAGAAAGAAGAAAAGAAGAAAAAGAAATAAAAGAAGAAGAAGAAGAAACATATTGTAAATACGCTAGGACAACATCAACAACAAATCAATAATTAGCTACCCCTATTAATTATAAAAGTCGATAACTTCGCTCCGCGAAGTTGTATATTACGTATCTGGGGAAGACGCGGGCTGGAATCAAGGTCACGCCGCTGTCTGGGAGGATCATATGATATTACATAAGCTCCACCAAGCGTGTGGATCATAAGACAATTAAAGAGCAAAAACGCTCCATCTTTTGAAATTAATTTGCTGTTGTTAGTAATAAACATTTTTATTACATAAAGAAAATGTTCTGTTGTTTTTGTTGATGTCTGTGTTTTGTCGTATCCACCATTACAAAAACTCCTTTGACTGGTGTATGAAAAAAGATACCCAATCTTGTTTGAATGAAACATATTGCGTCACACCTATATTTGTCAATGATACCTCAAACTGAGTCAGGCTACGCACATCTAAAACAACCAACAATACACACAATTTTGAAAATATGTAATCAATAACTTTCGCGGCGCGAAGCTACGCCTATTAATTATAAAATCGATAACTACGACTTTTGTCGCTGTTGACGATTGTCATAAGCGATGCTTGAAATGACCTGTGAGTCATTGTGATATTGATCCAAAAATAAAAGCTGTATATATCCATTATATTTTTGTTTCGTTTTATTTGTCTACTTGTTTATATATTGTAAATACGCAGACTAGAACAACAACAACAACAATTAATACTTAGCTACCCCTACTAATTATAAAAGTCGATAACTTCGCATCACGAAGTTGTCGATTACGTATCTGGGGAAGACGCGGGCTGGGATCAAGGTCAAGCTGATCCCTGTGTGGACCCCAACCCTTTGCCATGAAAAACAAGGGATCTACCACCACGCTATAGGAGCCCCATTTAGTCGTGGCATACTATTGGATGCTACTTGCAAAGCCCTTGGTAGCAGGAGATTGAGAACGAACATCAGATTAAGAAGATAAAGAAAAAGAAAGAAGAAAAGAAGAAGAAGAAATAAAAGAAGAAGAAGAAGAAACATATTGTAAATACGCTAGGACAACAACAACAAATCAATAATTAGCTACCCCTATTAATTATAAAAATCGATAACTTCGCTCCGCGAAGTTGTCGATTACGTATCTGGGGAAGACGCGGGCTGGAACCAAGGTCACGCCGCTCGCTGTGCGGATCATATGATATTACATAAGCTCCACTGAGCGTGCGGATCATAGGACAATTAAAGAGGGAAACAGCTCCATTTTAATAGTTGATGCCTACGTTATATACTACTAGTATGATAAAAAGAAATATTAAACATAGGAGCAAGGAAGTGATCGTCAAACTGTATAAAGCTTTAGTTAGACCTAGATTGGAGTACTGTGTACATGTGTGGAGTCCTTATCAAGGAGGGGATATAAACATTCTGGAAAGAATACAAAAAAGAGCGACAAAGATGATAGTGGGATTCCAGAATTACAGTTATGAGGAACGACTCAGAAAAACCGGCCTACAGTGTCTCGAAGAGAGAAGAATTCGTGGTGACTTAATACAGGTTTATAAGATGATCAGAGGAATGGATAAATTAGACTATAACAAGTTTTTTTTTAAATACAGCCACCTACAATAACACGAGGGCATAGCTACAAGCTGACTAAAGAGAGGTCCAGATTCGATATAAGGAAATATTTTTTTAGTCAGAGAGTAGTGTCTGCTTGGAATGCATTGCCAGGGGAGGTAGTGGAGGCAGGGACAGTTTATGCATTTAAGAATAAACTGGATGCGCATAGCTTTTAGAGCAAGGTGATGTAAATGTAACTGGTTGTATACAGACTCTGCAGGGTCTTCTAAACCAGTATAAAGACGTTGTTAGACCAGAAATGGAGATCATAAAGGAGTATTACACCGAACTATTCAAGTCAGCTGATCCTCCATCTATCCCAACACAATTCCCACTTCGATCCCATCCAAACTTTCTACCCGCGACGCCCTTGAGAGTATGTCATCTAGGAAATCACCAGGAGTAGATAACATCACTGCAGACGACCTCAAAGCCTGTGGACTACCACCCAATCTAGCCTTAGCTAAACGCTATACAACATACCTCCACACAGGAACAATACCTACAGCATGGCGCGACTCCAAAACAATATTCTTATATAAAAAATGTGATCACAAAAGACCCCGGCTATGTCCGAACTCTTGATGTTACACAGACTATACGACAACCCTCCAGCCATTCCAAAGACCAGTAATAGTATTTGCCCAGAAAGGTGTTCGACAGGGGAATCCTAGTTCACCATGTCTCTTTTCCTCATGCCTGGATTCCATCACTAGTAAATGTGATTGGACCACATTTGGCATCAACATCAATGGCAAGCGACTTAACCACCTCCGCTTCGCAGATGACATAGTACTCCTCACAGAAACAGCCATAGACCCCAACCAGATGGTAGCTATGTTTCACAAAGTAGGGAGAAAAGCGTGTCTCGAGATGAACACCTCCAAGACAAAAGTCATGCGTAACCGTTTCGCTACAAATGATCCAGTGTTTCTCGATGTCGAGAATCTGGAGGACGTAGAGGAGTATATCTACCTGGGACGCTTGTTGAACATGCAGAACGACCTAGACCCAGAGCTAACAAGGCGTCGTCGCGAGGGATGGGCAACTTTCTCGTCCATAAAGACATCACTAGACCATACCGACGACCTGCGCGCCTCTCTATTCAACCCCTCAGTTCTACCGGCAATGTGTTGTTTTTTTGTTTTATTCACATGAATATCAAGTGTGGTGTGCTTTTTATCCAGAACATTTTAGTACATGTTTTTAGACTAGGTCGACCCAGTAGCCGTCTTGCGATAGGACAAACCCTGCACCAACTGAGGAGCGGGGGGGGGGGGGGGGGGTGTCCTGATCCCTCGACTGGGAAACCAGTGCACTACCCAATGCGCTACCTCGGCTCCCAAAGAGCAATTACTTGCAAGAAAACAAAATAAGCTAGACTTCGTTTGACTAAAGGTAGTCCCCATAGTAGTCACTGTCATCTGAGACTTCATCTTACAAAGTCCCAGCTTTTCATGAAGTGGACGAAGACCTGTTCCCTTCCTCGTTGCCTTTCCTCCCTTAACAGTAAACCAGGTACCAATTTACGGCTGGGTCGATTGGAGCCTGTCACTAACGGGTATGAAACCTAGTACCTTTGCAATGAAAAGCTAGAGCCCTACCACTTTGCTAATCAGATACCCCTATTAGCCCATCCAGACGAAACCACAGAAAGCGTCAACATTATGAGGGCAGACGTATCAAGAGAGAAGGCATCTAGTTAAGCCTCCCCGTGTTGATAACTGATTTGCTACAACTGTATCGTAGATACTATTCATTTCTATCCTGTTAACGGGAATTCAACTGCCACCTCCACGTCGCCATCAAGGGTGCCTTTGACTCCGTGGACAGATCTGCCCCGTAGAATGCCTTAAACAAGTGGAAGTTCCAAGCACGCTGCCCCGGCTAATCATGCAGCTACACTGGAGCTACAATCTGCCTGGGTCACCATCTCTCCTACAGGTTCTTTTCTTCATCTGGAGGCCAGCAGTGGTGTGTCCTCGCCCCGGCATTGTTCTGCTGTGCAATGGGTGGATACTTGGCCAGCTGGAGATGTACAACCCAGGAGTCACCATCGGTCAGCTGCGTATGCTGACCTTGGCTACTCAGATTACGTCATATCAGACTGATAAAACCAATAGAGCACCTAGAAAGTCTGGCATCTAAGCCTTCGCGTCTCATGGGCAAAATCTAGACTAGGCCTTCGCGTCTCGTGGGCAAAATCTAGACTAGGCCTTCGCGTCTCATGGGCAAAATCTAGACTAGGCCTTCGCGTCTCATGGGCAAAATCTAGACTAGGCCTTCGCGTCTCATGGGCAAAATCTAGACTAGGCCTTCGCGTCTCATTGGCAAAATCTAGACTAGGCTTTCGTGTCTCATGGGCAAAATCTAGACTAGGCCTTCGTGTCTCATGGGCAAAATCCAAGATACTAAACCTGGGCTGCCATCCCACAATGCTCAGGAATGTTTGTCGATGTCAACCATGTGAACTTCACTGAAGATTTCCTTTATCTGAACAGTAAACAAAACTCTAACGCAGGAAGCCACACACACATCATTCCTAGAATCTGCAGAGCTTTCACTGAAAACAAGCACGCGCACTCGCAAGTGTTTTCAATGAATACCTCAATTTTTTTCTTCAAAATTTAATACGAAATAGTGGTACACAAATTGTGTTCGATACAAGTCCACCAAGCACATACAAAGTGCATGGATTCACCTAGGAACACAATATTTAAGTGACTTGTGTATCACCTACTGCATCCCTTCATTAGAAAGTCTTTCCTGCCATCGTCTTTGTGAGTGGTCCAAAGATATTGTAATCACTTTGGTCGAGGTCCTGGTGAGTATGGTCGGATGTAAAGGATACTCAAAGTGTAGGTCTTCGACGACAGCAACAGTTACATAGGCAGTATGGGGCCGACCATTTTTACGTTGCAACAAGACACAGGTACTCATTAGTCCATATTGTTTGGTTTGATTGCAGGTCAAAGATGTTTCCTAAGAATACCTGTATACATGGCACTGGTGACAATGTTCCCTCTGGGTATGTAGTCCTCTAAAACAATGCCTCGTCCATCCGAACAAAGAGTCAGCATTACCTTCCCTACAGATGAATGAATGTTCTTCGGTTTTAGTAAGGAGAGATGACGCCATTCCTTGTTCTTACACTTGGGCTCCTGATGATGGTAGTGAACCCAGCTTTCATCTCCAGCAACAATTTTCCTTAGAAAACCCTCATCGTGACATTTGAAGGGCCACAAAAGATTTTGACAGGCATGACCAGATCGTTCCAGTTCTAAAGTCAGCTGACATACACCCGCCTTGTGGAACAGGACCATATCATGGATGGTGTAGTGTTACTGAGATTTGACTGATGTGTAAAAGTGCAGCTATTTTATTCAGAGATTTGACTGATGTGTAAAAGTGCAGTTATATTATTCTGAGATTTGACTGATGTGTAAAAGTGCAGCTATTTTATTCTGAGATTTGACTGATGTGTAAAAGTGCAGCTATTTTATTCTGAGATTTGACTGATCTGTAAAAGTGCAGCTATTTTATTCTGAGATTTGACTGATGTGTAAAAGTGCAGCTATTTTATTCTGAGATTTGACTGATGTGTAAAAGTGCAGCTATTTTATTCTGAGATTTGACTGATGTGTAAAAGTGCAGCTATTTTATTCTGAGATTTGACTGATGTGTAAAAGTGCAGCTATTTTATTCAGAGATTTGACTGATGTGTAAAAGTGCAGTTATATTATTCTGAGATTTGACTGATGTGTAAAAGTGCAGCTATTTTATTCAGAGATTTGACTGATGTGTAAAAGTGCAGTTATATTATTCTGAGATTTGACTGATGTGTAAAAGTGCAGCTATTTTATTCTGAGATTTGACTGATGTGTAAAAGTGCAGCTATTTTATTCTGAGATTTGACTGATGTGTAAAAGTGCAGCTATTTTATTCTGAGATTTGACTGATGTGTAAAAGTGCAGCTATTTTATTCTGAGATTTGACTGATGTGTAAAAGTGCAGCTATTTTATTCTGAGATTTGACTGATGTGTAAAAGTGCAGCTATTTTATTCTGAGATTTGACTGATGTGTAAAAGTGCAGCTATTTTATTATGAGATTTGACTGATGTGTAAAAGTGCAGCTATTTTATTCTGAGATTTGACTGATGTGTAAAAGTGCAGCTATTTTATTCAGAGATTTGACTGATGTGTAAAAGTGCAGCTATTTTATTCTGAGATTTGACTGATGTGTAAAAGTGCAGCTATTTTATTCTGAGATTTGACTGATGTGTAAAAGTGCAGCTATTTTATTCTGAGATTTGACTGATGTGTAAAAGTGCAGCTATTTTATTCTGAGATTTGACTGATGTGTAAAAGTGCAGCTGTTTTATTCTGAGATTTGACTGATGTGTAAAAGTGCAGCTATTTTATTCTGAGATTTGACTGATGTGTAAAAGTGCAGTTATATTATTCTGAGATTTGACTGATGTGTAAAAGTGCAGTTATATTATTCTGAGATTTGACTGATGTGTAAAAGTGCAGCTATATTATTCTGAGATTTGACTGATGTGTAAAAGTGCAGCTATTTTATTCTGAGATTTGACTGATGTGTAAAAGTGCAGCTATTTTATTCTGAGATTTGACTGATGTGTAAAAGTGCAGCTATTTTATTCTGAGATTTGACTGATGTGTAAAAGTGCAGCTATTTTATTCTGAGATTTGACTGATGTGTAAAAGTGCAGCTATTTTATTCTGAGATTTGACTGATGTGTAAAAGTGCAGCTATTTTATTATGAGATTTGACTGATGTGTAAAAGTGCAGCTATTTTATTCTGAGATTTGACTGATGTGTAAAAGTGCAGCTATTTTATTCTGAGATTTGACTGATGTGTAAAAGTGCAGCTATTTTATTCTGAGATTTGACTGATGTGTAAAAGTGCAGCTATTTTATTCTGAGATTTGACTGATGTGTAAAAGTGCAGCTATTTTATTCTGAGATTTGACTGATGTGTAAAAGTGCAGCTATTTTATTCTGAGATTTGACTGATGTGTAAAAGTGCAGCTATTTTATTATGAGATTTGACTGATGTGTAAAAGTGCAGCTATTTTATTCTGAGATTTGACTGATGTGTAAAAGTGCAGCTATTTTATTCTGAGATTTGACTGATGTGTAAAAGTGCAGCTATTTTATTCTGAGATTTCACTGATGTGTAAAAGTGCAGCTATTTTATTCAGCCACTATTCAATGTATTCAACTATTGCAATCATCTCTGGTGTCAATACTAGGTTTGTCTGATTCTGGCAAGAAAGTCTGTCACAGAACATTTCAGAACTTCCTACTCCACTTGTACACTTGCTGGAGTGACAGACATGCATCCCTGTACTGAACCATTCCTTTGTAGGTTTCACCCCTCTGCTGTTAAAAAGAACCAGATAACAGAACACTGCTCCTCTTTGGTGGATGTTACTCGTGGAGCTGTCATTTTTAAACAGCTACTATGTTTAATTATAACTATTTTTCATTGTGTGTTTAGTTATAACCATTTTTTCATTGTGTGTGTTTAGTTAAAAACATTTTTCATTGTGTGTTTAGTTATAACCATTTTTTATTGTGTGTTTAGTTATAACTATTTTTCGTTGTGTGTGTTTAGTTATAACCATTTTTCATCTGAAAGTGTACTACCTGTACCAGAAATTGCACAATAAGAATTGCCAATGTGAATGGAAATCCTAATTCATTTATTATGAATGAAAATGGTACTCTATGAATCATGAAGAAGGGTGTGTTTGGAGCTGGCAACCTCATCATGTAAAAGACATTGTAATTATACTCATCCATTGCAAAAGTTGGGTTACAGGCTTCCTGTAAATGGACCAGATGCAGTCCAAATCTATGGTTTACATTGCAGCAAAATGGTGAATGATTGTAAATGCTTAGAAACAGACTAACTTTAAAAGGGCCCAGTAGGGGACGGCGTGGCCTAGTGGTTAAGTGACACGGCTCACAACCGGAAGGTGCTGGGTTCGATCCCCATCACAGCACCGGCCGTTACCCCGGGGAAGCAAACCCTTAAAAAATGCAGGAGGAAGCAGACCCTTACATAAAATGCATGCTGAAGTCGGATGCACTGGGCCGACAGGCGCAAAAATAAAAACCACAGTACAACGCACACCGCCTTGGGGATTAGAGAAATAAGGCGAACGCAAAAAAAAAAACAACAAAAAAAAAAAAAGGGCCCAGTTACAGTGGTGGCCTACGCTTCCCATTGGAACAAATAGGTGAATGATTGATGATATTTTAACAATAATATCTTACTGCTATGTTGAAGGTAGCAAACCGTGCAAAGTCCCATAAGGTGTTTAGTAATATCACCATTCATCTTTCTGAACTTTAGCCTATTGTATCGAGTCATGACCAAGAGAAAAATGTTAAAACTTGGCCACAAGGACAAAAGCCCTATATGATGCTAGAAAATATAAACCAGACAACAGCAACACTTGGCCACAAGGACAAAAGCCCTATATGATGCTAGAAAATATAAACCAGACAACAGCAACACTTGGCCACAAGGACAAAAGCCCTATATGATGCTAGAAAATATAAGCCAGACAACAGCAAAACTTGGCCACAAGGACAAAAGCCCTATATGATGCTAGAAAACATAAACCAGACAACAGCAAAACTTGGCCACAAGGACAAAGGCCCTATATGATGCTAGAAAACATAAACCAGACAACAGCAAAACTTGGCCACAAGGACAAAAGCCCTATATGATGCTAGAAAACATAAACCAGACAACAGCAAAACTTGGCCACAAGGACAAAAGCCCTATATGATGCTAGAAAACATAAACCAGACAACAGCAAAACTTGGCCACAAGGACAAAAGCCCTATATGATGCTAGAAAATATAAACCAGACAACAGCAAAACTTGGCCACAAGGACAAAAGCCCTATATGATGCTAGAAAACATAAACCAGAGAACAGCAAAACTTGGCCACAAGGACAAAAGCCCTATATGATGCTAGAAAACATAAACCAGACAACAGCAAAACTTGGCCACAAGGACAAAAGCCCTATATGATGCTAGAAAACATAAACCAGACAACAGCAAAACTTGGCCACAAGGACAAAAGCCCTATATGATGCTAGAAAATATAAACCAGACAACAGCAAAACTTGGCCACAAGGACAAAAGCCCTATATGATGCTAGAAAACATAAAACAGAGAACAGCAAAACTTGGCCACAAGGACAAAAGCCCTATATGATGCTAGAAAACATAAACCAGACAACAGCAAAACTTGGCCACAAGGACAAAAGCCCTATATGATGCTAGAAAATATAAACCAGACAACAGCAAAACTTGGCCACAAGGACAAAAGCCCTATATGATGCTAGAAAACATAAACCAGAGAACAGCAAAACTTGGCCACAAGGACAAAAGCCCTATATGATGCTAGAAAATATAAACCAGACAACAGCAAAACTTGGCCACAAGGACAAAAGCCCTATATGATGCTAGAAAACATAAACCAGACAACAGCAAAACTTGGCCACAAGGACAAAAGCCCTATATGATGCTAGAAAACATAAACCAGACAACAGCAAAACTTGGCCACAAGGACAAAAGCCCTATATGATGCTAGAAAACATAAACCAGACAACAGCAAAACTTGGCCACAAGGACAAAAGCCCTATATGATGCTAGAAAATATAAACCAGACAACAGCAAAACTTGGCCACAAGGACAAAAGCCCTATATGATGCTAGAAAATATAAACCAGACAACAGCAAAACTTGGCCACAAGGACAAAAGCCCTATATGATGCTAGAAAACATAAACCAGACAACAGCAAAATTTGGCCACAAGGACAAAAGCCCTATATGATGCTAGAAAATATAAACCAGACAACAGCAAAACTTGGCCACAAGGACAAAAGCCCTATATGATGCTAGAAAATATAAACCAGACAACAGCAAAACTTGGCCACAAGGACAAAAGCCCTATATGATGCTAGAAAATATAAACCAGACAACAGCAAAACTTGGCCACAAGGACAAAAGCCCTATATGATGCTAGAAAACATAAACCAGACAACAGCAAAACTTGGCCACAAGGACAAAAGCCCTATATGATGCTAGAAAATATAAACCAGACAACAGCAAAACTTGGCCACAAGGACAAAAGCCCTATATGATGCTAGAAAACATAAACCAGACAACAGCAAAACTTGGCCACAAGGACAAAAGCCCTATATGATGCTAGAAAACATAAACCAGACAACAGCAAAACTTGGCCACAAGGACAAAAGCCCTATATGATGCTAGAAAATATAAACCAGACAACAGCAAAACTTGGCCACAAGGACAAAAGCCTTATATGATGCAAGAAAACATAAACCAGACAACAGCAAAACTTGGCCACAAGGACAAAAGCCCTATATGATGCTAGAAAATATAAACCAGACAACAGCAAAACTTGGCCACAAGGACAAAAGCCCTATATGATGCTAGAAAATATAAACCAGACAACAGCAAAACCTGGCCACAAGGACAAAAGCCCTATATGATGCTAGAAAATATAAACCAGACAACAGCAAAACTTGGCCACAAGGACAAAAGCCCTATATGATGCTAGAAAATATAAACCAGACAACAGCAAAACTTGGCCACAAGGACAAAAGCCCTATATGATGCTAGAAAACATAAACCAGACAACAGCAAAACTTGGCCACAAGGACAAAAGCCCTATATGATGCTAGAAAATATAAACCAGACAACAGCAAAACTTGGCCACAAGGACAAAAGCCCTATATGATGCTAGAAAATATAAACCAGACAACAGCAAAACTTGGCCACAAGGACAAAAGCCCTATATGATGCAAGAAAATATAAACCAGACAACAGCAAAACTTGGCCACAAGGACAAAAGCCCTATATGATGCTAGAAAATATAAACCAGACAACAGCAAAACTTGGCCACAAGGACAAAAGCCCTATATGATGCAAGAAAATATAAACCAGACAACAGCAAAACTTGGCCACAAGGACAAAAGCCCTATATGATGCTAGAAAACATAAACCAGACAACAGCAAAACTTGGCCACAAGGACAAAAGCCCTATATGATGCTAGAAAATATAAACCAGACAACAGCAAGAAGTATGACAGTTCACCAAATTCATGAATCCTCTATTCAAAGGTTATATACCTACAGAGGATCTTGATAAGCAAAAATGTTTTCCCCAAGGTTTCATAACTGCATTATACAATTTAATTAACTATCACTTTTTTCTTCTTCTTTTGTTGTCTCACTTTCTACCGGGTTGTAGCCCAGTGTCGTGGTATGTATTTGTCTTTCATCTCTCTTGTGGCCCGGTGAATATTTGAATTGGAAAAGGCACTCTATGAATTATGAAGGGAATTGGCACTCCATGTATTATGTATTCTTCTTCTGTTCACATGTTGTCCTTCTTGTGCCTTACATCATTAGGTTATGAACAGATTTCTTGACAGGCCCTAGTATGTGTTTCGTACACTGGGAGCTTTACTGCTTTTCTTATTTCTGCTATCCATCTTGTACGTGGTCGGCTTTGTATCTATTGTATCTGTATAGCATTGCTTTCTGAGGGTTACTATCTGGTGTTTGACGTGTCACGTGGCCGAACTATTTGGTTTGCTGTCTCTTGATGAGGTCTACCACTGGTGTTGTACCTACTTGTCTCCTAATTATCATCATTTGTGATTCTATCCGTTCCTGGTACTCCAAGCATTCTGTGCAGGCATTACATCTCTGTTTTTATGTTTCTTTCATCTTTGTTTGTTAATGTCCAATTCAGGCATTGATAGCACATTGCGGGTAGGAATATTGTGTTGTATAGCGTTCTTTTTGTATTGTATCTATTGTCACTTGATAACATTGTTATATTGAGGACATTTGTCCAATGATTTGACTTGCTTTATTACATCTGTTTGGATTTTGGTGTCGCCTTTTCCATCTGCTGAGATTATGTTACCCAGTTAGGTGACATTTTTCACCAGCTTTACTTGGTTTTGTATGAATATTGTTTTTTTCTATTTCATTTCTTGCAAATGTCATAACTTCAGTTTTTATTATGAATTAAAATGTTAATTCATCAATTATGAGTGTAAATGGCACGCTATGTATTATGAATGGAAATGCTAAGCCTGTGATTATGACCGGAAAAAGCATTCAATGTATTATGAAGAGAAATGCCACTATATGTACTATGCTTTGAAATAGCACTCTTTGTATTATGTATGGAAATTGCACTATTTGTATTGTGAATAGAATTGTCACTTCATGGGTTATAAATGGAACTTCTAATGACTTGATTAGACTTGGTTTTTTTATATCTGAGACCAAAAATGCAGCACAATGAATGAGCTGACAGCAACTAGTGATTCATACCTGGCTGCTTGCTTCAGGGTCAGCTAACCAGAGCTGACAAAGACCCTATTCCACCTCCAATCGAGGCACTGGAAACAAGCTGTCTAGTCTAGTCTAGTTAAAAGAATAGGGATTGTAGTGGACAGGCAAACTCACAAAAACCAGCTGAAATCGGATGTCTGGTTGAACAGAGCAGATATTGCAGCCCCTCTGTAAACTACAACAGGATTAATACCAAAAGAGAAGATTAGACTGTTGGTCCCCGATAAAACAGAAGACTCTCCTTGTAGGTGCCAGTCAAGGACATTTCTGGTTATATTGTTAGATTATTGACTGAAGGTATGTCCTACCAATCCCAACTTTCTGCCATTTCCCAATAGCTGTTCCACAATTCTGTGTTTGTGGTGACATGCAATTGTCAGAATATAATGTCATGTAATTAGAATTGCTAATTCGTGTAAATAGATACATTTGTTCGAGTTGATAGCCCCTAAACAACAGACCAATAAAAAAAAAAACAACTATAAAAAATAAACTGTAGAACTGTCTGTTTTAATTTCAACCACTAATCTCCAGTCTTACACATGAATCATGCAGACAAGACAGTAGGAACTAGACAAACAAGACATGTCTGCTGTACCTGACATCATCCACTTATATAAAAACAAAGAATGTTCATTTTAGTAACTCAGTAGACTTTAGACTTTGGGATTCTGTGCACTGCCTCGGTCCTATTTGTATTCATACTTGCATCTCGACCAACAACTGAGAGAACAATTTCAGAAAGAAAAAATATATACCTAAGCTGATACATTCAACATTAAATCTGCAGCTTTCCCATTTGACAGAAGACACATTGCCACGAATAGATGTGGTCAATTCAGAAATAACCACAGCATTTCCTTGGATGGATCCAACAGATTGTATTGGAAGTCATTGTAAAATAACTGTTTTAATCTGAAGGTGCAGAATAGTTCAGGACAACAATAATCATTAGCTAGCTACTGTCAGTTTATTGTTAAGTGTGGGCCAAGTAAGCCAAATAAACTGTATATGAACACCTTCTACACAAATACAAGTGGCTAATAATTAAATTTCTCTCTACGATCTTTGTACATGACATCTCCGTTTCTCAGCATCGCCTCTTGCGCTGTCTGAAAAAGAGCATCGTTTTAACGTTAGGAATAAAGACAAGGTTAGAGAGCAACAAAATATGCAAGATGGGTTTAGTTTTAAAATAAAAAAATGGAGAATTGTCCTGTTCCTCGTTCCCTCTTCTTCTTCACATCAATGACTGATGATCTCCACAGTTTCTGACCTCTAGTTCTGTTTACCATTCACTTCCCATCATTTAACCATGACAGAATGAAAAATAATACAGCAATGATTTTTCCCTTGCCTTCTACCAGATGCATACAGTATGCTCTACTGACTAATATGTTTTACCCACAAAGCCATGGGAATAGGACATGTTACAGTGCTGTACATTGGTCTTCTTCAGTGTTTGTCCTGCAAAGGACTTAGGACATTGTGTTGTAGTTTATAACGAGGCTGCAATGTCCGAGCCTTTCGGCTCAACGTAACCAATTTCAGATAGTTTTTTTTGGGTACCGGGTTTACCTTCCCACTGCAATCCCTATTCTCTTAGCCAGACTACACTAGTTCAGACTGTTTCCAGGGCCGCAACTTGAAAGCAGAATACGGTCTAGGTCAGCTCTGGTTTGCCGATCCTGACGCAAGCTGCCAGCTATGAGTCGCTGACTGTTATCAGCTCATTCACTGACGGTCTAGTCTGACTGTTATCAGCTAATTCACTGTACTGCATCTTCGGCTCCCACACCTGATGCAAGCTGCCAGCTATGAGTCGCTGACTGTTATCAGCTCATTCACTGTACTGCATCTTCGGCTCCCACACCTGATGCAAGCTGCCAGCTATGAGTCGCTGACTGTTATCAGCTCATTCACTGTACTGCATCTTCGGCTCCCACAGCTGATGCAAGCTGCCAGCTATGAGTCGCTGACTGTTATCAGCTCATTCACTGTACTGCATCTTCGGCTCCCACAGCTGATGCAAGCTGCCAGCTATGAGTCGCTGACTGTTATCAGCTCATTCACTGTACTGCATCTTCGGCTCCCACACCTGATGCAAGCTGCCAGCTATGAGTCGCTGACTGTTATCAGCTCATTCACTGTACTGCATCTTCGGCTCCCACAGCTGATGCAAGCTGCCAGCTATGAGTCGCTGACTGTTATCAGCTCATTCACTGTACTGCATCTTCGGCTCCCACACCTGATGCAAGCTGCCAGCTATCTATGAGTCGCTGACTGTTATCAGCTCATTCACTGTACTGCATCTTCGGCTCCCACACCTGATGCAAGCTGCCAGCTATGAGTCTAGCATGACGGTCTAGTCTGACTGTTAAATAAAAGATGTTTATTCTGTACTTGAATGTTTAGCTATTATTTATTAATTTAAGGTTTTAACTCCTAAGGTGACTAAATCTGTCACACAAGTTACAAACAATAGCATGCAATGTGAAACATACCATACCTTGTTTCTATATGTAACAAAAGTCATAATGCCAATAGGTAAGACAAACAAGACAGTAGCTGCAACAGCTGATCTGAATGTGCCCCTGAAGTATTCAGCTTGTGTCGCCTTCAGTGAAATGAACCTCTGAACAGCAGGATCAAACTGCAGACAAAAGTATGGCTAGATGTTAAGCAGCAAAATAACAATAAATGTTCACATTGCAACAGACATGCTTCTTCTTGTGTCTAAAAATGAATATACCGAGACGACATCTGTGTGTGCATGCCATAAACCAATACTACCCAAAGCAGAGGTCTCGTTTGGGCCAAAAGGAACCAAATCTTCTGCAACTGTCTTGATGGGAAAGGGAAGAAGACAAAACCAAAACCACTCAGATCTGGTGGACAAATCATAACAAACAATAAGAAAAAGGCAGAAATGTTCAACAAATTATATGCCAAAGTGGGCAAAACATATCACAGGAAATAACTAGACAAAGCATCTAAGAAGACAACAAGAACACAACAAAGAGCTGCCAAAGCAAACATTGCAGTATTTGAGACTGAGTACACGACACAGAAGATGAATGATGTGATACGAAAATTGAAGACCAAAAAGGCCACAGGAACAGACAACATTACAAACGAAATGATAGTGAACCTCTGCCTAAAAGTAATGTCTATCCGCCTGAGCTTCATCAACAGAACATGGTGGGAAAGCCCACTTCCAGAAGCATGGCTTACAGCAACCATCAAGCCAATTTTGAAAAAAAAATAAATCAGCCGACAACTAAAAAAACGACAGGCCAGTCTCATTGACATCAACAATTGGTAAGCTTACTGAAAGAATGGTTAACCTCGGACTGTACTGGTGACTGGAAACCAACAAAATAATTGATGACAGCCAAGCAGGCTTCAGTAAAGACTGCAGGAAACTCTAGACGGTTTCCAACAGAGCAAACACACCATAGTAATATTCATCGATCTGCAGCAAGTGTACAACAACATATGGAAGCAAGGACTTTTTAATAAAATTACAACAATGGGTATAAACGGAAAAATGTTCCATTGGATTAGAGTATTTTTTTTAATAGAATAATTCAAACAACGATTAAAAAAAACTAGAGGAGGGATTACCTCAAGGTTCTGCATTAAGCTGCACCCTCTTGCTCATCTACATAAATGACCTCCTCTCCATCTTGAAGGTCCAAAAGACACTGCATGCAGATGACTTACTTATCTCATATGGACTACAGAAAAATACAAGAGACTGGCCCAAGCAAAGTTAAACAGAGCCCTGGTCACAATAGCTGTACACTGCAGGCTTTGATAGCTGTAAATAAACACACATAAAACTGTATTCACAGTCTTCACCAGAAGCATAAAAGAAAGCAAGAAAGTGTACCAACTCAAACTCGATGGACAGTTACTGACCAGAGATGAAGGTCCGTCATACTTAGGAGTTGAGCTTGACAGACAACTATTGCTCCCCCCTTTTGCACACAAAATGAAAGACAAGGCCAGCAAATGTCTGAATTAGGTCAAAGACCTTGCAAGCACCACCTGGGCAGCAGAAAAATGGAATCTAAGGCAGCTCTATGTGGGTTACGTTTGATCAATTATGGATTACAACCTCCCACTGCAAACCACAATGAGCAAAACAACCCAGAAGAAATTGGACCAAATTCAAAATCAAGCTCTCAGGTTAATATGTGGGGGGAAACGAACCACACCAACAGCTGCCTGCGAAATTGATGCCAACATAGAACCTATGGACCTAAGACGTAAATGCACAGTACTTGAGGCTACAGAATAATCCAGAAGAATGAGACAAGAAGACCTAAATAGACAGTTAGTTGAAAACTGGAAACCAATTAACAGATTAAAACAGAAGCCCCCATTACAAGTAGCAACAATCGTAGCAGAACAAAATCATTTTCCACACATACGGGGAAATAACACAAAAATGCCCAATCCTTTACCCAGGAAAGGAGTTTAAACCACATTTAGTAAGAACCCTGCTTTTGGAAAGTACAATGACAAGAGAAATCGACCCAATAATACTAAAGACAGCAACCTTGAAGACAATTGACAGCTACCCTAACACTATGATACATGCATATACAGATTGCTCAGCTTTTAAAGCCACTTTAAATGCCGGGCTTGGAGCCTTAATAAAGTACCCAAACGGTGATACATTCCAACTATATGAACCATGTAGAGAATACTATTACAACTACCAAGCAGAAATCACAAGAATAAACACCACCATCCTGGCAAAAACCGTCTGATATTTTAGTTTTCGCTGATTCATGAATAGCACTACAAGCACTAGAGACATACCTACAAGCTAGCTACAAAGAAGTTACAACACTGGCTGAGACAATTGATAAGATTCAAACAACACACAGCATTATAGTTACTCTCCAGTGGATTCCAGGACATGGAATGGCTGAACGGGATGGACGACAGGGTCTACTGGACAAGCCATGTATAAAGCAATGACACATCCAAACAAAAATGACAACATCAACAAACTTCACTGCAGGGAGCAGAGCATAATTTTCCAACTTAGAACAGAACACATCGAACAAATACTTAAACAAGTTAGACCCTACACACAAACCTAACTGTCGCAACTGCATGCACCCATGCGAGACAGTGCAACATGTGCTGCTCACTTGCCCAGGACTCACCACAGACAGAGAAATGTTATTGCCAAGCACCCCAGTAATCACCAACACCTTATATAGCTCCACTCACCAGCTACAAAACACTTGCAAATTCTACAGCTTGGCATTGACTGAGAAAGAGCGAACAGCTAGGCAGACCTAGTTAATCAACAACAACAACTCGTCAGGGACGAGCAGACGAGCGTTTTTGTCAAGCTCTGGGTGATGAATGATGGTAAACAACTTTAACTAGTATTAATATTACTAATATTAGTAATCATCATTGTAGTAGTAATAATCATAGCAGTAGTAATATCAGTTGTAGTAGTAGTAATAGTATTACTATTAGCAGTAGTGGTAGCTCTACTGCAGTGTAAGGTCAACCAACCCCCCCCCCCCCCCTGCAACAATTATCGTAACTGTAGGTTGGGGATAATGATAAACGATACTTCTAATCTTATGTACTAAGCCGCAGCCTTTGTGAGGTGGGGTGGCCAGTTCCCTTCCTTGCTGTTTTATCTTCCCCAACTCATATGATAATGTACTCCCTGTACCCCACTCTTATACTTATAGGCCCTACGTGCATGATACACTTAAACTATACACAGACACATAAATTCAATCATCATATTCAAACAATGAGATCCTCACCACGGACCCTCCTGAATGCGAGCTTTTCCAAGGATCTGTGTATTTTTTCGTCCATTCAGCTTTTAGTGCCTCCCTCATTTTTGCGCGCTCCTTGATTGCGTGCAATTCTTCGGCCGATGCGTCGTACATCTTCCAAGGATCCCATAGTTTCTTATTTGAAGCCATCCTAGGAAAAAACTGAAACCAAGACCAAAACAACCCCTTCTTTATAAACCTTGTAGAACTTTTCAGGGTCAGAACACCGGAAGTTGATGATGTTTAAATACTGTTCTCTGTAGAAATGAACCCTTACTTTTTGGTCCAGGACCTTGCTCTGATTGCTTATACTAGTTGAATCACGTGTTGACAGAACACTGAAGATAAAATAAACAACAGTATTTCATAAACAAAAAAGCAAATTATCACACAGATTTACTACTTTCAGAGCGTATGAAAAGTCATTATATGATGTCAGGTACGTTCATAACCACTTGTCCCTAACGTTATTATTTGTAGATCCGGGTGAACTGGAGAGAAGGCTTTGTCATCAAGTTGCCAAAGAAGAGTGATATATTACAGTGTGACATTTATAGAGACACTTTGTTACTTTCGGTGCCGGCAAAAATACTCGGCAGGGTCATCCTGAAAAAAACTGGAGAAAAAACATCGACGTACAACTGAAAGAGGAGTAGGCCGGCTTTCGGCAAAATCGGTCCTGCACAGATCAGATATTTACTTTATGAACTACATTTGAATAGAGGGCTAAAAGAGGAACATGTCCCTTTACAGCGGTCTTTTGAGCAATTAGAAGGTGTTTGCCAGTCTAGACTGCGCGTCACTGTGGAAATTGGCAAGGCACTGGGGGAGGGGGGAATGGAGAGAGAGAGAGAGAGAGAGAGAGAGAGAGAGAGAGAGAGAGAGAGAGCTCCTAAGTTGACGAACATAATCAGGGGTTCTTACCAGAATATGACTTGCTTGTCGGATCCTACACGAAGGTCAATTTCTGCACTTTTTGGAATACGGGCTGTTGGGGGACAAGGGTGTTTATTATCGTGTGTTCTTCTTTTGCTGGTGATTGACTGGCATATGATAAAGACAACAACATCTACCAATAATAATGACATTATTTGGCTTCGGGCAGAGCAGCTCTAGAATCTCAACTTTACTGGTGGCTTGGTCTATTTCATAGCTGGGGCCACTTACAACATAAGCTAGCAGCTCTAGAATTTCAACTTTACTGGTGGCTTGGTCTATCTCATAGCTGGGGCCACTTACACCATAAGCTAGCAGCTCTAGAATTTCAACTTTACTTATGGCTTGGCCTATCTATCCCATAACTGGGGCCACTTACAACATAAGCTGAATATACTGGACGAACTGTCGCATAGGGTGGGGCTTCACATTCACATCCTAAAAACTAAGATTATGAGGATACACTAAAATAGCAATGATCCGCTCATGTTGAACTCCTGCGGCACCATGCCTGTGCAGAATGTCGAGACCTTCCTTTGTTTATGCAGAATGTCGAGGTCTTCCTTTGTTTAGATAGAATGTCGACGCCTCCTTTGTTTAGATAGCTCCGTAGAAAAACTAATCAAGATATTGATGTGTGAATCTAAAATGGCGAGAAATGTTTCCATTGTATTACAGAATCTATGAAGTTCGAAAGTTACTGGGCTCATCCATAATTCGAACTCAGATGCGTGGTCTGTGTTACTGTTCAGCGACGAACTGTGGCGCACGACGAAAACTGGTTCCAGAAAAGTATCATATGCACCTCAGTCTCTGTAGACATGCGCATGGTGCCCTGTGAGTTTTGTCCAGCTCTGTCTTCTGTAGACTTGCGCATGGTGCCCTGTGAGTTTTGTCCAGCTCTGTCTTCTATAGACATGCGCATGGTGCCCTGTGAGTTTTGTCCAGCTCTGTCTTCTGTAGACATGCGCATGGTGCCCTTTGAGTTTTGTCCAGCTCTGTCTTCTGTAGACATGTGCTTGGTGCCCTGTGAGTTTTGTCCAGCTCTGTCTTCTGTATTTCGACACTGTCTGATATGACTGTAAAGGTCGATCCGCGAGTGACAGTCCCTGCTACAGACCGTACTCCCATGCTGAGGAGACTGGCTTGCCGGGGTGTTTCTTGGTCTTTTCTCTGCAGTCAGAAGGCTTCAAGAGCGTCGGCAATCACTATGCCCCCCCCCCCTCCATCTGATTGTCTCAAAACAGCTCTTCTTCTTCGTCTTCTTCTTCTTCTTCGTACGCTGTCAGACGTCAACTTGAATTTGTTCGAAGAAAGCAGTCGTCATCCTGGGGCTGTCGACACTGCCATAGAGCTTGTCTAGTGTTGGCACTGGTGATGGCCACATGTGCTTTCTTTGGTCCTTGTACGTCGGGCAATTTTGTAGCAGATGTTCGGCGGTCATTTTCCCTGTGCCACACGAGCATTCGTCAGTGCCACCTATCTTCAATTTATTGAATAGATGGTACCTCAGTGTGTTGTGGCCTGTGCGGAGTCTGAAGACCACGACCTGCTCTCTTCTGTTTAACTGGTAATATGCATAATTTTTTGTGTAGCCAGTATGTTCTGTTTCCCATTTGGCCATATATCTAGCTCTAATAAGCCTTTTTGACTCTTCGTAGGTCACACTAGAATCTGGTTGTGGTAGTCTTGCACCTTCTTTTGCCAGTCCGTCTGCCTCCTCGTTGCCTTGGATGTTACAGTGGGATGGAACCCACTGTACCACTACTCTTTTTGGTGCGGACTGCTGGCATAGTTGATAGAATACTGCTCTTAAATCATTAAGTTCATCAAAACAGCTCGATCCTGAACAATCGTTTTCCAGCCCTCAGATTGGATGTCACATGACTTCATGCCCCTTTTGCATATGTCCTTGAATTGCAGTGTGGTACAACCAATTCTTCTAACTCCAATGGACAGCTGTCCATGGAGAATATCCTATAATATAATGTTAAGATGACTGGGACATTCACTAAGAAGAACACAACAGCTTTACCCGTCAATCTCTTTTATCGAACCCAATGGTCATGACAAGACAAGGAGACCCACGCACACTTGGAGAAGGCAAATACTCGTAAACAGTGCGGAAGCTGATCAGATGTGGGACCAACAGAAGGTGGTGGCAGAGAATAGAGAGGGTTGCTCTGTGTTTGTTGAAGACCAATGATCCACTGGAGTGAGAGGTCATGTTGTTGCTGAACAGACCGTGACATTCAGAACAACAGCCTCCAGTATGAGAATGGAGATGGAGGCAATGACTGCAGCTCCTCTGGAATGGCTATCTGAGACCTCTTTAAAGGAGGCAGTGATTGTGTCAATCTCTAAATCTTCAATTCAGAAGGCACAAAAAGGATGGATAAGGCATGCATGGATGGTAGTTGTAAGGCCTTGTGCCTGCAAGAGTTGGTGTGGATGTATGCTTTGGAGATAGGTGCGAGAGTGCAACTCTGCATTTATCACTATGTCCCTCCATGCAATTCATAGAATAAATTAGATGAAAGGTGTTAAGCATGTGCTCTTGTTTGGTATATGTTGCTGAGAGAGAGAAGAGAGAGAGAGAGAGAGAGAGAGAGAGAGAGAGAGAGAGAGAGAGAGAGAGAGAGAGAGAGAGAGAGAGAGAGGATGAGCACGATCTTCTCAAAATGAAGTGATTTCTTTTTGCATTGAGCATTTTTTCAGCAGAATACGCCTCGTCAGAATGCAATGAGTCATCACACATGAGGCACGTCAATGTGACAGTAAATGAGACGTGCCGCATTGCAACACGGTGCTTTAATCCAACACCAAAGAAAACTGTTTATGCAATAGCACCACCATAAATCAGGAGATGTGTTGCATCAGAATTCGAAAGGAAAAAATCACGAGGAAACTTGCTGGCACAAGCTGGGGAGCAGACGAAAGTATACTAAAGAAACTGTACACTGGAAGAGTGAGACCAGTTCTCGAGTATAGCATTGCGGCATGGACAACAGCAGCAAATGCGAACTTTGATAAAATTAGCAAACTTCAAAACCAAGCCATGAGAGTTATAACAGGAGGCATGAAGTCAACGCCAATTGTAGAACTTAAAAATATTACAAATCCATGACTGATAGAAGAGACAACAGAGCCCAGCAGCAAGCAGAGAAACTAAGAAGACTGACAGACCATCCAATGCATCAGAGACTAAATAGATTTGGAAATGGGAAACTAAAGCGGAGAAACTTTGCAGAAATAGCCAAATAGAAGATGAGCGAAGACCCTATGAACACATTAACAACACCAAAGCCCATCCCTACTGTACGCAAACCCACCTGGAAGCAGCATATCATTCCGGAGGTGGTAGAAAATATACCAGGTATTGGAAACAAGAACAGTCAGACTGAAAAAGAAAGAAGAGACATAACACCGAGGTACATAACGAAAAACTACCCAAGCATGGACTGGACCCATGCATACACCGACGGTTCTGTAACAAACACAACACAGAACGGAGGGGGAGGGGTATTCCTGAGCCTACCAAATGGTAAAAAAATAACACCATCAGTGGCAACTGGAAAATACTCAAGCAATTTCAGAGCTGAGGCAGAGGCACTGAGGGCTGCAGTAGAAGCAGTGCTGACAGGCAAACGAAATGAAAGCCAGATAGTCCTGTTTACAGATGCTCTGGCCGTAGTCACAGCACTAAAAAGCCAGAAAAATACTGAACTTAATGATTTAAGAGCAGTACTCTGTCAACTATGCCAGCAGTCCGCACCAAAAAGAGTAGTGGTACAGTGGGTTCCATCCCATTGTAACATCAAGGCAACGAGGAGGCAGACAGACTGGCAAAAGAAGGTGCAAGACTACCACAACCAGATTCTAGTGTGAACTACGAAGAGTCCAAAAGGCTAATTAGAGCCAGATACATGGCCAAATGGGAAACAGAGCATACTGGCTACACAAAAAATTATGCCTATTACCAGTTAAACAGAAGAGAGCAGGTCGTGGTCTTCAGACTCCGCACAGGCCACAACAGACTGAGGTACCACCTATTCAATAAACTGAAGATAGGTGGCACTGACGAATGCACTTGTGGTACCGGGAAAATGACCGCTGAACATCTGCTGCAAAACTGCCCGACATACTAGGACCAGAGAAAGCACGTGTGGCCATCACCAGTGGCAACACTAGACAAGCTCTATGGCAGTGTCGACAGCCTCAGGATGACCGCTGCTTTTTTCGAAAAAATACAGGTTGAAGTTTGACAGCGTACGAAGAAAAAGAAGAAGAAAGGAAAAAGAAACCATGTGATCAGAGATACCCCCCTTTTTTGGACATAATCCAGATGAGGGACGATTGAAAACAAAGAAACGTTTTTTGTACAGTTAACAAACCAGCAACATGAGCAAACCGAACCGAAAAATGGCGTTAAAGATATGGTGAGAGATAGATTGAGATCAAAGAAGAACTTGCAATAGAGCACACTATGCCATTCACTGTGTGTCAGTGTGGGGGGCTCTGAACAGATTACGAACGGGAGCGTCCAGGTGTAGATTGAACTTGACAAAATGGAGATATACGGACGACGATCTCTGCAAATGCGGAGCCATCCAAACTGCACAAGAATGCAAAAACCACTTACGTTGGCGGATCTCATGGTAGCAAATTAGAGAACTTTTAAGGCAGTTGATTTCTAGTCCTACACTTTGTGAGGTTGCCGGACACGAAACGTGATTATTTTTGTAACATTCTGGTAACTATCACTAGTATTACAATCAGCCGTGGAACTAAAACTTAATCGTTACTATGATCTCTGATTCGGTTGTTTTTTTTTTTTGTTCTCTACCATGACTACGCAGATAAGACCTGTCATCTGAAACTATATATCTACCTTCAGTCCACTTATGTAGTTAAACGTTGTGGGGAGGTGTGACCTCCTTTGTTTTAATTTTTGTTTGTTTTTTGGTGGAGGTGGAAGCGTAAATTTGAGCCGTAAGGTAGACCCGCAGCCTGACAGGCGCCATCTAAGCCGCTCGGCTAACCACATAACCAAGACCTGAAGTTATAGCCACACAGTCTCCTTTTAACATATTCTCTGTGGAGCGAATATCACTCGAGACCTTACCTCGAGACCACTGCCCCCACGCCTAAAGCTAAACTGGTATTATACAGCGTGTACGAGTATTTAGACTTGTCACAATAAACATCTCGCAGTGAACGAGATTTCCCGATGTGTCCGCCAAAATGGCGTCAGTGTAACCCAAGAGTTGTAAACAAACTGCGTACACGCATGCTATAACTACAGTAATCTGGATATCTCAAATTAGAAACATGCGGGCCACTATGTACGTATTAGGTGCCTCAGTGATATATTATATGTTTCATTAAACAAAATTCTTTTCGTTTGGAAAACACGTCTGTTAAGAAAACGTGTTTTGGAAAGAAAACTAACTAAACTAAGACTTACTGAACTCAGAAGAAGTTACACTCACACGACTGTCAACTCAGTCAAAACTAAATTTATACTCATACTGATTTCGTAGTTGTACACTTATTGTTATAGTTTGTTAAGTAACATAGTAGTCACATCGATCACAATACGGTATATCATCACTTGATACAGTTAATCATAGTAATACTAAATAGTAGTAGTAGTGTAGTGCCTTCTGAGTTCTGCAAGGTGTAAACTAAACAGTACTAAACACTTCATTTAAAATCAACTATTTTCAAACTAATAAATAGTTACACTAAAAAAGCTAAAGACAAAGTTTAGCTACTCGCCTACTGAGCTAGTAAGACTACATGACACAACAATGATAACATTTATATATTTATTAAGATTAGTACAAAAGTAGAAATAATTCTACTTGAATGCAAATAATATGAAATATTATTTGAAATACACAATTGAACACATGATTGATTGAAGAACATGCAGTTGGGTGGCGTAATACTAATAATTATTTTGTTTCTTTCTTGCATATTTTTGTGAATTATTCAAATTAATCAAATGTTACAATATAATAGCCTACATTGTAATTATTAGTCATCTACATGTATTTTTGAAGATAATATTAATAGTATAGTTGAACGTGGTGTGTAATGTGTAACAATTATTCAACAACATAAATATATATATAATATTGACTGTGACATAATCACATATCATATTATGTCCAATTTGTTATTGTAGATATTTTATAGTCTAATCAATTTATAGTGTGATTTGCTGACCAAATATGCTTTTAATTGATTGAAAGTGTCAACATATATAATAATTATAATATTCTGGTGTTGCATGGCTGATGGGATATGGCATTGATTTAATGTCTTTCTGTTGGTGATTATGGATGGGGTAATAATGTTGCATGAAATAACAAAAAAATGGAGACCAGGAACATGTAAATTGACTAATACTTACACTTAAATAACTTATTTAATCACAATTCACATCTACACCCTTACACAATATTTTCAACATTGAAATACATACACATTTGTAATGAGAAAGCATATTCATACTATATTAATATCTTTGGGCTACAATACAGTACATTATTATTTAGATTAAGGAGTTACACCTGAAAGATCATACTTCTTTGTTTGTTCTCAATCTCTCTAACCAAGCCCTGAAAATGGCTTTGCAAGTAGCAGGATGTTATCCGGAGAACGGAATGCGCTGTTTCGTAGTTTACAGCTTGACTGCAATATTTGCACCTTTCTGTCCAGCACATCCAACTTCAGCAGTCATTTTTGAGTATCGGGTTAGCCTTCCCTCTTCAATCCCTTCTCCTTAGCTAGTCTGCTTTGTTGCAGCCTGTTATCCAGGATGACCACGTGTAGAAAGGACTTGGCAGTTCTGATTCCCTGACACTAGCAGTCAGCTATGGGTCACTGACTGCTGCAGCTCATGCAATGGTCATCATCTTGATTACGGATCATACATATATCATGGTATTGTTTAAAACAGTATTTGGGGCATAGATGATGACACAGACTTACATTATCCTCACTATGATCAGTCACTGCTGGCATAATCACTACTACTGTTATCATTATGATATTATTTTCACTACCGTGTTCATCATAAGACCTATCAACCAACAGTTGAAACATGTTCTTAGCCTGTTCAGCAGATAGACTTGGCTTACAAGTGGTTTTTGACATGATTGTCATTGCAAACCATTTTACACAATTTGTTAACTAACTTGGAAAGTGGTAAAATATAGCTACAATATCAATAAGTTGCCACACAACAATGATTCACATTTTTCGTTTGGTAAATTAAAATTTTGAGCCAGATCTGATATTGTTTAGGTACATATAAACTTCATTAAATATCTCAAAAAATGTTCTAGCAATGAGAGCGGCTCACTGCCACACTGGAAAAAATGTCTCCGGCGCTCTCAATGGCTCATGGTATTTCACTATTTGATGTACCCACGACATGATTACACACAGTAAACACTCTTCAACGACGGTGCATATTTAATGACAACACTTACAATCAAAAACAATATTATTGACAATCAAACAGAAACAATATTAGCATCAAGAACAAAATACATCCGAACTAAATAATCCTAATATTATATATATTTGTACTACTAACTAATCTCGGAGGTTGTAAGCAATAGCTTTTGAATATTTCTCCAAACTAATATACCCAGTATTCGCGCCCCTACCCTCCCCTTATCTGCACACTCAATACATTCTCACAAACTCGCCTTCACGATCATATTGTTTACTCTGTTGTTTTGTGCGCTCATACACACTCAGATCCATTCAGTCAGGTGATCTGTACATTCACAATTACTTCCCATTCAAAATTACAATCAGATCAATTACCATCAGGCGATCTGTGCATTTACAAATACTTTGATCACGTCCTTCTAGTCAGAATCATTTACTCACTTATGGTCACACACTGTGCTGATCGATGCATACACATACTTCAGAACACACATCATTCATTCAGTGTCTTGCACGCACCACACATATTCAGATCTCTTCTAGCCACAGGGTGTCTAACACACACACTTATAGAGCGACTGGCCAAAACTTGAAGGTGTATGCTGGTTCAGTCACCCTGCAACTCATTCTCTCTCTCACAGACTCCTAATCAGCCTGCTAGCTACTAGCAGCCTATCAAATGCTCTCTTAGTCAGCCTACTAGCTAGACTCTCATTCTATCTCTCTCCCGGCCGGTCTGCTGAGTTCATCTTTGTTGAGTATTATATAGTCTCATCCAACTTCATGGATGTCCAATAGTCTTCTGTTGGTTGTCTGACTTAGCCATCACCCTAGGATGGATCTACAACTAGTTGTTATTGGACGAATCACTCAGAATTCCTTTCACTCTAAATGTTGCAGCAGAATGTGGTGGACTGTTGACTGTCACCAACCCCCCACTACCTAAATCAGAACGCCAGAGTGGTCAGCTCCTAACCCCCACCTGTACCAGACACATTCTTCCCCTAACCCCTCGTTTCCTATGTCGACTTAGTGTCGAGACGGTGATTGACCTTGGCAGGCATACATTCAGGTAACCTTTGTTCCCAGAGTCGCCGGCCCCATCACCCCTGTCCTTAACGCCCATGCTTCAGCTGGAACTGTTACACTACCTCTTCAATATCTGATCTTAACTTAATGTTTTTAAACTGGTTTAGAAGAGTCTGTATACAGCCAGTTTCTTGAAATACTCCAGTCCGCCCATCTGTAAATGGATCCCCGACATACTGTTATGGAAGGAAGAACACTGGTCACAGTAAAGCACCAACATCCAGGCTAGTACAATCAAGTCTCTAACACTTCACCACTCACAGCTATGGTACTATCTTTAACTTCTTACAATAATCAATAATAATATATATGTTATCAACATTTGTACAACAGTTTACCTTTCTCAAAGGGCTAGAGTAATATTAGTCATGTTGTTTATAGAGACGTCAACTTGAATTTGTTCGAAGATATCAGCTGTCATCCTGAGGCTGTCGACACTGCCATAGAGCTTGTCTAGTGTTGGCACTGGTGATGGCCACATGTGCTTTCTCTGGTCCTCGTATGTTGGACAATTTTGCAGCAGATGTTCGGCGGTCATTTTCCCTGTACCACATGTGCATTCATCAGTGCCACCTATCTTCAGTTTATTGAATAGATGGTACCTCAGTCTGTTGTGGCCTGTGCGGAGTCTGAAGACCACGACCTGCTCTCTTCTGTTTAACTGGTAATAGGCATAATTTTTTGTGTAGCCAGTATGCTCTGTTTCCCATTTGGCCATGTATCTGTCCCTAATAAACCTTTTGGACTCTTCGTAGTTCACACTAGAATCTGGTTGTGGTAATCTTGCACCTTCTTTTGCCAGTCTGTCTGCCTCCTCGTTGCCTTGAATGTTACAGTGGGATGGAACCCACTGTACCACTAATCTTTTTGGTGCGGACTGCTGGCATAGTTGACAGAGTACTGTTCTTAAATGATTAAGTTCTGTATTTTTCCGGCTTTTTAGTGCTGTAACCACGGACAGGGCATCTGTAAACAGGACTATCTGGCTTTCATTGCTTTTGCCTGTCAGCATTGCTTCTACTGCAGCCTTCAGTGCCTCTGCCTCTGCTCTGAAATTGCTTGAGAATTTTCCAGTTGCCACTGATGGTGTTATTTTTCTACCATTTGGTAGGCTCAGGAATACCCCTCCCCCTCCGTTCTGTGTTGTGTTTGTTACAGAACCGTCGGTGTATGCATGGGTCCAGTCCATGCTTGGTAGATTTTCGCTATGTGCCTCAGGGTTATGTCTCTTCTTTCTTTTTCAGTCTGGCTGTTCTCTTTTCCAATACCTGGTATATTTTCTACCACCTCCGGAATGATATGCTGCTTCCAGGTGGGTTTGCGTACAGTAGGGATGGGCTTTGGTGTTGTTATGGTGTTCATAGGGTCTTCACTCATCTTTCATTGGCTATTTCTGCAAAGTCTCTCCGCTTTAGTTTCCCTTTTCCAAATCTATTTAGTCTCTGATGCATTGGATGGTCTGTCAGTCTTCTTAGTTTCTCTGCTTGCTGCTGGGCTCTGTTGTCTCTTCTATCGGTCATAGATTGCAGATTTGTAATCTTTTCAAGTTCTACAATTGGTGTTGACTTCATGCCTCCTGTTATAACTCTCATGGCTTGGTTTTGAAGTTAGCTAATTTTATCAAAGTTCGCCTTTGCTGCTGTTGTCCATGCCGCAATGCCATACTCGAGAACTGGTCTCACTCTTCCAGTGTACAGTTTCTTCAGTATTCTTTCGTCTGCTCCCCAGCTTGTGCCAGCAAATTTCCTCATGATTACCAATCTTTGTCTTGCTCTCACTCGGTTTCTCTCGATCTAACTTTTCCATGTCATGCGCCGATCAAATGTGACGCCCAAGTAGTTTGGGTTGTCGTTTAGCCACAGATATTTGCCATTAAGACTTATTTTGGTGTTCTGCGGTTTATTTGAAAGGGGGAATATCGTACATGTTGTTTTTTCTTCATTTATTTTGACCAGCCATGATTTCGCCCACTCCTCCAGTGATGTTAGGGCCTGCTGCATCCTATTGTTTCCTACGACAAGGACTGTATGAGTGACCGTAGATCCATTGTTGACATATTGTGTGTATGCTAGGACTGTATGAGTGACCTTAGATGTATTGTAGAAGTCTTCAGACAAACTGGTTTTCATTAGTAGGGAACAAAAAAATAACTATTGACGGTCACTACTAGACCAGGTCAGGTCAGTGTGTTCCCATGCACAGATCATATTGTTTTATTATTATTATTTGATGACCATGTAAATAAACAGACTTGATCATTCATTAAAAGAAGAGATTATGTTTTTAAGATCAGCCTTATTCTCTGAAACTGTGAGTCTATTTAATTTATAGTTGATCATTGTGAAACTTTATTTTGAAGCTAAAACTGAAATGTACAACTGATGCTATCTGTATGAAGTAAAGTAAGTAGCATGTCCTTTGCAGAACGTCACTTCTTACAACCGCCAACCTATTTGGTTGTTATAAGTTTCTTGGCAAAGTGTGCAGTATGGTAGGTTGCCATTACTTTCCGTACATGGAGGAGCGAAAAATAACCAATGTTTGCCCAACTGGACACGAGTGAAATTAGAATCGGGTGTTGGGATTGTGAAATAGACGCCTCACCCCTAGGCCATGCAGCCTCCTGTTGTCTGTGTACGTAATACATATATTTATTCTTTCACTGTACATATGTTTATTCTTTCATAATACATATATTTATTCTTTCACTGTACATTAATGTATTCAATTAAAAGTGCAACAGTTAAGTATCATTCAGTGACAAAATATTTTGCACATTTTTAGCATTAGCTGTATATGGCAATAGGTTTAAATGCCAACCTCTTAACTTATTTTGAAGAAAAAACACATCATAGTCACATAATTCTGACCATGTTCACACCTGAGTTTGACACAAATATTGTTTATTGCTGGCATGGTGTACCTTTCTACTCATTCTGAGTTCTGATTAATCCAGTCACTAATACATGCCACGTTCAAATGGAAGATATGTAAGCTGCTAAGGAAAGTTTGGAAAGTAAGATGGCCGTGCTCTTGGCTCTCTCTCCAGTGTTTGTGTTGTTTTCTTATGTTTTCTGGTTTCTATTCAGATTATAATTAACTCCTTCACCATGTGTTATAAAGGACTTTATTCTGTGTAATTGATGTACTTTTGATCGGTTACCCTGTTTGTTATGCTGCATTTCATGCCTGGCTTAAACTGTGGGAAACCAGTCCAAGATGGCGTTCAACGTTCCGCTTAACTGCACCCGGAATTCAGTCAATCACTACTCAAGGACCCCCCTACTTGGACTGAAGCCGCCTTCCTCCTGCCCCTTTTTACCGAAGGTTACACTATACCTCTCCCAACCTTGTATTCTCAGTACAGCAAGGGTCACACGGTCTGGACACAATTCAGAGGTCTCGGGTGCGGAACACAAAAAAAACATGGAGTCAGACACGGACAGACACAGAAAGCCTGACACAAATATTGGTCTAACACATACTCCTCGCGGCCCTCATCCCAAGACTGGGGAGTCTGTAGGGATTTCGGCCGACACACTACACGTGAACATAACCTCATCAGTTGGACATGGTAGTGGTCATTCGACGCAACAGACCTTTGACGCCTAAGCAAACATTATTATTATTATTAAGGAAAGTTAACACTAACACATATAGCTGTTCACAGGTGTGAGCTCACCTATTATAACCTCAGTATGAATTTCATGTTTTTGTTGCTCACCAATAGTAATGCAAACATGATAATGCGATCCAAAATAAATAATAACACATTTGCAGACACTGGATTTAATGATAGCCATGGGGAGAAGAGACTAATGACTGGTCGACAAAACATACTGATCGGACATGATAGTCAGTCAGATAAAATATATTGGCCAAGACCCCCCTCCCCCCTCACTTCCATGCAGGTCTCCGGGGAAACGGGTTGTTATCATAGCAACCTGCCTAATGAGGTTGGGGATCTACATGATCCTCACAGTAGTGAGCGACACGCAGATAAAGCCAAACATAGCACAACTGCTTGGAGGACCTTAGTCCACCTTCATCAGCACGCTTGGGATGTGAGGAAAGCTACTGACCCCAACCATTTAATGCCCTTTTCAGGGAGCCCAAAAGAGTAATCCAACTCAATGTGGTCATTCAACAGCAACGATAGCCATTACTAAATATGTGTATAAATGTAACATCTTTTTTGTAGTAACAATTTCAACTGACAACACAAGCTTATATTGAATGTTCACAGTGGATCTCAATAGAACAATTCTTGTGGGGAAGTATTTGGTGGTTTTAACTTTTGAACGAAAGTTTACGTTGGCCACCACAACAATTAATGCACACTTCAGCTTGAAGCCATGTCCACATCATCAGCAAAGGGCTGGTCCTACCTTCAGGAGAAACAAGGTAGGTAACATTAGCTTATCTCTCATTATATAACACATTTGTTCTCTCTCGCTCTTTATCTCTATCTCTCTTGTTCATGAGTGTGTGAAATAACCTCCAACAATTGATTGAAAACGATATTGCTAGGATATCTGATAAATTGTGATGTGATGAAGTAATTTGATATGATATTCCTTTGGAGAAAATGTTTTTTAAATTGTAACTTCAATTTCATCTCTTTCAAATTTCTTATTTTGTCTGGTTGCATAGGAGAAAACAGTTGTGAGTTCTTATCTCACACAAATTTCCTCTGACACCACTACTTTTTCCTAAGTTAATTTGTTATTTTACAGGTTCCTTTCAAGCATGTCGAAAATGCTTTTCAAAATGAAATACTCGTATAATTTTGTGTTTTTTAATTTGCTAAATTTTGTTTGCTCCAGGTTTTTCCTGGGACCAATACCTCAAAGATAGTGATGCCAAAGCCGCTCCAGCTTCTTGTTTTAAACAAGTACAGTACATTTTTACTTTTTATGTTTCTTATTTTGCTAAATAAACAGGACTAATGTTTACTGCTTTGTGAACAAAATAAATATTTGGTTTGATGGCAGATAAATATTTGTCAGCTTCTTTTTTGTGTATTGCATATAGAAAACATTTAATATGTTCATTAACGCAAAGCATCTTAACAGGTTACTACTGGATTAAGAACAGTCATGTCCTAAGATGAGACCCTGATACCATCACAAGCGACATGGGGTTCATAGATAAAGTAAAAGAGAGGCCAACAAGACAAAAACTATGGATGCCAAACAGAAAATACTAAGGAGATCTTAGGGCACCATACAAAGACTAGGTGAAGTAGAGGGAAACTGTTGCTGCCCTTAAAGACACCATCGGTCAAAGACCAGAGAAGAAATGCTTGATGTATTGGTCTTACATTTTGCAAGTGTTTTATGTTTGCGTATTGTATGGGAAGTGATCTTCCTGAAGTATTGTCCATTCTCTAATGATGATGATGGAATCAGACCTGATCGTGTATATATTACATTTGATCAGCATGGAGACTGATCAGCCAATTTCTACTCATTAGTTTAAGTCTGAAGAGTTTGGAATATAGTCATGCTTTAATAAAAGTAACATAATAATTAATTAAATCATTCTCTGTGTTGATCCAATATGTATTTGGTCTGTGTTTCATTGCTCCAAAGAACTGCATATTTTTTTTTTTTTTTTTTTTTTTTTTTTTTTTTTTGGCGTTCGCCTTATTTCTCTAATCCCCAAGGTGGTGTGCGCTGTGGTTTTTATTTTGCGCCTGTTGACCTAATGCAACCGACTTCAGCACTCATTTTATGTAAGGGTCTGCTTCCTTCTGCATTTTCTAAGGGTTTGCTTCCCCGGGGTAACGGCCAGCACCTTCTAGTTGTGATCCATGTCACTTAACCACTAGCCCACGCCGTCCCCGAACTGCATATAAAAATGTAACACATTTTTCAGACCAAGTTTATTCAGGTTTATAGATGTTATTCTTCCCTGATACAAAGATATAATTTTACTTTCCATCTCTAAAATATGTTTGACTGAGGTATAGTTTTAGATGAATGCATTGTTTTTTCCTGTAAAAAAATAAATAAATGTTAAAGTGTTACTGATACCTTGTTTTTAATCTCTCATCTTTGAATATATATATATATATCCAAAGATTAGATATCTTCTCTTTTGAATTAATGAAGGTACTGTCTTTCCATGCAGTTATCTAATGATATCTGTTTCCGTTTATCAGGCTTCCACACCTCCATCCAACGACTTCCGTAAAAACATGAAGCTGGAGGCCAATGACCCACGTAATAGCACATCCAGTTGTATAGCAACAGTTATTGACATGCAAGGCCCACGACTTCGCTTAAGACTAGATGGTAGCGATGACAAGAATGACTTCTGGCGCCTGGTTGACTCCAGCGATTTACATCCTGTTGGTTACTGTGAGAGTAACAGTGGATTGTTACAGCCACCTCTAGGTTTCTATATTTTCTTAATTTATTTGCTATTAACCTTTACCACACTAATTTGAAAATATAAGCAATTTTTCCGGTCACTGAATTATTTTCAGCACGTCACGCTTTTCTAGGTTGTTGATTTTGAGAGCCTGTATATTTTTTATTTGATTATCTATAGATTTTACTTGTTTGTGTGATCAGGTGGTGTGGGTTCGACTCCGGACTCCGCCGTCTATTTCACGGGTGCTTGATGCAGAGTCCCCTGCATCTCGTAGTCGCCCCCTTGTCGTCTTGTCCTTGACTTGCCACTGGGGTTGGGCAGCTCGAGATGAGAGAGTGGGGATATAAAGTAGCGCAGTTAATCCTTGCTAAAAATAGCGCTAGCAAATAAATTATGCCGTTGTCTATAATGGACTGCGGCCTTTGCCTTGTGTAGAGACATAAATGAATAAAGAACGTGTTGGTGTTATTATTTTTGTTGTGTATGTGTTGGTTTCTGAGATACAAGAAGATGTATGTGAAAATGAAAACAACGCAAACATGTAGATTTACCAATTTTTGAGGAAATCTGGACATTCAGAATTTAAAAATCATCACAGAACATGATGGTGTTTCTTACAACATTGTCATATCTGTTAGTTTCCCTTACAATCGTAACATCATCACAGAACATGATGGTGTTTCTTACAAGATTGTCATATCTGTTAGTTTCCCTTACAAGCGTAACATCATCACAGAACATGATGGTGTTTCTTACAAGATTGTTGTATCTGTTAGTTTCCCTTACAAGCGTAACATCATCACAGAACATGATGGTGTTTCTTACAAGATTGTTGTATCTGTTAGTTTCCCTTACAAGCGTAACATCATCACAGAACATGATGGTGTTTCTTACAAGATTGTTGTAACTGTTAGGTTGAAGAGTACTGCTGTTGTTGTTTGCAAATGCCCACAATGAGTTTCTATTTTGTGCACCCTGAAAAGGACGTTAAGTGGCGGGTTGCAGTAGCTTTCTTCACATTCCGAGCGTGCTGATGAAGGTGGACCAGGGTCCTCCAGGTGGCTGTGCTATGCTTGGCTTCATCTGCATGTCACTCACTACTGCAGGGATCAAAGAGCACAACTGTAAGCCATCTTTACATGCTTGTTGTATAAACATACTTTTTCTTTCAGGTTTCCGAATGAATTCTTCCAGTTGGCCCGGCTTCCTACTGAGAACTTTACATCGTGCTGTGCTGGCTACAGATTTGTGTTTCAAAAAGGTAGGTGATGCCCCAGCCATCTTTCTATCACGACCACCTTTTTCTCACGACCATCTTTCTATCATGACCATCTTTCTCTAACAACCATCTTTCTCATGACCTTCTTTCTCTTATGACCATCTTTCTCTCACAACCATCTTTCTCGTGACCTTCTTTCTCTCATGGCCATCTTTCTCTTATGACCATCTTTCTCTCACAACCATCTTTCTCGTGACCTTCTTTCTCTCATGGCCATCTTTCTCTTATGACCATCTTTCTCTCACAACCATCTTTCTCGTGACCTTCTTTCTCTCATGGCCATCTTTCTCTTATGACCATCTTTCTCTCACAACCATTTTTCTCGTGACCTTCTTTCTCTCATGGCCATCTTTCTCTTATGATCATCTTTCTCTCACAACAATCTTTCTCGTGACCTTCTTTCTCTCATGACCATCTTTCTCTCACAACCATCTTTCTCTCACAACCATCTTTCTCGTGACCTTCTTTCTCTCATGGCCATCTTTCTCTTCAATGCACTTGTTATCTGAGATGACTGCCATTATTCATCCGTAGCAAACAACATTTTAAAAATGTCAGTACACTTCATGTTAATAGCACAATTGGAAAATTCTAAAAATGTAGTTTTACTCAAATACTGCACAAACAAATATAGCTTTTAAAATATCTGCAAGAATCAGGCATTCTAAACCATAGAGATGAAATGCGTTTATTTTTTAAATGTTTTAACAAATAATTAGGATTAATTCCCACAGAAGATCTTTTTTTTATGGAACCCCTCCATTGTATTTATGGAAGTGATGAGTTTTTCTCCTTGAAGATCAGCATTAAGGCACAACTTTCCTGTAAGATTTCTGGAATGTGCTGATTAATTATTTTAGAGAAGAACAATTTTTCTACACTTCATTCTCAAGCACCAGAAAGTTCCTGAATTTTAAATAAATAATATTTAGACATTTTATTGTAAACATTACTGTTCAAAGCATTTTTTTTTTTTTTTTTGCGTTCGCCTTATTTCTCTATTCCCCAAGGCGTATGTGCATTACACTGTGGTTTTTATTTTGCGCCTGTCGGCCCAGTGCATCTGACTTCAGCATGCATTTTATGTAAGGGTCTGCTTCCTCCTGCATTTTCTAAGGGTTTGCTTCCCCGGGGTAACGGCCGGTGCTGTGATGGGGATCGAACCCAGCACCTTCTGGTTGTGAGCCGTGCCACTTAACCACTAGGCCACGCCGTCCCCCTGTTCAAAGCATCCAAAAGGCTTCATTCTTAAAAACCCTTTTGTATAAATCGTTTTGGTTAAAAATTTTCCATATGCATCAATGTTAACCTATGTGTACGATTTGAAATAAATTAGTATGTAATTTGGCATTTTAAAATAATAACACAAATGGAAACCCTATAACAGTTTTAAAATACCAATATTTCAGGAGCCCCTAACACCACCTCAAAATGAATTCCTAGTAGGACAGAAACTGGAAGCAGTGGATAGGAAAAACCCAGCCCTTATCTGTCCTGCTACTATTGGTGCCATAAATGAAGATCAAATACATGTTACTTTTGATGGATGGCGAGGGGCCTTTGACTACTGGTGTCGCTATGACTCAAGAGATATCTTCCCTGTTGGTTGGTGTGAAAGGAGTGGCCATCCCCTACAGAGTCCCGGCACTAAGGGTGAGTCAAGACATGTGACTGAAAGTGATTATATGGAGTAATGCACTATAGCTTTTATAGGGGATGCAAGAATGAGTACTTCATTGTTCATCATGAATAGGACATTGTGATGTTGTGTCATAGATTACAGCAAGACTGCGATATCTGCACCTTTCGGTCCGACACATCCAGTTTCACCTGGCTTTTTTACTCTGGTTTGCTGGCCCTTATTCAGCTATAAGTCACTGACTGCTGTCAGCTCATTGACTGTGATGCACCCTCGACCCAAGAACGAGTACAAATAATACTGAGGGCATCCCCAGACTATGGACACATAAGAACCACTTATATACAGCTATTTGCTGGATAAAGAACTTCTGTGAGAAAATAAGCTGGGCCAGGTGCATATATTTGTATCCATGCTGAAGGTACCCTGTAAGGTTACACATACAATTCAAGGGTGCTAATTTAACTTTCCAATTTGCTTAACAAGGGGAGGAAATGTAGGGAAGGACAAAATCTGTGAACACTTGACTTGAGATTATACTTAGGTGCTGCATTTATATCAGAGGGTGTAGATGCCTTCTACTATAGGATCTAAAGGTCTTCTTCCATGGGATCTAGAGGTTTTCCATCATGGTATCTAGAGGTTTTCTACCATGGGATCTATAGGTCTTCTACCATGGGATCTAGAGGTCTTCTACCATGGGAACTAGAGGTCTTCTACCATGGGAACTAGAGGTCTTCTACCATGGGATCTAGAGGTCCTCTACCATGGGATCTAGAGGTTTTCTACCATGGGATCTAGAGGTCTTCTACCATCGGATCTAGAGGTCCTCTACCATGGGATCTAGAGGTTTTCTACCATGGGATCCAGAGGATTTCTACAATGGGATCTAGAGGTCTTCTACCATGGGAACTAGAGGTCTTCTACCATGAGATCTTGGCTTGGCTTGGGTTCGTTCGTTCGATCTCAATCTCCCGCTACCAAACCCTGAAAGTGCTTAAGTAGCAGAATGTAGTCTAGAGAACGGAGTGCGTTGTGTCGTAGCTTACAGCTTGACTGCAATATTTGCAACTTTCGGCCCAACACATCCGACTTCAGCGAGAATTTTTTTAGTACCGGGTAGCATTCCCTCTTCGATCCCTTCTCCTTAGCCAGTCTGCCCTGCTGCAGCCTGTTATCCAGGAGGTGTAGAAGGGTCTTGGCAGCTCTGGTTCGCTGACGCTAGCAGTCAGCTATGGGTCGCTGACCGCTGCAGCTCATGCACTGCTCAGCATCTTGATCCCCTATGGGATCTAGAGGTCTTCTACTATGGGATCTAGCTGTCTTCTACTGTGAGGTGTAAAGGTCTTCTACCGTGGGATCTAGCTGTGGTACCATGGGAAGTAGAGGTCTTCTACTGTGGGGTCTAGAGGTCTTCTATCGTGGGCAATAGAGGTCTTCTAAAAGGGGATGTAGAGGTCTCCTTGTGGCCTATAGTTTCTACAGTATGTTTGTTAGCCCCATGTCCAAATGAGAATGAACAAAATATTTCAGTTTGATCCTCTGTTCTTTCAGCTGCCCCCTACAAGTCAGTTAAGATGATGAGAGAAAATGAGCTTAGTGTGAGTGTTGCTGGAAGTGGCTACAGTGGAAGCCCATCTGTAAGCCCACGTAATTCCCAAGCCAGCCCCTTAACCCCCAGCTCTGCTGAGCTGAGTCATCTTTCACCCCATGAGAGTACAGTTACAAGTTCTGAGCCTGACACAACTGGTGCTGATTCTGATAAAGGTATGATCTTACATGTGTGTGTCAGGGGAGAAACCTGTATTTGATTAAATTAGTTTATGGAGGAAGCTGTATTTGATTAAATTAGTTTATGGAGGAAGCTGTATTTGTGTAGCAGATCCTCTATTTCTTTGCCCTGGCCGTGATCTAACTTAGAACATTCTCACACTCCTCCACATCATCATGACCATACTCAGTAAATGACATCACACAGCAGGTGGCATATTTATTATATCATACTCATATCATAGAATGAGTAGAGAAATTACAAACACAATATAATACATATCTTAACTAAACATTCTACTAAAACGGGAATTGTAAGCATTAGTTATTGATGGAATTCCCAACTATCTAAAAACCCAGTTCTATTGCCTTGCAATTGCATCACACACACATCGCCTTAACTGCGTCTTCAACACACCTTATCAAATACTCTTCCTCACTGAAATCCCCTCAGGCGGGCGATCTCGACATAGCTCGCTCACAATGTGTCCTTGCTTACAAACACACTTTCAGATTATCCATTAATGCAAAACTCACACACCTATTTGAGCGATCCTGTTCTATCACTAAACATTCGTCCAACCGTCTATCAATCGCTCCTCTATCTAAAGTCGGTGAGTTAAACATACTATCCACATTCAGTCTCTCTCTCTCCTCCATACAGCCACTCTCTCTCTCCAGCCTGTCTCTCCCTCCAGCCTGTCTCTCTCTCCAGCCTCTCGAGCTAAACTTTGTCTCGAGTTATATATCCTCAAGCAAGACCAGAGCTTGACCAATCGATCTCAGGTATGGTCATCTTCAATTCCAATTGGAACGAAACACTTTGCACACCTGTCACTCATTCTCTCGCAGCAAGCCCCGTTGCCAATTTCGTCTGTCAATCAATCTCCCCCTACCAAAATCGGAAGGCCAGTGGTCAGTTTCTACCTGTCCACATTCCTTAACCCAACTCTGTTCTCCTTTGCTGAGACAGTGAGTGACCTTGACATGCATTCATGTAGCTTTAAGCTTTAACATGTTCAGGCATCCTAAACTCCCCTTGCTCCGGCGGGAACTGTTACATTACCTCCCTAAACTACAGACCGAAACATGGATGGTCATTTTTTTCATCTGGCAAATGACCACCATTTTCGTCTCTACTATCCAAAATGTAAACACTACTCCTGTTTACAACTTCACTCACATCGTACATGCATAAAAAGACATGTCATTTGATACATATAAACTTTTTGTAATACATACACAATCAATACAAGCAGAAGAAAAACACTGTGGCTGGGAGTTTTTACAACACAAACCAACACTTTTACATCGTTTTACAGTCAAATTCACCTAAGTCTGTCCCTGCGGGACCTTTAACTCATCAAAACAGAAACACCTTAAGGAATTCTCCTTACTCATTGAGGTCAATATACCTCGACCTGTTCCCGTGCCTTCCTCTAAGGACACGAACCTTCATTGTTACACACGACCAGTTCAGGTCAATTTTCTCAGGCGGTCTCATTACACGCCTGTACACGTTATTATTATTTTGGTGCCGTGACCAGGATCTAACTTAGAACATTCTCACACTCCTCCACATCATCATGACCATACTCAGTAAATGACATCACACAGCAGGTGGCATATTTATTATATCATACTCATATCATAGAATGAGTAGAGAAATTACAAACACAATATAATACATATCTTAACTAAACATTCTACTAAAACGGGAATTGTAAGCATTAGTTATTGATGGAATTCCCAACTATCTAAAAACCCAGTTCTATTGCCTTGCAATTGCATCACACACACATCGCCTTAACTGCGTCTTCAACACACCTTATCAAATACTCTTCCTCACTGAAATCCCCTCAGGCGGGCGATCTCGACATAGCTCGCTCACAATGTGTCCTTGCTTACAAACACACTTTCAGATTATCCATTAATGCAAAACTCACACACCTATTTGAGCGATCCTGTTCTATCACTAAACATTCGTCCAACCGTCTATCAATCGCTCCTCTATCTAAAGTCGGTGAGTTAAACATACTATCCACATTCAGTCTCTCTCTCTCCTCCATACAGCCACTCTCTCTCTCCAGCCTGTCTCTCCCTCCAGCCTGTCTCTCTCTCCAGCCTCTCGAGCTAAACTTTGTCTCGAGTTATATATCCTCAAGCAAGACCAGAGCTTGACCAATCGATCTCAGGTATGGTCATCTTCAATTCCAATTGGAACGAAACACTTTGCACACCTGTCACTCATTCTCTCGCAGCAAGCCCCGTTGCCAATTTCGTCTGTCAATCAATCTCCCCCTACCAAAATCGGAAGGCCAGTGGTCAGTTTCTACCTGTCCACATTCCTTAACCCAACTCTGTTCTCCTTTGCTGAGACAGTGAGTGACCTTGACATGCATTCATGTAGCTTTAAGCTTTAACATGTTCAGGCATTCTAAACTCCCCTTGCTCCGGCGGGAACTGTTACATTTGATTAAATTAGTTTATGGAGGAAGCTGTATTTGATTAAATTAGTTTATAGAGTAATCTGGAGGAAGCTGTATTTGATTAAATTAGTTAATAGAATAATCTGGAGGAAGCTGTATTTGATTAAATTAGTTAATAGAATAATCTGGAGGAAGCTGTATTTGATTAAATCAAATACTTAAAAACTATGTGTTTTACTTACTTGATGACCCGTTCCTCGGCAGAGGGTGTACCGCAGTGGGTCCCAACATCAACGATCTCTTTTCTGGGCTATGAAGATTATGAGCTTTCCCTTAGATGTAACATGGATGTTATAGTGGAGTGTGACCTAGACTACTTGTTGGCCTGCTTCAATGGTCATCCTTTCTTGAGTATAATATAATTAAATATATATTGAAAGAAACAAACAGTCAAATACAGCGATTATCAAAAATGAGTGAACAAAAGCGCATACTGTGGGAGTTTGAATCTTGCTAGTTTCAATCGTCTCTCAATCTCACGGTAGACATGACCAGCGTCTAGTCATATTGGAGATTGATGAAAAACTGGCAGGTCAGGCGTACATGCTGTGCACATAAAAGAACTGTCAGCAGTTGACAAGAGCAAGCTGTTTGCCGTCATCAGGGAAAACAAATTAGGAAGATAATGAAACCCCTACCAAACACATCACCAACTTTCCCCCAAGACTATTAAGCGGCAGGAAGAAAAATCACAACAACAAAGACATGCTTTGGGTAGCTTCAGCTACCTGGCAGTATGAATAATCTACCTATTTCAATACCAGGATTCCAAGCAATATACTGTGTAGAGAACTTGCTTCTCGTGGCAATGGAATCAGATTTGACATCTTCCAGTCTACTTAGCTGTAAATTGGTACTTGGCTCACAGTTAAGGAAGGATATGCTGGCACGCTTGATTAAAAAGCCAGAACCTAGTTTAAGGAGGTGTTTCCTTCTCCTATACCCCCCCCCCCCCCCCCTTTCCCCCTAATGATGTCAGTCACAGTGTCTGATCTGGGCAGCACTACTTGTGTCTGTTGACTTGAGCATAGTACAGACAAAGTCTTGCGTGAGTGAAATAGCGGACACATTTAAAATATTTGTAAGAGGTGTCACAAACACTTGAGGGTCATTTGCTTGTTGTTGTTGACAACCACTCGTACGGAACATTTCACTCTTGGTCACATTTCTCTGGCACCAGGTTACAATAGCTCTTCTTAGACTCTGAGGCGTAAATGAGAATGTACACCAAGGTCCTCCGTACTTACTTACTGTCCGTGTTCTAGGCACTACGTCACACATCATTCTTCCAGTATTTAGCCACGTGGATTGCCCTGGCACTCAGGAGGTCATCCATGCTACAAGTCTCCGGGAGGTTTAGGCAGATCATCAGATGGTCCTGGTCTTGTGTTACTCCACATTCGCATGTTTCATCATCCATGTATCCCCATCTTTTCAGGTTTTCGCTGCATTGTGATACACCAGTTCGAAGTCTATTTAGTGACTTCCATGTTGCGTAGCGCCAGAGATGTCCAGGCACAGGTTCTTCTCGTAACTCGATCAAGGGGACATGTGTCAGCTGTTTCCAACTATCGATGCAACGTTTTCCTGGACTAGTCTGAAGGGGCTGAGTTAACTGTAAGAAGCTTTGTTTTGACTTTAGTCTTTGGCGCTGCACCTTGATGACTGAACATAGAGTGTCTTGGGTCATTTACCTGTTTCTCTCTTTCTATCTCTGGCGCGACAGTTCTTCGTATCTCTGGTGGCGCTATGCCGATTATGGATATATTTTTTCAGTTGGCGTAGATTTTAGGCATCCAGTAACTATACAGCCTGTCTCATTTATTGCTGCATCTAAATGTTTGAGTGTCAGACGTCAACCTGTATTTGTTAGAAGAAAGTAGCTGTCATCCTGAGGCTGTCGACACTGCCATAGAGCTTGTCTAGTGTTGCCACTGGTGATGGCCACAGTTTTCATATGATACTATTTCTCTCATGTATTTGCATGTATGTGTGGCAAAGAATAGCGTACTGTCCAACTTTACTCCCAAGTATTTGGGGGCCGTGCTGTGTTCTAGATCCTGTCCTTGTCATTTGATCTGCAACTTTCTGTTCGCCTCTCTATTTCTGAGATGGTAGACACATACTTGAGTTTTGCTAGGGTTTGGTTTGAGGTGATTTATTTTGTAATATAGAGCAAGGGTGTTTGTCAGTTTCTGTTCGACTACTTCGAAGCCCGTTCCCTGGGCAGCTACTGCTGTATCATCAGCATACATGAATTTTGTCACCTCTGTATCTATAGGTTGATCGTTGGTGTATATATTATACAGCATAGGTGCCAGGACACATCCTTGTGCCAGTCCATTTTTTGGTTTTGCCATAGTTTTTTTCTTGTTTTTTTACCCCCCAAAGTGATATAGAATCGCCTTTTCTGCAGGATACATTTAATGAAGTTTGTGAGACGCCAGTCCTTTGTCATGAGTATAGCTTAGTAAGCAACTTCTGGTAGTTTATAGTGTCATGCTCTTCCAGGCCTGAAGCCTGCTTGCTCCTTGATGAGTTTCTTGTCTATGAGGGGGTGTTGTACAGTTCAGGATCATTCTTTCAAAGATTTTATACAGATGGCACAGAAGTGAAACCGGTCCGAAGTTCTTATGTTCTGATAGAGTTTTTCCTGGTTTTAGCAGTGCAACCACATGAGATTTTCTCCAGATTTTAGGAATTTGCATTGAACCATTGCATGTGTTGAAAAGCTTCAGCCATGTGATGGTTTCTGGTCCAAAGTTTTTAATTTCCTCCGTCCTCAAGTCATCTGGCAAGCTGCTTTATAGTTTTTCATTAAGGTCCTCCTGATTGTAGTGCAATGTTAACCTCCTCAGTAGACTCACCAGCAAGAAGATTTGTGTTGATCACCACCTCACTGGCCAGCCTGATGTGACACAACCTGTTCTCAGGAGCCCTACAAAATCAGCATGTTTCACCTGAGCCTGATGTTACACTTCCCTCCCACCTTGATCAGTTTGTTTCACCTGACCCTGATGTTACACTTCCCTCCCACCTTGATCAGTCTGTCTCACCTGACCCTGATGTTACTCTTCCCTCCCACCTTGATCAGTCTGTCTCACATGGCCCTGATGTTACACTTCCCTCCCACCTTGATCAGTTTGTTTCACCTGACCCTGATGTTACTCTTCCCTCCCACCTTGATCAGTTTGTCTCACATGACCCTGATGTTACTCTTCCCTCCCACCTTGATCAGTCTGTCTCACATGGCCCTGATGTTACTCTTCCCTCCCACCTTGATCAGTCTGTCTCACATGACCCTGATGTTACTCTTCCCTCCCACCTTGATCAGTCTGTCTCACATGGCCCTGATGTTACACTTCCCTCCCACCTTGATCAGTCTGTCTCACATGACCCTGATGTTACTCTTCCCTCCCACCTTGATCAGTCTGTCTCACATGACCCTGATGTTACTCTTCCCTCCCACCTTGATCAGTCTGTCTCACATGACCCTGATGTTACTCTTCACTCCCACCTTGATCAGTTTGTTTCACCTGACCCTGATGTTACTCTTCCCTCCCACCTTGATCAGTTTGTTTCACCTGACCCTGATGTTACTCTTCTCTCCCACCTTGATCAGTTTGTTTCACCTGACCCTAATGCTACTCTTCTCTCCCACCTTGATCAGTTTGTTTCACCTGACCCTAATGCTACTCTTCACTCCCACCTTGATCAGTACGTTTCACCTGGCCCTGTTGCTCCAAGTGATGCACAGAACCACCACTACAGCTGGCCTCTTTACAGGAAGTCTGTATCCGAACATTTGTAGGGGAGGTTTCAATAGTAATAGGTTTACATGAGGAGGTTATTTTATCACCTTTTTGTGACACATTTGGAAGGTTGCGGTGTTTCTATCCTTTCAAAACCTGGTAGCACTCTAGTGTTTGGAAGTATAGCAGTTATTGAAATGTCTGTGGTGGATTAGGTCTAGAGTTTTATGGTCCAAGGTTTGAGCATAGGAAGGGGACTCTACTAATTACAGCAGCATTTAGTGTGTTAATTCCTAGAGTTGTCTTTCTTGCCATATGGTAATGTCTATATCTTGGTCAAATTTCCAGAGTGCATACGGCTGCACTTTATTTTCTATTGTTTGATGTCTTGTGTGTTTCCCAAGGACTTATAATTATTTGTCGTGACATTGGCTTATGTCTCTAAACATTCTGCAAGGCTACTCTTGGCCTGAAAATATCAGAGCAACAGGAGTCTACCATGTCTGCCAATCCTTGTCTGGGTGCTGTCACCTTGCACTGTCTAGCAATGACAACAAAACAATGAAATGACTCAACGTTTCTTAAATTAGATCAGGGAACGAAGATGCAGCACATTGAATGAGCTGACAGCACCCAGCGACTCATAGCTGAATGCTAGCATCAGGAACTGGGAACCAGAGTTGACCAATACAGGCTGTACAAGTGTAGTCTAAGAGAATAGAGATCGAAATAGGAAGACAAACCTGGTTTTAAAAAATGTCACTGAAACCGAATATGTGGGGCCAAAAAGCACAGATATCACAGCCTCGATGTGAGCTACAACACAACGTCATACATAAAATATTTTCTTTGTTCAATTCCTAAATTCTTTAATACTGAGCTATGTCTTTATTTTAAATTTCCAGTTTGTGTGTACGTCAACCACAGTTGTAGCTGTGGTAGTCTTTTACAGCCACGGAGTGTAAGCGAGCGTATGCAGGCTCAGTTTGGGCCTGCTCCAATCAGCCGAGTCCTCAGGTGCCTCGTAGATGCATGCATTGAATGTGCCATTCAAGAGAGGCAGGTTTTTGATATTTTAAAAATGGCTGCTCCGGGCACAGGCAAAATAACAGTGACAGGTAATTACTTTGTTTGTATCACATCTTTTAAAACAAACTCTTTCTTACCCATTGAAGAGTTTCTCAGTAAAGTCTATTGTATGGTACTTCCATAGGTGTCTTCACATGCGGTCATTATAGACTAATGTGTAGCAAATATTTGACTGAAGAAGAGAAATGTTTGGATGAAATAGATGTAGACAAATTTAGTTTGAAGATAGCACACAACTATTTTTATATAGACATGGGGAAACAAAGATAAAGATCATGATATGAGGTCTCTGGATCAAATGGCGAGCCGGGACGGCGTGGCCTAGTGGTTAAGTGGCACGGCTCACGACCCGAAGGTGCTGGGTTCGATCCCCATCACAGCACCGGCCGTTACCCCGGGGAAGCAAACCCTTAGAAAATGCAGGAGGAAGCAGACCCTTACATAAAATGCGTGCTGAAGTCGGATGCACTGGGCCGAGAGGCGCAAAATAAAAACACAGTGCAACGCACACCGCCTTAGGGATTAGAGAAAAATAAGGCGAACGCAAAAAAAAAAAAAAAAAAATGGCGAGCCTAGCAGAAAAGAAAAAGATATTGTCATTGAATGTTTGATGTGAATTAAAATGTCATATTAAATGCTCAATTGTGTAGTAGCCTATTTAAGTCATGACTGACTATAGTATGATGCTTCTTTGACGTTCTGCTTGAAAAGGACTTTGTGATGTAGTTTACAGTGAAGTTGCACTTTTCTGCCAGACACATCCTATTTCAGCACAAAATTTTTGGTACCAGGCTCGCCTTCCCACTTCTGTCCCTAATCTCGTAGCCAGGCTGCATGACTGCAGTCTGTTTCCAGGGCAGTCACTTGAGGGCGGAATAGGAACTTGGTCAGTTATGCATCACTGACCCAATGCAGACACCCAGTTATGAGTCCTTACTGTTGTCAGCTCATTCACTGCTGCATTATCAGCCTCTGGGATGATGCAACCTTGGCGTTGCAAATCATCTACTGAATTTTTTGGTTTTCCTTTCCTTTGCAGCGTTGTCGTTTCACCTCTTTGTGTTGCAAGAGCTTCTGTTCACCCAGTCTGATGTAGCTCTTCAGGGTACATCTCCACTTGGATCAGTCTGCAGCTTCATCTTCGCAGGATGTCAGACCAATGTCCAATATCTTCATGCCCTGCTTGCATGCATCTTTGAACCTCAGCTATGGTCAGACAACTATTCATTAGCCATCTGCAAAATTGTCCGTAGAGAGTATCATTGGGGATGTGACGAACGAACATGAGAAATGCTCAATTGTTAGCTGCTTCAACAAGTGGATTGTATTTAGAAGATTATTTGAAGGCTACAGTCATGTAGGTGCGTGCAAATTATGGAGTCGTGGGTCAGACATTATGCACACAGTTATTGAAATATATAGTGTATGGCCAACGCACACAAGGTGGATCACTGTAGTTCTCGCTGTTTGTTTCACAATAGATGATCGGGTATCACAAATGAATGTATGATGCTGATCGGATAAGTTTGAGAGTAATTTTGAATAATCAGGCAAGTTATTCAGAGGCATGGCCAGGATAATGAATTGGAGAGCTACAAATGGTAAAAGAGTTTAATGTTAGTCAGCACTGTGGTGGTATGTATGGTGTGACGATTCTGTCACTGGAGCATGGGAGAAAACCAGCCTGAAGCCGAAACAAGTCATTTGTCAAGCAACAAAGTATCATAATAGCTTATCGTACATTAACAACAGACAATTTATAATACAAACAAGATATAATGCTCCAATATCAACTTAGGTTAAGAGAAAGACAGATAAAAGCTTTACTATAGTGTGGTCCTTTAGAATAACAAAACATATATTGAGAGTGGCTTCCAACAACAAAACATAGACAGACATTGAGAGTAGCTTCCAACAACAAAACATAGACAGACATTGAGAGTGGCTTCCAACAACAAAACATAGACAGACATTGAGAGTGGCTTCCAACAACAAAACATAGACAGACATTGAGAGTGGCTTCCAACAACAAAATATAGACAGACATTGAGAGTAGCTTCCAACAACAAAACATAGACAGACATTGAGAGTGGCTTCCAACAACAAAACATAGACAGACATTGAGAGTTGCTTCCAACAACAAAATATAGACAGACATTGAGAGTGGCCTCCAACAACAAAACATAGACAGACATTGAGAGTAGCTTCCAACAACAAAACATAGACAGACATTGAGAGTGGCTTCCAACAACATAACGTAATTAAAAGTCTTGATTATTTGTTTAATTGATTTAAAAAAAATATTATTTATGATATAAGTTTTGGAAGAAAAAACAAGTAAAACTGAATGCAGTTGTGCATGAGAACAGTTCTAGAGACTTCTATTGATATTTGAACTGGTAAAGGCCTTTATTAATCACTATTGGTGTTGAGTTGTATTAAAATCTTTCGCATCATATATGCTATAAGTAGAACACTTATTTGACATGGTAAGGTTTCCAAATTTGGTATTTTTCAACTCCCCAGCTATACACAACAACCGTACGTACACCAAGAGAATTGTATCCTATGACAAAGTATCTGACTTCATTCGTTTCTTGGAGGGATTTAGGGAAAGTCTTGGCTGCTGTGAAAACTTCTTGAACCTCAACCCTCTTAGCCGGCAGTGTGCAAAATGCAAAAATATTAGGTCTAAAACTGTCATCAAAAGATCAGGTAAATTGTGTTCAAGCTGCATATCTTTCATCTTTAGTCAGACTACAGCCTATTGCTAAACAGAAGTCAGACCGCAGCTTAGTTAAAAGTCTGAATCACAGGCATGTGGTACCAGTGACCCATAGGCATATGTGACCAGTGACCCATAGGCATGTGTGACCAGTGACCCATAGGCATGTGTGACCAGTGACTCATAGGCATGTGTGACCAGTGACTCATAGGCATGTGCCAGTGTGGGAAGGACAAACAAACAGCAGTATGTGCTTCCAACATCTTTCAGCTCTATGGGGGGAGCAGACTGACAGCATAGCTCTTTTTATCCCAATGAGGGATAAACTGTATGGAAATGAGAGATACCTGTGATACTGAATCTGCTCAGAGTTGATCAGCGAGCGGTGATTCAGTTTCTAACAGCTGAAGGATGTCGACCAGTTGATATTCATCGCAGAATGCAGGCAGTGAATGATGACAAAAAAGTGTCGAAGACAACAGTGAAGAATTGGACAACGATGTTTAAAGGACGACATGAGTTAATGAAACATCTTCCGAGACCAGGTCAGGCTCATATTGTTGCACTAACTCACGTCCGAGACCAGGTCAGGCTCATATTGTTGCACTAACTCACGTCCGAGACCAGGTCAGGTTCATATTGTTGCACTAACTCACGTCCGAGACCAGGTCAGGCTCATATTGTTGCACTAACTCACGTCCGAGACCAGGTCAGGCTCATATTGTTGCACTAACTCACGTCCGAGACCAGGTCAGGCTCATATTGTTGCACTAACTCACGTCCGAGACCAGGTCAGGCTCATATTGTTGCACTAACTCACGTCCGAGACCAGGTCAGGCTCATATTGTTGCACTAACTCACGTCCGAGACCAGGTCAGGCTCATATTGTTGCACTAACTCACGTCCTTCTTTAAACATCGTTGTTCGCTGTTGTCTTCTACACATTTTTGTCACCATACACTGCCTGCATTCTGCGATGAATATCAACTGGTCGACATCCTTCAGCTGCTAGAAACCGAATCACTGATCAACTCTCAATGGATTCCGTGTCACACCCACCATGTTTTCAACGGTCTGCTGAGAAAACTATGAGTCGGAGAGGATAATGACATTTTTGCAAACTTGACGGTTGGTATGTGCTGTTGGGGAACAGCGTGGCCTAGTGGTTAAGTGGCACGGCTCACAAGGTGCTGGGTTCGATCCCTATCACAGCACCGGCCGTTACCCCGGGGAAGCAAACCCTTAGAAAATGCAGGAGGAAGCAGACCCTTACATAAAATGCACGCTGAAGTCGGATGCACTGGGCTGACAGGCGCAAAATAAAAACCACAGTGCAACGCACACCGCCTTTGGGATTAGAGAAATAAGGCGAACGCAAATAAAACAAAAAACCAGAAGTGATGTTATGATGCACATCGTACATATGTTCACTATGCAGTTTGGTCCGGTTTAATTTGAACACGTCTCGTATATCTACATTTTGTTTAAAAGATGATAAAAACATATAGCCTCAGTATCCACACCAGGACACAAACAAAGTTAGACCTACGTTGCAGCCACAAGACCTTCATCAGGAGCAAAGAATGAACGAAAAGAACAAGTAAATCATTACAAAAACAGTTTAAGTTTGCTGTCATAACAGTGTGCCAGGAAAGTGTGAGACTCGGAGCGGAAACAGAGTTGACCAAATAGGAAATGGTCAATATGATTGACGCAGGCGAAACATGAACAGATCACACGCACACAGACAAAACAGGTGAAACATGAACAGATCACACTCACACAGACAAAACAGGTGAAACATGAACAGATCACACGCACACAGACAAAACAGGTGAAACATGAACAGATCACACGCACACAGACAAAACAGGTGAAACATGAACAGATCACACGCACACAGACAAAACAGGTGAAACAGGAACAGATCATACACAGACAAAACAGGCGAAACATGAACAGATCACACGCACACAGACAAAACAGGTGAAACAGGAACAGATCACACACAGACAAAACATGAACAGATCACACACAGACAAAACATGAACAGATCACACACACAGACAAAACAGGCGAAACATGAACAGATGATACATACAATAAACAAACTGCAATAAACAAACAAATATTAAGACATAAACAAACGTATGAGTACATAAATTAATGATTAAATAATAATAATATGAGAGAGAGATATGTATAAATTAAGAAATTCAACGAATAAGAAAGATGAATGATTAGGGAAACCTACACAGACGTATGGGATGTATTCATATTTTGAGGCAACCCATAATGAAAATCAAACGATTCTTCAGTGTCGATCATCGGGGGAGAAGGAAACGTTGCCAGGGATTCTGGTGTCCAGGACCATTGAAGTAGCTTGCTAGAACAACTTCTGGTGGTCAATGCTTTCAATTTCTTATGTCGTTTGTTATTGGCATTTTAGTTTCCTATTTGTGAGGGAACTTGTAATGGTCAAGGCTGGCTTTCTCATCATTTAAGTGATCAGATAAGCAACAAAATCTTCTTCTTCTTCATCGTACGCAGTCAGACATCAACCTTTTTTTTTTTTTAAAAAGCAGCGGTCATCCTGAGGCTGTTGACACTGCCATAGAGCTTGTCTAGTGTTGCCACTGGTGATGGCCACATCTGCTCTCTCTGATCCTCGTATGTCGGGCAGTTTTGCAGCAAATGCTCAGCGGTCATTTTCCCGGTACCACACGGGCATTCGTCAGTGCCACCTATCTTCAATTCAACAAAATCTTCAATAGGCGCAGACAGGTCAACATTTATTGACTTGACAGGAATTGTTGGAGACCTATGAGCTAGAAAGATTTTGATTGATTGAAGTGATCAGATGCTTTCAACTCAGGGTTTTAAGCATCTTCTTTTGCAGACTCTGAAGAAGATTCTTACCATGCCCCAAAAGGGGGACGGAGAAGATGGTCCACGGAGTCCTCTGAGAGTTCACGAGGAGGAGCAAAAGTAGCCAAAGTTGTGGCACCTAAACGACACTCTACATTTGAAGCTGGTAAGTTCATGAACATTCAGAGATTGTAATGAAACCATTGTAGAGGGAAGCTGAGTCTAGTTTCCTGTCCACTGGCTGGCAGGAGAGGCTCATAGCTTGTCTTAAACTCTCCCTCTCTACAGCTGGTCTTTATACAGGAAGCTTATATCCAAGCATCTGCTGTGGTGGTTTCACAGCAATGTTTTTACATTTTGAGATTTGCTAGACCCATTCGCAATCCTCTTTTATGACATGCTTGGAAGGTTACAGTGGTTTGATTCTCTTCTATGTTTGGCTCGAATGTAGATTTATTTAGGACATAAGCTATGAACTCATCATTTGTACTTGTGATAAATTCTCTGATTAATATGTCTGGGCTGTATTAACTGTCTCAATTGCCATTTTCACACTTTAGCTGTGGTAACACGAGATCCACTTTGCTCTGACAAACATATCCTATTGCTGTAACAGAGAAGCTCCATTGTGAATGATTTATCCCCTGAGGGGACATCGTGGGCTAGTGGTTAAGTGACACGGCTCACAAGGTGCTGGGTTCGTTTCCCATCACAGCACCGACCGTTACCCCAGGGAAGCAAACCCTTAGAAAATGCAGGAGGAACCAGACCTTACATAAATGCATGCTGAAGTCGGATGCACTGGGCCGACGGGTGCAAAATAAAAACTACAGCGCAATGCACATCGCCTTAGGGAATATAGAAATAAGGCGAATGCAAAAACAAAAAAATGTATTCCCTCATAGGACAAGCCTATCACAGCAATCTCATTCAGAGTATGACTCATTATTAGCTTGTTCATTTCAAGGTCTGTTTTCTTATTGTACTAGTCTCAGAATTGGTTACCTTTTTTTTTTTAAAAAAAAGGAAAGGGTAACCCGGTACTAAAAAAAAGACTGCTGAAGTCAGATGTGTTGAACCGAAAGGTGCAAATATCTCAGTCAAGCTTTAAACTTTTACTTAAGCCCTTTTCAGGACTAAGATTAAGAATGAACGAAGCCAAGCCATATATATCTAAATATTGACATTTTCTCATCAGCAACAATAATTTGTTCCCCTGATTCTAAAAGAGCTGTCTTAATAATGACACTACTATCAAGAGGCATTTTGCTTTCAATTATTATCAGAGACATGTGAGGTTACAGAACAGCATGACTGGTGAACAAATGTTGATATGTACGGACAGCAGATTTTGTATTGTTAAGTGGAAAGTCAATATCGGTTTTACAAATAGTAAATTGTAAATTTCTCTCATTATTACCTTTTGTTGCTAAAAATGTAGTTGCCTGCACAATTAAGCACTCGCATTTCCATTCACATCACAAGAAATGAAATTGCTTTAAGTGTTCTTCCCGTTTTCTCCTCCATCGCCTACAGGTTAATGAATTCGCCATCTGTGATTGGCTGGTAGATTTTGATCGATGGGCTGTTAGTCTGATTAATTCTGAAGATTTTGTGATTTCCATCCATAATATATACTGTCTTGTCTTATATATTTATTTAACATTTTTCTAGCCAGCTCCACAACAGGTGAGAACAGCAGCCAGCCTCCACCTTTGATGCCTTCCACCCGCAGCCCAGATCCTGCTGAGTGGAGCGTAGAGGATGTTATGTCTCACATCAAGGAGACGGACTCAGGCCTTGCACCGTACGTGGATCACTTCAAGAAACACGTATGTATTTTCAGTCTGGTCTCCCTGGCTTACTTATCTACTCTCTCCTCTTCTACCACAAGGTATAGAATTCTATCTTTCTTTCTGTCTATCTTTCTTGTAGCTTATACTTACTACAGGGTATGATAGTCAGCCCCATGCCCAACCTTCTCCCTAGTCTCATATGGCCAGCCTGGCAGATTTCAGCGTTACTATTCTTTCATTCTTTCAAGACTCGGTAACAAGAAATGGGAAAGTGTAGCTTGATTGGTCAGGCCACCTCTTTATGCTTTGTTAACATTTACATTTGAGATGTTGCAAGATATAGAAGTTTGATACTAGATCATTTTTCAACTGAAGGAGACACTATAAGATTGTTTGTTGTTTTCTCTTGTGGTTTTTGCAGGAGATTGATGGCAAAGCTTTTCTGTTGTTGAAGAGTGAAATGATGTTGAAGTACATGGGACTGAAGCTGGGACCGGTTGTGAAACTGTGCAATATCATTGATAAACTCAAGGCCAAATGTGGCAAGTAGATAGTACCATACGTCTATGTGCCCATTCTGCAGACGCTGGATCTATTCTTGATGCAAAATTGAGCTCTTAAGGCAGTGATTCCCCACTTTTCTCACGTGAGGACACACTTTCTCTCACGGGCACGCTTGGTTCTAGAAGATTCCTAAGTTGCACGCTTGGTATATTTTGTAATATCAAAACATAATAATATTCCTCACTGATTACTTAAAGTGCTTTAATAACAGGGATATTAAAGGGTCTCAATTTTGTGGCATACTTCGGAAATTTGGTGAATAACAAAAGTGGCGGCTACACCGAGTGGAAATCACTGCCTTAGGGTTTTTACAATTTAGCTGAACGACACAAATACAACTTATCCACTTATCCATACAACATTTTGTTGTTGGTGCTCAGGGTCTTATGGATCATTTGTAGGCAGATTATTTGCCGGACTGGATATAGTATTCTGATCTCTAATATTATTAATTGTCAAATGTGAAGTCACTGACAATATTCATGGAATATATGTTATGAATTGGAAGCGTAGGTACAGTTATTGCATTTGTAGATACGTTTAATATGTGGTCATATCGTGACCTACCTCCAGACTAGATTCTCTTCAGTGCTTGTCAGCTTAGCCTGGACATGGCTACAAGAAACAGAGGTGCCATTAATTCTGTCAATGTTTATTAAAAAAACATGTGATTACAAAATTGTAATTCAAGGTTGGTAGATTAGCTCATGAAATTGTGCATAATCTTGCCTGGCTTGAATCATGAATGACTAATATGTGGTGATTGATCCTGATCATAGTACCCATACACTTACAGGTAAACTGGAACAACATGTGTTCTTAGACTGCTTTTGATTGAAGTATAAAAACAATTCTGTTTTTTGACAAATGGCAAATATGTTGACTTTGGAGAACAACAGTTCTTTTAGCGAGTTAAAGGGATATGTAGAAACTGGTTTCTCATATGTTTTAATATAACTGGAATAGTTCACACCAAATGTGTGCGTATCAAATATTTGTTGGTGTGCATTTTAGTTGTTTTTTCTCATGTCAGAGAGATATATTAAACAGTTGTATGTATACACTTAAACAAACATTTCTTGATGTAAATGTGTCCAACTAGATAAAAGAATAGATTTAGTCAGTTTTTTATGTCAGAGAATGATGTGCACTAAACTATTGTAAAGAGAATAGATTTAGTCAGTTTTTTTATGTCAGAGAATGGTGTGCACTAAACTATTGTTGGCACAAGTTTATTTAAATATTTCTTGATTAAAATTGATCTTACCAGAAACAGAGAATGTCACATATATAATATTTCAGTCTTTTTCCTACCCATCTCACTTCTCATTTAGTCACTCCATTTCTTCCATGAGTTGTAGTAGGTCACTCCATTTCTTCCATGGGGTGTAGACGGTCTCTCCACTTCTTCCAAGGGTGTTGTGGGTCGCTCCACTTCTACCATGTGGTGTAGACGGTCTCTCCACTTCTTCCAAGGGTGTTGTGTGTCGCTCCACTTCTACCATGTGGTGTAGACAGTCTCTCCACTTCTTCCAAGGGTGTTGTGGGTCGCTCCACTTCTATGATGGTGTAATTCTGTAAAGGTATGTTCTTGTGCCCTATAGTTTTTACGGATGAGTTAGCCAGCTCCATGCCCAACCCTCCTTAGTTGCCCCTCATGAAATAGCTGGCAGGTTAGTGTGCCAGTATTTTGTTGCTCCTCTTACATACCAATTTTCCAAGAATAAATAGAACACTTTGATTGCAGTACCAACTATTGTTGACTTTTCTCATTTGAACAATTGAGAAACTGGAAGAGAAAACAGTAGACTAAGTGAATAGCTTCTGGAGTGAACTTCTTCTTCTGCGTTCGTTCTCAGTCTCCTGCTACCAAGCCCTGAACAGGACTTTGCAAGCAGCAACATGTAATTCGGAGAATGAGTTGTGTCACTAGTTTACAGCTTGACTGCAATATTTGCACCATTCGGTCCAACACATCCGTCTTTGGCAGATAGAGTGCTGTCCTAAGTTTGAAGTTTCTTGTTTGTAGAATCTGACAATCAACAAACAAAGTCACAGACGTGAGATGTGGGGATTAATCCACATTTTTTTCCCCATGTCTAAAGGTCAATAGAAGCTGAAACTTCACATTATAATGAGATGAAATCAACACTAACTTATCAAGAAGCTAACATGTTGTGAAGAGTGGTTAGTGTGGACGAAACAAGAGTTGACATTTTGTGAAGAGTGGTTAGTGTGGACGAAACAAGAGTTGACATTTTGTGAAGAGTGGTTAGTGTGGACGAAACAAGAGTTGACATTTTGTGAAGAGTGGTTAGTGTGGACGAAACAAGAGTTGACATTTTGTGAAGAGTGGTTAGTGTGGACGAAACAAGAGTTGACATTTTGTGAAGAGTGGTTAGTGTGGACGAAACAAGAGCTGACATTCACTCACAGAAAGAATGGTCATACTGAAAACATACAACAAAAATATAATTGTTTCTGCGAACAAATAATTTTTTAAAGCATAAGTGTCATATACCATATTTCTGCTATTTTAACCTGCTCCACGATCCATTCATTTTGACGAAAATTTGACCTAATTAATTAACCTGAATTTCTCGCTATGTTAGTCGACTTTTAAAATTTGTATCTTTTCTGTTTGTTTGTAAACAAATATGATTTTCTTGTGGTGTAGAGACACAATTGAATAACGAACATGTGGGTGTTATTGTTTTTATTGTGTGTTTGTTAGTTTCTGAGATACAAAAAGATGAAGTTGAAAATTTATGAAAATCTGGGAAAAAATTTGGACTCGACCGCTAGGCCTAGTCGCTCCGATAGAAAACCATGGAAACCACAACAATGTATCAATACTGTGTTTACACTATCGCCACAACTGTTAGTTTCCAATTTAAACGTAGTTCTTTCATTTTAACAAACAAAATAAACAGATCTACTCGATAAAGATCGTTCCCAACAACCTACTTCACCTTTCGCAAAAAGTCGGCTTGCTCCAAACGGCATATACAAAATTAAAACTGTTCAAAAGCCATTTGTAATCGAACATACGATACTTTAATCGGCAAAATATTGTGTATATATGGTGACCTATTCAGCATAAAATAAAATGGCTGTCGGGAGTCAAAAAACATTTTTTTTTCCACACACTGTTTTTGAAGGCCGAGTTGGGACATAATTCATGCCTTCGGATTGGTAGAGGCTAAGAAGCGTCTCTAAAATCAAGGTGTGTCTTGCTATATGTATCGTCGTACAATCAGCGTCAAAAGAAAGTTGTCTGATTTCAGGTGAATAGGGCGTCAGGTAGTATTGTCATTGCCTTAACACAAGTACAAAATTTAGTCTTCGTCTTGCTCTAATATTGTCGGGGGGGGGGGGGGGGGGGGGGGGTTTACAATTATTGACATCTTAGAAACAGAAATACAGTAGATGGCCTATGGAATATGAGCACATAACCGTATGTGATAAGAGAATACAGGTGATAAAGGGAATATGGTATGCAAGATATGTGGTTAAATTATGGGTGACAAAAGGACAAATGCATTAATTGTCCCTGCCTCCACTACTTCGCGTGGCAATGCATTCCAATCATTCACCACTTACCACGTTCTGCCACCACAAATCAAGTCAAGTGCAATAACAGATCACTTGAGACAAGACCAGCCATGGTTGATTGCCTTGACAGAGTATCCACAAAAGGTTTCTGTTTCTAAGAATCGACATCACTGCACTCTGGGCATACCCACAGGTGCTCAGTCTCTCATCAAATGGCGTACGGTATGGATGCTGATGGTCCCTGTAGCTCACTGGTTGTACACTCTCCTGCACCGTCCTCTCATGCACCAAACTCCACTCGAACCTCGTTTAATGTCGAAACTTTGCAGTCTGTGGATTGCTGCTTCATCTATTTCGGTGTCCTCATCCAGCAGGCGGTCATTGATTGATTTCAAAATGTCACTTATATCCATCACTAATGTGCCCATGATGGGAGCTTGTGAACCCAAGATGCCAGCTCTTTCATTGCCCTGAACCTCGGCATGATCAGGACGGTAGATCCAGGTCAACGCCTGGAGGTTTAAGGTCTCAACAGCAGCTATCCATTCGTACCTAAGCTACAGGAGGTTTCATGTTTCTTTATATGTTATCAACTCCTGCCACAGTCATCAGTTCTGGAAGACAAAGAACATGTAGAGAAGAAGAGTGCAGAAAGAAGAAGTCAGAGCAACTAGAGCCTCGTCAGTCAACTTGAACAAATCTTTGGCAAGAAACAGTTACCACCATTTGTTACATAGGCATAGCAAGGGTGGTCAAGATGAATGAGATCTGAATGTGGGAGTACTTGACTTTGTTACTTGACATATTCCTTTATAATAATGAGTTTTGTTTAGACTTTTCTTCCCAGGATCTGAGTACTTCATTTTGTTACTTGACATATTCCTCTATAATAATGAGTTTTGTTTAGACTTTTCTTCCCAGGATCTGAGCACTTCATTTTGTTACTTGACATATTCCTCTATAATAATGAGTTTTGTTTAGACTTTTCTTCCCAGGATCTGAGCACTTCATTTTGTTACTTATTCCTCTATAATAATGAGTGTTGTTTGGACTCCCTCTTCCCTGGATCTGAACATTTGACCAGATAATGAGTTTTCATCTATTTCTTCTCTGAATCTGAGCATGAAGATTTGAAGCAACTGTGTAGTATGTATATACAGATACAAAACAAAATAATTCAGTAAAAGTTATGCAGAAATAATGAGTTAGAATACTCTTTGTCATCTTAAACAAAGTTTCAAAATCTTTGCACGAACACTTTTGCTAAGATTATACAAGAGTTGCGTACCTTCTGTAAGGTGTGGAGTGCTGGAGAGTAGCGCAAACAAAAATGTCCAAATTGTTATCTTTCCACACAAACTGTCAGGATTCATAGAATTTTATGGCCGAACATCATTAGCAACCGAGAATTACTTGCACGGGACAACCAAGACCATTTGCAATCCAGCGACACTGGTGGACGCTGAAATTCAATCAGTCATGTCCTAAGAAGAGAACCATCACCAGAACTACAGTGCAATGGACCCCGAAAGGATGACCAAGCAAAGACAGCTTGGTAAAGAGCCGTAGAAGTTGAAACGATAATCATGAACCAGAGGAGACGCACCATACAAATGGTGGTCTCAGGGCAGACAATGTGGAAGGAGTTTGTTGCCATCTTAGATTCAGAGAAATACAGTAGTTTGGTTGCCTTTTTGTCATTCTTCATGTTTCAGAGCCATAAAATAGAACAGATTTGTTGTTGGGAGTTGAAGATTTGTGTGTGTGTTTGACTTCATTTCATTAGATGCACATACATTTCCCAATTCAATGAAAGCTTCTCTTGCCATTTGTATTATTATTTTGATATCATTTGAATATATTTTGAACAGTTAAGTATTTTTAGCTGAATTATCCATATTTGTTGAAAGGTTTTGGGCTTAAAATATCTGCAGTATGGTGTAGGATTCACAACCTCCTTAGTTACCTCTCACGGCATGCTGTTTACAGTGCCACTATTCTTTGTTCCCCATTTAGGCCTCTGGCGTAACATGGCTAGCAAATTAATCTAATTGAGTGTTCTTCTTCCAGAAATGACATGTGTCAAATGAAATCAAAAATTGTGTCTCTCTTGAAAGTGTGTCACAAGCTCAGTGATCTAGCTAATCAATGGGCTTGCTTTTGTGATTGAGTATCATACCTTTTTTTTTCTTGTGCAGTTTTCTTGTCAGTCCAGAAGCTTCTTATTTTTGTGCAGCTGTTTTAATGTTTCTGATCTCTCACTGTGATTATTATTGCTGCCAGCTTATATTGTGCCTGAATATGATGATAGAAGGGACATGATCATCAGAAATAGTACTAGAATTACCACCCCTTCCTTTCTTTTCTTTCCCTGGTTAATTAAAAAAAAGGTTATAGTTCTGCTCTATGTTTATAAACTTTTTTTTCCACATTAGTAAATTTACAAACTGTTGCTTTTGCTAATAAGTTTTATGTTATAACTGTGATTTGATTTGTGGTTGTAGAAGCTCTTTGGTTCATAATTGAAAGTGATTTGTTCAATATTTATAAGTGATTTAGTTTATAGATATGGCTTGGCTTTGTTCCTTCTCAATCTCCGGCTGCTACAAAGTTTTGAAAAGGACTTTTCAAGTAGTATTTTAATTCTTAAATTGAGTTAGTCTGCCATGCTGCATTCTGAAAGTGAGTTAATCATTCTGAAATTGAATTAGTCTACCATTCAGAAATCACAACAAAATAAAACAAAATAGTGAAATAATGAGAGTAAAGTCAACATTATGGGACACAGCCTTCTGATAGATCATCCTTGTGTCAGAACAAACTAACCCCTTCTGATAGACCATCCTTGTGTCAGAACAAACTAACCCCTTCTGATAGATCATCCTCGTGTCAGAACAAACTAACCGCTTCTGATAGATCATCCTCGTGTCAGAACAAATTAACCTCTTCTGATAGATCATCCTTGTGTCAGAACAAAATAACCCATTCTGATAGATCATCCTCCTCACTTTGTGTCAGAACAAAGTAACGTGACATCTTGGATAATGCCAACCACAGTACAACTGGTCCCAGTGTGGATCAAGTGAAACCATTGTCCATCAGCCATATTCATTCTGTTATTAAACCATGGTATATTGCAGAAGTTGTTTGTTCTTTTATCATCATGAATGACCATAACATAAGTGACCAAAGTGTTGCAGATGGTGGATACCTTCCATCTACACATGTGTCAACTTGTACATAAGGGGTGTAAAACCCCTCTTGTTTAAACTCTACCATAACTCAACATTCACACCAAACTGTGTTTCTCTCCTTGATAAACTCTACCATAACTCAACATTCACACCAAACTGTATTTCTCTCCTTGATAAACTCTACCATAACTCAACATTCACACCAAACTGTGTTTCTCTCCTTGATAAACTCTACCAAAACTCAACATTCACACCAATTTGTGTTTCTCTCCTTGATAAACTCTATCATAACTCAACATTCACACCCAGCTGTGTTTCTCTCCTTGATAAACTCTACCATAACTCAACATTCAGACCCAGCTGCGTTTTTATAAACTCTCTAGCATACTATCCCCCCATGGAGATTAGTTCGTAGTGACGAGGGATAGAATCAGCATAAAGAAAGGTTATACACTCTGCTACATTTCACATTTAGTAGGGCAGTCATGAATCTCACATCATAATTGATTTTGTTGTATGTATACAACATATTTTACACATTTGTAAATTTACAAAATGGTGCTATTGCTCATAAGTTTTAAGTTACATCTTTGATTTGATGTGCGGTTATAAAAGCCATTTGGTTTATAATTGTAAGTGATTTGGTTAATATATATAAGGGATTTAGTTTATAGTTGTTCTTCATCGTACGCAGTTTATAGTTGTTCAAGTCATTTCTCTTGTATATGTCAAAGTGAGTTAGTTTGTAAGTCTATAATTAAGTTAGTTTCTAATTCATAAAATGAGTCAGTGTATAATTCTGAAAGTTTATCTTTCTGAAGGTGAGTTTAGTTTATCATCCTGACAGTTTGTGAGTGAGGCTACCATTCTGAAAGTGAGTCAGTCTACCGTTCTTAAAGTAGTTAGTCCATAATTCAGAAAGTGATAGTAATTTAGTAATTTATTTAGTGATTTATGTATATGGTGAAAGTATTTACAGCGTAGCTAATATAACACTGTCTGAATCTAAAAGTGTGAACAGACTTGTGTGAAATTTTATATCTGTTCAACCTAAACATATTAACAAACCATTAGGCAAGGTCCACCCTAGAAAAATTCAGTGTCATCCTAATCTTAATAGCATACCAATATGTACAGACAATGGGGAGAACAAACCATAAAATGGGTGGGACATTCAGACATTAATCCATGGTATGGTTTGTTGTATACTGGTGGGGACAGTATGTTATATTTACAGTATCATATGATTAGAGAATTGTATAGTGTTGTGTCTGAGTGTTGTGCCTCTTTAACTGACACAGGGTGTGTCAATTTCTGTCCAGTACTCTTTGTTTCATCCATCTTCTACTTTTGAATAAGCACATTTTGCCTGCTTCATAAAACTGGTGGTGTCTCAGGCATCTCTCGTCGCCATACAATATATCATCAGTGTCATTTGAATCATCATCATTCTTGGTCGGGGGCTACCACCATATTGTTGTTTCTACTTTTTACTGGTGCTGCCATCTTTTTCTCATCTGCAGCATTGTTATCACAACCATGATCATTGCTTTTATCATTATTGTAATTACAGTTACACAAACATGATCATTGCTCTTATCTTTATTGTAATTACAGTTACACAATCATGATCATTGCTCTATCATTATTGTAATTACAGTTACACAAACATGATCATTGCTTTTATCATTATTGTAATTACAGTTACACAAACATGATCATTGCTCTTATCTTTATTGTAATTACAGTTACACAGACATGATCATTGCTCTTATCTTTATTGTAATTACAGTTACACAAACATGATCATTGCTTTTATCATTATTGTAATTACAGTTACACAAACATGATCATTGCTCTTATCTTTATTGTAATTACAGTTACACAGACATGATCATTGCTCTTATCTTTATTGTAATTACAGTTACACAAACATGATCATTGCTTTTATCATTATTGAAATTACAGTTACACAAACATGGTCATTGCTTTTATCATTATTGTAATTACAGTTACACAAACATGATCATTGCTCTTATCTTTATTGTAATTACAGTTACACAATCATGATCATTGCTCTATCATTATTGTAATTACAGTTACACAAACATGATCATTGCTTTTATCATTATTGTAATTACAGTTACACAAACATGATCATTGCTTTTATCATTATTGTAATTACAGTTACACAAACATGATCATTGCTCTTATCTTTATTGTAATTACAGTTACACAATCATGATCATTGCTCTATCATTATTGTAATTACAGTTACACAAACATGATCATTGCTTTTATCATTATTGTAATTACAGTTACACAAACATGATCATTGCTCTTATCTTTATTGTAATTACAGTTACACAAACATGATCATTGCTTTTATCATATTGTAATTACAGTTACACAAACATGATCATTGCTCTTATCTTTATTGTAATTACAGTTACACAAACATGATCATTGCTTTTATCATTATTGTAATTACAGTTACACAAACATGATCATTGCTCTTATCTTTATTGTAATTACAGTTACACAAACATGATCATTGCTTTTATCATTATTGTAATTACAGTTACACAAACATGATCATTGCTCTTATCTTTATTGTAATTACAGTTACACAAACATGATCATTGCTTTTATCATTATTGTAATTACAGTTACACAAACATGATCATTGCTCTTATCTTTATTGTAATTACAGTTACACAAACATGATCATTGCTTTTATCATTATTGTAATTACAGTTACACAAACATGATCATTGCTCTTATCTTTATTGTAATTACAGTTACACAATCATGATCATTGCTCTATCATTATTGTAATTACAGTTACACAAACATGATCATTGCTCTTATCTTTATTGTAATTACAGTTACACAAACATGATCATTGCTTTTATCATTATTGTAATTACCATCATAATTATCATAGTTTTAGTCACCATCATCAGCGATATGATCATCATTCTTGTCAGTGTTTTCTCCAGGAATCTGAAACTCATGACCAATAACATTGTTGGATCAGATCATTCAATGTTCAAATAAGAAAATAAAACTCTGGGATTCAGTCATGAAGATTATTTTGTACCTGTTGCTGAGCAACCAAACACTCATTCTGGCCCTGTGCCCTGGAGTATCATGTTGAACCACGAACTTTGCACTGTCCACATGATTGTCAAGTGGCCGAGTGTACACTTATAACTTGTAGGGCTACCAAAACATCACTTTTCATGCAACTATTGTTGGGCACATGAGCTACATTCACTGCCCATCTGTATTTCTTAACAATGCAGTGTCTATGATGTAGATGTATGTTGCAGAATTCTGGTGGGAATTTGGTTCCTTAAAGAGATTGTCGATGTTCTTCATTCTATTGCCCCTAAACTCTGAACATCTTTGTGTCTGCTTTAGTAGAATGTGGATCATTATATAAAGGACTTATTGAAAATATTTGCAAAACAGAAACGTTGAAGGTCAGATTACCATAGAATGGCAGGCAGGTGTAACTCCGCGGTTGTCCATGTATGTGGGCCAAGTTAGACTGGAGCATGATCCTTGAGCCTTCAACATTGTCTTCATGTGGCTCATTGGGCACCAGACGTCTCCTACGGCCGTGAGGGGTGGTTTGTATTTGTCATCCCTGGTTTCTACAATCAATTTTGTTCTCAAATTTTCAATATCACCAATGTTGTCTTAATCATATTCATTATTGGCACTACTGCCTTAATCATATTCATTATCAGCATATTTGGCTTAATCATTTTCATTATTGGAATTTTTGTTTAAATCATACTCATTTGTCTTCATAATTGTATCTCCATAACAGACCATCACACAAAGATTGTTGGATGTTACTCTTACTGTAATCATGAATGTTGTCATCAATGTTAATTGCCTTTGTTACCACAATCATTGATGTTTCAGCAGGTTTGTAGTCACTGCCACCACAATGGTGGCCTGATCAATTATGCTTTGTCAATATCATCTATGCCATTATCATCTGTGTGATTATCTTCACAAATATTTGTGACTTTCTAGAACTTTGCTTGTTACTTCTATATTTGAAATTATTATTTGAAGTTATCGTGAAACCATACTTCATTGTTATTTACATAACTACTTCCTAGCCCGTATGCAAATTTTCAAATTTCCAATGTTTGCATTTTGAAGCTAGTGAATATGTGAGATGAATGAAAGGTTGGTGTTTTTAAATATTTATTTGTTTTGTAAATTTATAACAAGCCCTAATCTAACCAACAAGATTATCAAGGGAAATGTCATTACCAACAGTAGATAAACTTATGCTCAACAACAATGTCAGGGTTTTAGTCCAATGATTTGGGAAACCAGCAACAAACCTTGATGGATATAACGAGAATTGATGTTGTGTTGCTATTATTTTCATTATTTATTTATTTTTCATCCTTAAAGTGAGATTAAATTGTTGGTTCTGGGTCTCTCTAATTGATGGACTGGATGTTATTTTACATACTTTAATTCTGTAGTTGACACATTGAATTATATATATTTTTTGTCAGCAACAATTACAGCATGTAATCTAAGTCCTGTTTAAGAGTGTTGAAAAATATTGAAAGGCTAATGTCCGTGAATGTGGGAGGTATAAGATGTTCAGGAATGTGACAGTTATAAGATGTTCATCAATTGTGACAGTTATAAGATGTCCATGACTGTGACAGTTATACGATGTTCAGGAATGTGACAGTTATAAGATGTCCATGGATGTGACAGTTATAAGATGTTCAGGAATGTGACAGTTATAAGATGTTCAGGAATGTGACAGTTATAACATGTCCAGGAATGTGGCAGTTATAAGATGTCCGGGAATGTGTCAGTTATAAGATGTCCGGGAATGTGGCAGTTATAAGATGTCCATGGAATGTGACAGTTATAAGATGTCCAACTTTGAGAGTTATAAGATGTCCGTGCATTGTGACAGTTCAAAGATGTCCAGAAAAATATTGGCACTTCTTAGACCAGAGTGGATATTATCACAACTTATCCTGGTTAAATGATGCAAATATCAACTATTAAATACCTTGCCTGTTCGTGTTCTACCTTCCCACGGTCAGACATTGAATATATTTAGTATTGTTCATTCATTATATGCTACATAATGTTTATTCTAATAGTTGGGGTCATCATGGGTGATTTATAAGACTGTATCATAAAGGCCACTTGCTCCTGCAGTAAACTCTCTAGGTTTTTATGTTAGCCCTGATAAAAAAATTGGTAAGGAGAATTTACCATCACAAAAGTTATAAAAGTTGGCGTTACTTCAGAGGAAAGGTCTCAAAGATGTGGCCTGGTCAGGTCATGCCGTAACCGATGAGGTCGTTGGGGCACACATGAAGACATCCTCACAACTCCACGCCACCCCTCTCTGTCAGATGCCGCTGCCTGTGACTCTTCTGGTCGGAGACTGGTCCATTCTTTTATGTTGTCCTCCCATCTCTTTTTGGGCCGGCCTCTTCGTCGTCTGCCATGCACCTTTCTGTGGAGGATTGTATTTGCAAGACCATTTGATCTCGATATATGACCGTACCAAGTGAGTTTCCTTCTTTTGACAGTTGCCAAGAGGTCTTCGAAAGGCCCTATTGCTGTTGTAATTCTATCTCGTATTTCCTCATTTGTAACTGGATCTTTGTACGTGACGTTTAAAAGTCTTCGGAAAAATCTCATCTCCAAGGCCTGTATCCTTCGTTGAAGGTCAGCCGTAACTGTCCATGTCTCACACACATAGAGGAATATTGACAGGACCGGTGTACGCATTAATCTGATTTTTGCGCGTAGTGCTAACCGTTTATCTTGCCAGATTTTGTTAAGTCGTGCAAGCGCCGCTATTGTCTGTGCTATTCTGGCCACCACCTCACATTTTGATCCTTCATCACTGACAATCGACCCTAGATATTTAAAACGGTCAACCACTTCGAGTTCCTGACTGTTAGCTTTTATCCTGCTGTTGAAGCTCGCGGCGTTGTTGGTCATTAATTTTGTCTTTCCAGCGTTTATCTCCATACCATAGTCGAGAGCTGTTTCATCGAGCCTTCTTACCCATTCCTGGAGTTCTACTTCTGAACCTGCCAACCCGTCAATATCATCTACAAAACGAAGGTTGGTAATCGTTGGTCCCCTATCTTGACAGTACCAATGTGACCTCCAAGTGCCTCACTCATAATTCCTGCAAGGAATATATTGAAAAGAGTTGGAGAGAGTGTACACCCCTGTCTCACACCAACTGATGTGCAAAACCAGTCCCCTCGCCTCCCATTCACAAGAACTGCACTAGATGCCTTGTCATACAGGTGTTCAAGGACCGTTATAATATTTCCGTTGATATTATACATCCTCATGGTTGCCCAAAGCGCTTTATGCCATACCCTATCAAACGCCTTCTTAAAATCCACAAACACATGATACAGTGTTTGCAGCTGTTCTAGATATTTCTCGCTTAGCAGCCTTAAATTAAATATCTGTTCTGTAGTGCTTCTTCCCTGTCTGAACCCTGCTTGCTCCTCAGCAATGATGTTCTCTGCTTGGGGTTTCAATCGGTCAAGGATTAATCTAAGCATGACCTTGCTAGGGTGGCTGATGAGGCTTATTGTTCTGTAATTTTGGCACAGCTTTAGGTTTCCAGACTTATGTAACGGTATAACTATTGATTTCGTCCATAAGTCCGGCCAGTTTCCTGTCGCCCATATTTTGTTGCAGATGTGTGTCAGGCCTTCCACCATTACCTCTCCACCTGCTTGTAAGAGCTCTGCTGGTATATTGTCCACGCCGGCCGCCTTCCCTCTTCTCAATGTCTTTACCGCTGCAATTACCTCTTCCTTCGTTATCAGTTGGTTATCCACTATATTTGTTGGTGTTGAGGGGATTGTTTTCTCATGTTTGTTTCGCCCTTCATAGTTATATAGCTCGGAACAGTACTCTGTCCATCGTTAAAGTACGTCATTTTCCTCAATAAGGCACTTGCCGCTTTTATCATGGATCATAAGGTTCCTGCCTTGTCTTGGTGTTACCAGTTCTTTGACCACCTTGTATGCTCCTTTAGCATCATTTCTGTTTAGTCTCTCTTCGATGTTTGTGCATTGCTCACATATCCACGCTTCTTTCGCCTCTCTCATCTTTTGTTGTATGGCTTTCTTGACCTCTTTGTAACTGCCGACCTCCTCCGGCGGATGATTGTGTTTTTTCAGTGACCTTCTTTTATCACAAAGGTCTAGAATGTCTTTGGTCACCTATGGCTTCTTTTTTGTTTGGTGGCATCCCAGGATCTCTGTTGCAGTATCTATGAGAGCTGGGTTAAGAGACTCTGTAACTGAATCTGTATCGTCCCTCTTCGAGAGCCAACAGTGGCGCAAATCTCCCTCCCACCCTTGCTTGGAACACTTCGGTGATTTTTGAGTCCATTAGTTTGTCCAGGTCAAACTTTAGCCTGGTCACATCCTTCTTTGCGACTCCCCTTAATCGCAGACGCATGGTCATCATAACCAGATCGTGGTCGCTTCCTATATCAGCTCCGGGGAAACTTCTCATTTTGTCGTTGTTGATGCTCGATCAGAACCTCCTCTGGACCAGTCAGTATATAGTCAATCTGGCTGTGCACTTCCTTGCTTGGGTTATGCCATGTCCAACGTCTCGACGGCTTGTTTAACCCAAACGTATTTGCCACCAACAGCTGGTTGCATCTTGCAAATTCTAGGAGTCTGAGGCCCCGGTCATTGGTTTCTTTATTTCCGTATGGGTCACATGTTCCCCTCCAGTCATGGACTGCATCTTTTCCAATTTTTGTATTCCAATCCCCCTGGACTACCAATATGTCTTTTTTTGGCGTTTCGTGTATCAGACTTTGAAGTTGATCATAGAATGCCTCTATTTCACAATCTTCATAGTCTGCAGTGGGTGCGTAGCACTGTATTATGGTAATATTAAACGGTGCTGCCTTTAGCCGTAAGGTGATAAAACGGCTAGATATTGGGCGGCAACCCAATATGCATCTGGCTGTGTCTTTATGCACCAGTATCCCCACTCCGTGTAAATGTTTGTCCTCCCTGCTACTGAAGTAGAACTTGTGGCCCTCCTCCTCCAAAGCTTTTCCATCGAGCCTTGCATATACCAAGGATGGTCCATTGGTAGTTCTCCATCTTGTGCGTTAGCTCATTGGTTTTGCCACATGGGTTCAGTGTTCTAACATTCCACGTACCTATTGTTAGTTTGTCTTTCCTCAGTTTGATGGTTCTGGTTCCACCAGTAGCACACTTATCGCCTCCGACCTGGTGTGGGACGGCAGGCGCGGTCATTGTTAACCCGGGCTGCGACCGATCCGGTATGTTTTATTGTGGTTCTGTCCTCATGTGTGAATCTTGGGCCGTTTTCTCTTGGCGGAGCCCATCTCCTCTCCAAGCCGGTGTGGAGCCCATCTTCCCAGGCGAGCCATTGCCTCATTTGCCTACAGCCTCACGGCCATAGTTTCCCAGTGTGCACCAATTGGAGGTGAGGTTGACTTGTGTGTTCGCTTTATCGGCAGGCTATTCATTTCACTTTTTGCCCCTCAGAAGAAGGACTGGCCAACCCCGACATCACTGGGTTGCGATGCCGAGCGCAAAATACACCATGTAGCCATAATATATGGCCCACTGACCATATCATGTGGCCCACTAGCCATAACATGTGGCCTGCTAGCCATACCATGAGGCCAGCTAGTCATACCATGAGGCCAGCTAGCCATGTCATGTAACCAGCTAGCCATGTCATGTAACCAGCTAACCATGTCATGTAACCAGCTAGCCATACCATGAGGCCAGCTAGCCATACCATGAGGCCAGCTAGTTATACCATGAGGCCAGCTAGCCATACCATGAGGCCAGCTAGCCATACCATGAGGCCAGCTAGTCATACCATGAGGCCAGCTAGCCATACCATGAGGCCAGCTAGCCATACCATGAAGCCAGCTAGCCATACCATGAGGCCAGCTAGTCATACCATGAGGCCAGCTAGTCATACCATGAGGCCAGCTAGCCATACCATGAGGCCAGCTAGTCATACTATGAGGCCAGCTAGTCATACCATGAGGCTAGGTAAGAATAGATCTTGATATGCGATGGAGCTGTCTGCCCTGCACTAATATTTTAATTGCTAGTTGGGGTAAAACCTCTTTCCGTTCTTTCTAATTTCTTATACTGCTTTGTCTTTGCACTTTGTCTTTGCACTTTGTGTTTGCACTTTGTTACTCCTTCTCAGTTTTGGGGAATTGTATTCTTGCAACTATTTTTTAGGGTACTATAAGGTGTTTGTTCTTTTTTCTTCTTCCTCCTCTATAACCCTGAAAAGGGCTCTCTGTATTGAGTGGGAGTTTACAGCCAGCTACGATTCTGCTCATTTCAGTTCACCACATCTGAATTTTTGAGTACCAGGTTTGTCTTCCTACTGCAATCCCTATCCCCTGGCCAGACTACACTAGTGCAGCCTGTTTCCAGGGCTGCCACATGGAGACTGGTTAGGGTCTTGGTCAGCTATGGTTTGCTGGCCTTGATGCAGGCAGCCAGCTATGGTTTGCTGGTCTTGATGCAGGCAGCCAGCTATGGTTTGCTGTCTTTGATGCAGGCAGCCAGCTATGGTTTGCTGTCCTTGATGCAGACAGCCAGCTATGGTTTGCTGGTCTTGATGCAGGCAGCCAACTATAATTTGCTGGTCTTGATGTAGGCAGCCGGCTATGGTTTGCTGATCTTGATGCATCCAGCTATGGTTTGCTGGTCTTGATGCAGGCAGCTATGGTTTGCTGGTCTTGATGCAGGCAGCCAGCTATGGTTTGCTGGCCTTGATGCAGGCAGCCAGCTATGGTTTGCTGGTCTTGATGCAGGCAGCCAGCTATGGTTTGCTGGCCTTGATGCAGACAGCCAGCTATGGTTTGCTGGCCTTGATGCAGGCATCCAGCCACTGGCTCACACACTGCTGCATCTTGGCCCACTTTTTAAATTAATGTATTGTTTTCTAGTGATATTCAAACACAACATGCCAATCAATTGTTTTTCTGCACACTCGATTGCAAGTATCTTCTTCTTCTTCGTACGCTGTCAAACGTCAACCTGTATTTTTTCAAAGAAAGCAGTGGTCATCCTGAGGCTGTCGACACTGCCATAGAGCTTGTCTAGTGTTGCCACTGGTGATGGCCACATGTGCTTTCTCTGTTCCTCATATGTCGGGCAGTTTTGCAGCAGATGTTCAGCAGTCATTTTCCCGGTACCACAAGTGCATTTGTCAGTGCCAACTATCTTCAGTTTATTGAATAGGTGGTACCTCAGTCTGTTGTGGCCTGTGCGGAGTCTAAAGACCACGACCTGCTCTCTTCTGTTCAACTGGTAATAGGCATCGTTTTTTATGTAGCCAGTATGTTCGGTTTCCCATTTGGCCATGTATCTGGCTCTAATAAGCCTTTTGGACTCTTCGTAGGTCACACTAGAATCTGGTTGTGGTAGTCTTGCACCTTCTTTTGCCAGTCTGTCTGCCTCCTCGTTGCCTTGGAGGTTACAGTGGAATGGAATCCACTGTACCACTACTCTTTTTGGTGCGGACTGCTGGCATAGTTGGCAGAGTACTGCTCTTAAATCATTAAGTTCAGTATTTTCTGGCTTTTTAGTGCTGTGACTATGGCCAGGGCATCTGTAAACAGGACTATCTGGCTTTCATTGCTTTCGCCAGTCAGCATTGCTTCTACCGCAGCCCTCAGTGCCTCTGCCTCCGCTCTGAAATTGCTTGAGAATTTTCCAGTTGCCAATGACAGTGTTATTTTTCTACCATTTGGTAGGCTCAGAAATACCCCTGCCCCTCCGTTCTGTGTTGTGTTTGTTACAAAACCGTTGGTGTATGCGTAGGTCCAATCCATGCTTGGGTAGTTTTCCGTTATGTACCTCAGGGTTATGTCTCTTCTTTCTTTTTCAGTCTGGCTGTTCTTGTTTCCAATACCTGGTATATTTTCTACCACCTCCGGAATGATATGCTGCTTCCAGGTAGATTTGCGAACAGTAGGGATGGGCTTTGGTATTGCTACGGTGTTCATAGGGTCTTCGCTCATCTTTGCTTTGGCTATTTCTGCAATGTTTCTCCGCTTTAGTTTCCCATTTACAAATCTATTTAGTCTCTGATGCATTGGATGGTCTGTCAGTCTTCTGAGTTTCTCTGCCTGCTGCCGGGCTCTGCAGTCTCTTCTGTCGGTCATGGATTGCAGATTTGTAATCTTTTAAAGTTCTACAATTGGCCTTGACTTCATTCCGCCTGTTATAACTCTCATGACTTGGTTTTTAAGTTTGCTACTTTTATCAAAGTTCGCCTTTGCTGCTGTTGTCCATGCCGCAATGCCATACTCGAGAACTGGTCTCCTTCTTCCAGTGTACAGTTTCTTTAGTATACTTTTGTCTGCTACCCAGCTTGTGCCACAAGTTTCCTCATGATTGCCATTCTTTGTCTGGCTCTCATTCGGTTTCTCTCCATCTGACTTTTCCATGTCATGCGCCGATCAAATGTGACTCCCAAGTAGTTTGGGTTGTCGTATGGCCGCAGGTATTTGCCGTTAAGACTTATTTTGGTGTACTGGGGTTTATTTGAAAGCGAGAATATCGTACATGTTGTTTTTTCCTCGTTTATTTTGACCAGCCATGAATTCGCCCACTTCTCCAACGATGTTAGGGCCTGCTGCATCCGATTGTTTGCTACGGTGGGATTTTTTTCAGAGGTCCACATAGCCAGATCGTCTGCAAACATGGAGCTGTGGACTTTTCTTGGTATATTCTCTGTGGTGTTGTTTATATACACCAGGAAAAGTGTGGGTGACAGTAACCCCCCCCCCCCCCCCCCCCCCCCCCTGGGGTACTCCTTGCTCCAGTGTCACCTTTTTGCTCAACTGCCCTTGTACTTGAACTCTGGCTGTTCTGTTTTCGAGGTAGTGACTGATCCATCTGTACATGTTCCGACATACTTCACTTCTTCGTAGCTTGACTTTAAGTCCCTCTTTCCACACCTTGTCAAATGCCTTCTCTAGATCCACCCAAACTGCTACTGTATGCTTTTTCTCTTGGTAAGCATCCTCTATTTCCTCAACTATGAGAGTGATCTGGTCCTCAGTGGATCTGTGCTGTCTAAAGCCTGCTTGCTGTGGAATTAGTATGTGTTTTTCTTCCAGGAGCCACATCAGTCTGGTGTTTATCATACGCTCCATCAGTTTACCTACACAGCTCAGTAAACTGATGGGCCTGTATCCATTTGGATCTGTTCTATCTTTTTCTTTCTTTGGTACTGGTACAAGTACAGCATCTTTCCATGCCTGCGGTACAATTCCCCTTTTCTAGCTTTGGTTCAGGACTGATAGTAACTTCCTCTTTGCTGTTTGGCCCAACCCCATCAGCATTTCATTTGTTACCCCATCTTTTCCGGGATTGCAAGTATAAAAAGTATCTCTACAACTCAGGTGTAGAATGGGAGTGACAAGGTGAGAAGTAATATTCAAAACATTCTGGTCAAACTAATGAATCAATTTCTCATATATTTTGAGTGCAATTTTGCTGTGTGAAAGAAATATTATAACCTTGTTTGTTGACTTTGACAAATTGTGACCGGCTTATATTGTTTCTTATGACAAATTGTGACCGGCTTATATTGTTTCTTATGACAAATTGTGACCGGCTTATATTGTTTCTTATGACACATTGTGACCGGCTTATATTGTTTCTTATCCCCAGTGTTGCTTATTTTATCATTTAGATTAAATTATTGCAGAGTATTTATTTTCCTTTGGTGAGAGTTTAGTCTATGAAGCATTTCGATTTTAGGGCATCTTTTGAGCACTCTTTGCCATGTTATCAATAAATATCACAAATTGATTTGAGGTTCAATGATTCTATATTTGTTTGTTTGGTTTTTTCTTGTTTAATTATATGTCATGTATTGATTTGTGTGTGTAGTGGGAGGGCTGGGTGGTTTACAATACAATCATGTCAGATTGAAGTATGTAACAAATAAACCGGAACAAAATATTAAAATCAAAAGGATAGCTGCAAGGGTATATCAAGATAGATGTAGATCTCGATGTAACGCCATATCAAGATAGATGTAGATCTCGATGTAACGCCATATCAAGATAGATGTAGATCTCGATGTAACGCCATATCAAGATAGATGTAGATCTCGATGTAACGCCATATCAAGATAGATGTAGATCTCGATGTAACGCCATATCAAGATAGATGTAGATCTCGATGTAACGCCATATCAAGATAGATGTAGATCTCGATGTAACGCCATATCAAGATAGATGTAGATCTCGATGTAACGCCATATCAAGATAGATGTAGATCTCGATGTAACGCCATATCAAGATAGATGTAGATCTCGATGTAACGCCATATCAAGATAGATGTAGATCTCGATGTAACGCCATATCAAGATAGATGTAGATCTCGATGTAACGCCATATCAAGATAGATGTAGATCTCGATGTAACGCCATATCAAGATAGATGTAGATCTCGATGTAACGCCATATCAAGATAGATGTAGATCTCGATGTAACGCCAATCTGGCATATTGGGAACATGATGGTAGGACCACATTTTTCTTGACCTTTGGCACACTAGGAGTGACGAGGTCACCAATAGCCGACTGACTTTCCTTTCCCAGATTATTCTGGTTAGATTTATTTCGATTACAGTGAGGAAGAAGCTGTGCTGGTCATCAGCCTTGTAAGAGCAGACCAAATCATAAGCCAGGTGGTGGTTTGAGATGTAAAAAAACACATCCAAAATCCCACCATGGAAAAAAAGCCAACTCCCCTGAAATGGTACAAACCATAGAGTGAAAAAGGAAACAGATTTAACAAGGACATTTATCACAGAAGAATACCTTAGGAGAGTATACCTACCAGAAACATGGATACACGTATATACAGATGGCTCATCTAACAAAGTCACATCCAATGGAGGTGGAGGGGTCTATTACAGACTAAGGAATGGAGAAGAAAAAACTCGAGTATTAATAACGGGAACATATTCCAATAACTTCTGTGCAGAGGCACTGAAGGCCGCAGCTGAGCTTGTAATCCAAGATAAAGATATCCACTAAGAACGCAGTATTCCTGACTGATGCCACGTCAGTATTAGCAGCGCTAAAACAACACAAAGATGAAGATCTCGAGCAATGTATGTTCTCCCTGACACAGCTCTCAGCAGAACGCCCAAGGTTGGTCATACAGTGGATCCAATCCCACTGCAATATTGAAGGCAATGAAGCTGAAAACAAACTAGCGAAGTGTAAAGGGGCATCCCCACAAACAGACCTGAGTATCACATATAATGAGGCCAAGACCATAATTAAAGCTAACTTCAGGGTCAAATGGGCTGATCAACACCCCGACTTCCGAAAAGAAGACAGCTACTTTAACTTGACTAGAGAAGAGCAAGTCATCATCTTCAGACTGAGAACTGGGCATAACAGACTTAAGGCTCATCTTTACAACAAAATGAGGATTGGGACAGATGACAAGTGTCCGTGTGGGGAGCATACCATGACCGTGGAACACATCCTACAAAACTGCACACTCACGATTTCCAGGCAGTAGCATCCAATTAGTTAAGCCCTTGTCAACAAGACTCATTAGTTGAGTTTCTACAATACAAGTTAGAAAGACTTGACTGTATCGCGTAGTAAACTTTCTACAATACAAGTTAGAAAGACTTGACTATCGCGTCGTAAACTTCTTTCTACAATACAAGTTAGAAAGACTTGTCTGTATCGCGTCGTAAACTTAATAATAAGAATAGTAATCTGATGCTTAACTTCAAAAACAGTTTTAAGGGGACGGCGTGGGCTAGTGGTCAAGTGACATAGCTCACCAACCGAAGGTGCTGGCCGTTACCCCGTGGAAGCAAACCCTTAGAAAATCCAGGAGAAAGCAGACCCTTACATAAAATGCATGCTGAACTCAAATGCACTGGGCCTACAGGCGCAAAAAAATATCGCCTTAGGAAATAAAAAAATAAGACGAACGCCAAAAAAAAGTAGTTTTATCTTCTTTTTCAATATCCATGATCGCCTGAGAAAACAGTTTTAGCTGTGTTTTCAGAAACAGGAAGTAGATGAAAGATTTTCTATCATTGAAAAACTGAAGCAATGTATGTTGACATCTGTCTTCAGAAATATGATATAAGTGCTTCATACATGCCAATGAAGCTCAAATGACAACCAACGTGTTTTGCTGAATCTCATAACAGTTTTATATTCTACGTCAACAAAATGACAAAACTTCTTCAACTCTCGCCATGAAAGTAAAAGAACACTGCACAATACCCTTCTCTCTTCCCCCCCCCCCCCCCCCCCCCCACCCACAGATTGGCTGGACTGCCTCTCGTACAACATCAAAGCTGGGCATTGAGTCGGTAATGAAAACATATTATACCAACCTGTTCAGATCATCAGAACCCCCTACAATTGCCCTCCTATCCACTTTACCCCCTCTTCCAGACTTCCAGCCCTCAGAAATTCGCCCTGCTGTCGAGTCAATGCCATCTTGAAAATCACCAGGCGAAGATGGATCACTGCGGTCTGCCTCTTTACCAAGGTCTAGCGCAACATTTTACTCGCTATCTTCATTCGGGAGGAACACCTGCTGCCTGGCACAACTCGAGGACAACATTTGCTGCCTGGCACAACTCGAGGACAACACCTGCTGCCTGGCACAACTCGAGGACAACACCTGCTGCCTGGCACAACTTGAGGACAACACCTGCTGCCTGGCACAACTCGAGGACAACACTCTTGCACAAGAAGGGAGACAAAGAGCACCTATGAAACTATTGTCCAATTACTACCTCTCGGTCACTTACAGGATGTTTACAAATTGCATCCTGGCTAGAGTCCGCACCACTCTCGAAGAATCACAACCAGTCGAACAAGCAGGCTTTCGGCATTCGTACAGCACAATGGGCCATATTTATATATGTCGCCCCCTTATTGAAACAGCCCGAGAGTTCCAGGTGACCTTGATATTCACCTTCATCGACTATAAAAAGGGTTTTGATTTGGTAGAACCACATTTTGTCTGCCATTCACTGTTGGAACAAGGTGTTGATCCTGGTTACATCAGAGTTCTCACCAACAGTTATACGAACTGCACAAACAACATTTAGTCCCTTCCAACGTACAATTGTGGTACCAATTCTAAAGAGAGTTCGCCAAGGCAATCTTATCTCACCGAACCTCTTCTCTTCATGTTTGGAATCAGTCATTAGCAGATGAAATTGGGACATCTTTGGCATCCTTATAAGCGGCAAACTCTTCAATCACCTTTGGCATCTTTATAAGCGGCAAACCCTTCAATCACCTTTGGCATCTTTATAAGCGGCAAACTCTTCAATCACCTTTGGCATCCTTATAAGCGGAAAACTCTTCAATCACCTTTGGCATCCTTATAAGCGGCAAACTCTTCAATCACCTTTGGCATCCTTATAAGCGGCAAACTCTTCAATCACCTTTGGCATCCTTATAAGCGGCAAACTCTTCAATCACCTTTGGCATCCTTTTAAGCAGCAAACTCTTCAATCATCTTTGGCATCCTTATAAGCGGCAAACTCTTCAATCACCTTCGATTTGTCGATGACACGGTGCTCATCCTGGTCTCAGCAGAAGCCAACCAAATGATGCAGCCACTCGATGGAGAGGGCAAGAAAGTGGGTCTGGAGATGATTGTCTCGAAGATCAAAGTGTTTAGCAATCGCTTGTGATCCAGTCTTCCTTGGCGAGGTACGATTAGAGGATGTCAACGAGTACATTTATCGTGGACGTCTTCTCAATATAGAGAGTAACCTGAACTAACAAGATGTCGCCGCGCGGTTTGGGCAGCTTTCTCGTATATTAACACGGCCTTGGACAGTTGTCAAGACCAAGACCTATAAGCCTCCCTCTTCAATTCCATTGTACTGCCTGCGATGTTCCACGGTACCGAGACGTGGATACTAACAAAATCACTAGAGGACAAATTGAGAGTTACCAAGACCTCCTTCGAGAGACGCTTGGTCGTAACCACTCACCGGAATCAACGTATGCAAGGTCTCCACGATTCTGACAAAAGACGATTGTCCCTGGTGAAGGATGCAGTAATTCATATATACAGGTCAAAACATAGATGGATACACTCTCAACCAAACAGCAAGAGAGAGCTGGAAAAACAAAACTGAAAGTCTCAACCTAGACAAAGAAGGGAACAAGCTATGGAAGCTAGTCAGAGACATGAACGACGAAACCCCTTCAAACAAACAAATTACTATCAAGCAGGGCGAAACGCTGCTCACAGGAAAAAAAGCAGCAAACGCTTTTGCAGAACACTATGCCAAAGCAAACCACATGGAGGTCCCTGCAGATAGGCATACAGACATTAGTGAAGAGCAAAAGGGGCACGACAACATCAATACGGCACCAGAAGAGCATATGATAGCCAAATTAACAATGAGTGAAATGGAAGAGGACATGAGAACATTAAAGAAAAGGAAATCTCCCGGAAAAGACGGGATAACAAACGAAATGCTGATGGGGCTGGGCCAAACAGCGAAGAGGAAACTGCTATCGGTCCTGAACCAAAGCTGGAAAAGGGGAATTGTACCCCAGGCATGGACAGACGCAGTACTTGTACCAGTACTAAAGAATGGAAAGGACAAAACAGATCCGAATGGATACAGGCCTATCAGACTACTGAGCTGTGTTGGCAAACTGATGGAACGTATGATAAACACCAGACTGATGTGGCATTTGGAAGAAAAACGAATACTAATTCCACAGCAAGCCGGCTTTAGACAGCACAGATCCACTGAGGACCAGGTCATCCTCATAGCCCAGGAAATAGAAGATGCCTACCAGGCACAGAAACACACAGTAGCGGTTTGGGTGGACCTGGAGAAGGCATTTGACAAAGTCTGGAAAGAAGGACTTAGAGTCAAGCTAAGGAGAAGTGAAGTTTGTGGGAGAATGTACAAGTAGATCCACCACTACCTCAAACAAAGAACGGCCAGAGTCCAAGTACAAGGTCAGATGAGCAAAAAAGGTGACACTCGAGAAGAGAGTACCCCAAGGGGGAGTACTGTCACCCACACTCTTCCTGGTGTATATAAACGACATTACAGAGAATATACCAAGAAGAGTCCATAGCTCAATGTTTGCAGACGATCTGGCTATGTGGACCTCTGAAAAGAATCTCACCATAGCAAGAAATCGGATGCAGACGGCCCTAACATCGCTGGAAGAGTGGGCGAACTCATGGCTGGTCAAAATAAACGAGGAGAAAACCACATGCACAATATTCTCGCTTTCAATCAAACTCCAAAATACCAAATTAAGTTTAAATGGCAAATTCCTGCAGCCAAACGACAACCCAAACTATCTGGGAGTCACATTTGATCGGCGCATGACATGGAAAAGTCAGGTCGAGAGAAACCGAATGAGAGCCAGAGAAAGAATGGCAATCATGAGGAAACTTGCTGGCACAAGCTGGGGAGCAGACGAAGGCATACTAAAGAAACTGTACACCGGAAGAGTGAGACCAGTCCTCGAGTATGGCATTGCGGCATGGACAACAGCAGCAAAGACGAACTTCGATAAAGTTAGCAAACTTCAAAACCAAGCCATGAGAGTTATAACAGGAGGCATGAAGTCAACGCCAATTGTAGAACTTGAAAAGATTACAAAACTGCAATCCATGACCGATAGAAGAGACTGCAGAGCCCAGCTGCAGTCAGAGAAACTCCGAAGACTGACTGACCATCCAATGCACCAGAGACTAAACAATTTGGGAAATGGGAAACTAAAGCGGAGAAACTTTGCAGAAATAGCCAAAGCAAAGATGCACGAAGATCCCATAAACGCACTAACAACACCAAAGCCCATCACTACTGTACGAAAACCTACCTGGAGGCAGGATATATTTCCTGAGGTGGTAGAAAATATACCAGGTATTGGAAACAAAAACTGCCAGACTGAAAAAGAAAGGAGAGATACTACCCTAAGCTTTATATCGAAAAACTACCCACGCATGGACTGGACCCATGCATACACCGACGGTTCTGTAACAAACACTACACAGAACGGAGGGGCAGGAGCATTCCTGAACCTACCAAATGGCAGAAAAATAACTGTCATTCGCTACTGGTATGTACACAAGCAATTTGAAAGCGGAGGAAGAGGCACTGAGGGCGGCAGTGGAAGAAATGGTGACACATAAAGAAAATGAAAGCCATATAGTCCTGCCTACAGATGCTCTCGCCGTAGTCACAGCGCTAAAAAGCCAGAAAAACACTGAGCTTAATGACTTAAGAACAGCACTCTGTCAACTATGCCAGCAGTCCGCACCAAAAAGGGTAGTGGTACAGTGGGTCCCATCACACTGCAACATCCAAGGCAACGAGGAGGCAGACAGACTGGCAAAAGAAAGCGCAAGACTACCACAAACAGATACTAGTATGACGTACGAAGAGTCAAAACGGCTTATTAAAGCCAAATACATGACCAAATGGGAAACCGAACATACTGGTTACACCAAAAACGATGCATATTACCAGCTGAACAGAAGAGAGCAGGTCGTTGTCTTCAGACTTCGCACTGGCCCCAATAGACTGAGGTACCACCTATTCAACAAATTGAAGATAGGTGGAACCGACCAATGCCCGTGTGGTACCGGGAAAATGACCACTGAACATCTGCTGCAGAACTGCCCGACATACGAGGATCAGAGAGAGCAGATGTGGCCATCACCAGTGGAACCACAAGACAAGCTCTTTGGCAGTGTCGACAGCCTCAAGATGACCGCCGCTTTTTTCGAAAAAATAATGGTTACTGTCTGACTGCGTACGAAGAAGAAGAAGAAGAAAAAACATAGATGGGCAGGTCACATGTTGCGACGAAACGATGGTTGATGGAGCACAGCGACAGCAGTCTGGTACCCCCGAGGTAAGAAGAGACCACGGGGAAGACTTCAAATGCTTTGGACAGACTCCCTTGCTGTACGCTGCAACATACGAGATATCTCTAGAGGAGCATTTAACACGCACTGGACTTCTGTGTCCCAAGACAGTGTCCGCTGGAGACGAAGTTGGGACCCGCAGCTACGCTGAAAAACGGGTCATCAAGATCAAGATCAAGAAAAAGATTGAATATCTGAACATCTATGGACAAGACATCAACAGTTGTTTGGATAACATACAATGTGGGGTGTACATCCAACTCCAATTATTTTCCTGTCAACGCCATCTTGGAGCTTGCCAAAAACATGAATGTTGCCCCTTCTCGTGAAACTATCAAAGTTCGTGTCAGTTCTGAACGCTGATACATCAATTATCTTGCTAGCTATTTCATATTTTCTAACAGTGTTCCGAAAGATGATGAACAAGAAGACCACACGTTTCACTAGGAAGACTTGATCATTCCAAAATTGCCGCCACAATCCCGTTATTGCTAACAAAGTATCTTGCGACAATAGGCATCATTTGCATATTGATTGGATGCACCAATCGTTAAACAGCAAAATCTTGCTCTCATACGGTCCTCGATGTCAACAGCAGCATGCAACGCAAGGACATTAACTGAGATAGCTTTACATTTTATTTGTTTACACGTAAATCGCGGATTTACAAAATTCTTTGCAAGCAAAGAAGTGAAATTAATTGATTGAAAGCTCTGATTGTCTTATTGTGGATTGATATGATACATAACTGTAGCTTCTTGTGCAGTCAGTTCGGTTTCTTTGTCACCAACATTTTTTTATAGAAAAAAAAACATTTGTCAAGAGTTTATTAACACATTTAGAAGAAACAGTAGCCGTGGGTTTTTGTGTACTAACAAGATTGTCAATATCTGATGTTTCTCTGTGAGCTACAGGAAACGCAGACACGCAAATGGTACATTTAACTTGTGTACTGTCACCGTCAATGAATACACATTTTCTGTTAGTAATTTGCATATATTAATTTCCACACAAAAATACTTCGATCACATCAAAATTAGAGGACCGGCCGGCATACGATGGCTCGTTCATCAGGTAATCAATCACTTAACCATCACCCCCCTGAGCAAGATGTGTCGTCAACAACTTCAAGAAAATCATGATACTTGTGCCCGCGAACGTCTCCAAAAGCTGCAGAATATCGACGCAAGATCAAATTAGTTATTCGAGGCCTAGCTGTGCACAGCCAAATAATTTCTGTCTTGAAAGCTTCCGATGGGTCTCAAGCTACGTCAATGGTGGGCATGGAGTCGATCATGAAAGTTTTCTATAACGACCAATTCAGATCACCAGAACCCCTTCCAATTACCCTCCCATCCACTTTCCACATCTTCCGGACTTCTTGTCCTCAGAAATTTGCCATGTCGAGGCGATACCATCTGGAAAATCACCAGATGAAGGTGGCATCACTGCGTAGGACAAGATGGCATCACTGCGTAGGACAAGATGGCATCACTGCGTAGGACAAGATGGCATCACTGCGTAGAACAAGATGGCATCACTGCGTAGAACAAGATGGCATCACTGCGTAGGACAAGATGGCATCACTGCGTAGAACAAGATGGCATCACTGCGTAGAACAAGATGGCATCACTGCGTAGAACAAGATGGCATCACTGCGTAGGACAAGATGGCATCACTGCGTAGAACAAGATGGCATCACTGCGTAGAACAAGATGGCATCACTGCGTAGGACCTTCATGTTTGTGGTCTTCCTCTTCACCATGCCATAGCCTTGCGTTTTACTTGTTCTCTTCGGGAGAATCACCTACCGCTTGGAGCAGCTCGGGGACGAGACTCTTAGACAAGGGAAAAAACATGAAACATTGTTTTTAAGTTGAGTTGAGTTTAATCAAAATTCTAAAATGGGTATGGTCAGATACCGCACCGAGACGAGAACACAAACAAAACCTACGTTATGACCAATAGGACTTCATCAGGGACAACAATACTGAACTAACAAATCAACATAAAAGGAAAAAACTGTCAACTTATCTGATAGTAGACCCAGTCTGTCTAAGTCACTGGTTGGGTCAGATGCTTGACTGAAAATCTTAGACACGAATGGATCCCAAATAGGGATCACAGGATCAGGGATTTCGCATGGATCTCGACATGATCACATGGATGATCTCAATCATGATCTCGAACCAGAGAGGCCATTGAAAGCTAACTGTAACTTGGTAGGAGGCAAAGAGATATGGGAGAAATAGGCGGATTCACGGCTCAATCCGAGGTTAGGAGTATCGGTCATTTCGATCAGTGCTGGCCTGGTTCAGACAGGTGTATTGGTCATTTCGATCAGAGCTGGCCTGGTTCAGACAGGTGTATTGGTCATTTCGATCAGTGCTGGCCTGGTTCAGACAGGTGTATTGGTCTTTCGATCAGAGCTGGCCTGGTTCAGACAGGTGTATTGGTCATTTCGATCAGAGCTGGCCTGGTTCAGACAGGTGTATTGGTCATTTCGATCAGTGCTGGCCTGGTTCAGACAGGTGTATTGGTCATTTCGATCAGTGCTGGCCTGGTTCAGACAGGTGTATTGGTCATTTCGAACAGATCTGGCCTGGTTCAGACAGGTGCATTGGTCATTTCGATCAGAGCTGGCCTGGTTCAGACAGGTGTATTGGTCATTTCGATCAGAGCTGGCCTGGTACAGACAGGTGTATTGGTCATTTCGATCAGAGCTGGCCTGGTTCAGACAGGTGTATCGGTCATTTCGATCAAAGCCGGTCTGTTTCCTAAATGTCCTTTTTCATCGTCTGAAATCAGGTCAAGTGAATGTTGTCTAGGTAACTGTGAGAACTAGTCTTTTATTATGGACTCTTATTGTCCATAGTTTAGTTTAGTTGTTCTAACGTTGGACACGTGAACATGGATGTTAAACTTGGGGATGGTCCTAAAACTTTTAGTTAGAATTGTGGGGAAAGGCATTATTCAGAAGGATGGTGGGGGAATTATGTCAGAAACAAAGGTATAGACAAGGCACTCAAACTGGTCGAAATCTCGAACGTTGTCACAAAGGGTGTGTAGGACCATACGTCTGAAACAAATTTGAGACTCATGAATTTAGGTAGATATTAGATTATGTTGTTAGGGATAGAAATAACTAGATTTTGTTAACGAAAGATACACCTGAGTTTAGAACCAGGGCAACCATCTAGCTAGGAGTCAACACCCCCTGATAAGAGAGCTTAGATAGTGATAGCTCAGAGTGCATTTGATGTGATCCTGTTAAGTTATGCCAATACATTTTATTCTTCGTTTGTTCTCAATCTCCCGCTACCAAGTCCCGAAAAGGGCTTTGCAAGTAGCAGAATGTAGTCCAGAGAATGGAATGTATTGTGTCGTAGTTTACAGCTTGACTGCAATATTTGTACCTTTCGGGCCGACGCATACGACTTCAGCAAGCATTTTTGTGTACCGGGTTGCCTTCCCTCTTCGATCCCTTCTCCTTAGCCAGTCTGCCCTGTTTCAGCCTGTTATCCAGGATCACCGCGTGGAGGTGTAGAAGGGTCTTGGCAGCTATGGCTCGCTGACCCTGACGCTAACAGTCAGCTACAGTTCGCTGACCCTGACGCTAACAGTCAGCTACGGTTCGCTGACCGATGCGCTGCTCAGCGTCTTGATCCCGGCTGCCGAATGAACCCGAGGAGCGGCTACATCGAAGAGTTGGTTACCCTGAGAGCGTACCTTTGAAGATAATGATGATACGAATGAAGTAAGTGGTACGAGGTTCTGTCCTGGGCCATTTTAGGTGGATGGTGTACACACAAATGTGTAATTCTCATTTTTCAATCTTTTTTTAATATTGATGGCACGAGCGCAAAAACCGGTACATTCAGGCGTCCCGGAGAACGTTAAACGTGACGTGGGGACATTCAGGAGTCCCGGAGAACGTTAAACGTGACGTGGGGACATTCAGGCGTCCAGGAGAACGTTAAACGTGACGTGGGGACATTCAGGAGTCCCGGAGAACGTTAAACGTGACGTGGGGACATTCAGGCGTCCAGGAGAACGTTAAACGTGACGTGGGGACATTCAGGCGTCCAGGAGAACGTTAAACGTGACGTGGGGACATTCAGGCGTCCCGGAGAACGTTAAACGTGACGTGGGGACATTCAGGCGTCCAGGAGAACGTTAAACGTGACGTGGGGACATTCAGGCGTCCAGGAGAACGTTAAACGTGACGTGGGGACATTCAGGCGTCCAGGAGAACGTTAAACGTGACGTGGGGACATTCAGGCGTCCCGGAGAACGTTAAACGTGACGTGGGGACATTCAGGAGTCCCGGAGAACGTTAAACGTGACGTGGGGACATTCAGGCGTCCAGGAGAACGTTAAACGTGACGTGGGGACATTCAGGCGTCCAGGAGAACGTTAAACGTGACGTGGGGACATTCAGGCGTCCAGGAGAACGTTAAACGTGACGTGGGGACATTCAGGCGTCCAGGAGAACGTTAAACGTGACGTGGGGACATTCAGGCGTCCAGGAGAACGTTAAACGTGACGTGGGGACATTCAGGCGTCCAGGAGAACGTTAAACGTGACGTGGGGACATTAGACGGCACGTGGGACATAAGACTAAAAACGGGACGTTCAGGTCCCCTACCTTTTTAGAATCCAATGACTTAAATACAAAGCTGCCTGTTGAATCGAAAACTATTAACGAATAACCATTTTCTCTTTCATGACATGATCGTCATATTTCATCCAGAATTGTTTGTCTATGTCTTTACATCTGCCAGTTTGAAGGATGTAGTATCACTTACCACTTGTCCTGTCTGTTTTCTTTACAATTCACAATAATTCAAGCTTGAGGTGCATTTCCGTAAATTGAATGTGCTCATTTGGCAGTCAAAGTTTGAGATTGGCCTCTGGACTTTTGTCTTCCAGTACCACTGCGTACCGTCTGTCAACTGTCAGCTAGTAGCTTTTAGAAGTAAATAGTTACGAAAATTTGAGAAATGCATAAAGATGACGATATTGTGTATAGAGACCTAGATGAAACATAGATGATAATGAAAAGAAATAGCAATCTGTAAATGAAAGTGTGGAGTGAATTGTGCCAAGTAGTACAGTACAGCGACTGATAATAGTTCAAGCAGGTAGCAAACGCAATGAACTGTTCAAGAATGGTGAACTCATGTTTGTTTAAAAATCTACAACAACAATTGAGACTGTCATCAGAGATGAATAGCCACATATTAAAAGAGTGGGTTGATTAAACTGTACTTTAGTCATTAGATAGACCCGCGTGTCTGATAAGGAACAATGTTTCCTGCTATAATGTGGGGATCTTGTTTTCCAGTACCACTGCATTATAGTAGGAAGCATTGTATGCTTGCAGGGTGTGAGGGTAGTACACCGTGGAACTTTCGCAGAATGTGAGGGCAGTACACCTTGGAAATTTCCATAATGCAGTTTTAAAGATGCTAAAGTCGTTGTTCTCAGTGAAATTTTTTTCAATTTCCTGATAGCTAATGCTTATAATCGAACATGATATAAATGTATCGTTTGATAACTTTTGTCAAAGTTATCAACTTTTTGTGTTCTTCCTCTGTCTCGGGTGCTGCTTGTAGAAAAACTGTCATGTTCTCGTGTCAAGATTGTGAAGAAAAACTGTCATGTTCTCGTGTCAAGATTGTGTAGAGAAACTGTCATGTTCTCGTGTCAAGATTGTGTAGAGAAACTGTCATGTTCTCGTGTCAAGATTGTGTAGAAAGACTGTCATGTTCTCGTGTCAAGATTGTGTAGAAAGACTGTCGTGTTCTTGTGTCAAGATTGTGTAGACAGGCTGCCCTGTTCTCGTGTCAAGATTGAGAATGACATGATGCTAATACCCAAAAACATCTTGATCTTGATGACCCATTCCTCAGCGTAGCTGCGGGTCCCAACGTCGTCTCCAGCTGACCCTCTCTTGGGCCACGGTAGTCTAGTGCGTGGTAAGTGGGCTCCTCTAGAGGCATCTCGGATGTTGCAGCGTACAGCAAGGAAGTTAGATCAACGCATTGGAGGTCTTCCCCGTGGTCTTATTTTACCTCTGGGGCACCAGACTGCTGTCGTTTCGTCGCAACATGTGACCGTCCTATCTATGTTTTGCCTTGTCTGCATAGATTACAGCCTCCTTCACCAAGGACACTCGTCTTATGTCAGATACTGGAGACCGTGCATACGTTGTCCCAGTGAGTGATTCCTACCATGCGTCTCTCAATTTTTCCTCTAGTGATTATGTTAGTGTCCACGTCTCAAGACTGTAGCACATCGCAGGGAGTACAGGATAATTGAGAGGGAGTCTCGTAGGTCCTGGTCATGGCAACCATCCAGGACCGTGTTAACAGACGAGAAGTCTGTCCAACCCGCGCGACGACGTCTTGTCAGTTCAGGCCCCAGGCCATTCTCCATATTGAGAAGACGTCCAAGATAGATGTACTGGTTGACGTCCTCTCATCGTACCTCACCCAAGGAAGACTGGATCATATCCTCTAATCGTACCTCACCAATGACACACACACACACGTACAAACACACATGCACGAACGCACACACTCACACGCACGCACACACACACACACCCACCCTCACACACGCATACACCCACACACACCCCAACACAACCGGCACACACACCCACACACACACACCCACACACACATCCACACACACACACATATCTCTGTATGAAATCCGATAAGGAAAAATACTCAGTTGTTTTATACAATGCAACAATAAAACACCCAGTTGTATTATACAATGCAACAATAAAACATGCAGTTGTATTATACAATGCAACAATAAAACATCCAGTTATATTATACAATGCAACAATAAAACATCCAGTTGTATTATACAATACAACAATAAAACACCCAGTTGTATTATACAATGCAACAATAAAACATTCTTCTTTGTCTCTGCACGCTTTCAGACATCAACTTGAATTTATCTCAAGTACGCAGTGGTTAGTTAGTGGCTATTCATTTCAGTTCAAGTGCCCTCTCCGCATCGAAATTCGGCTGCAATGGATCTCCAGTGTACTCATAACGTAATTGTGCAATTTGACAGGCTTTTTCCAGTCCATCTCCTGATGTTATCCACCCACTTAAAACGTTGTCTGTCTCTTCAACAACTGCCTTCCACTCCACCCTCAAGTATGGTCTTCAACAAGGAGGTATATCTTGTTATATGACCAAAATAACGTAACTGTCTAACTCTGATTTCGGTCACTCATTTTCCTTTCACCCCAAACGTTTTCATTATCTCCCCATTTGTTTTCTTCTCTTTCCAAGAAATGCCACCCAATCTTATATATACCCACATTTCAAAGTTTTCAATCCTCTTTATCAACTTGTAATTCTTGTTCACTTTTGGCCATCAACACTGTATCTTCCGCATCAGTTCAGTTCATCCTGTGACCTTTTCAGATCGTTGGGGCACCCCTGCTGATACCTCTACAACCTGTGCCATCCCTCTCTGTCTGCGGCTGCTTTTTGTGCCTCCTCTGGTCGTAGGTTAGTCCATTCATGGATGTTGTAATCCCATCGTTTTCTCAGATGTTCTCGCCTTCACCTGCCCTATGCCCTGTAGTATCGTATCTGCAAGGTCATTGGACCTTCAGACGTGACCATACCAAGTCAGCTCTAGCCTGTTGATCGTTGTAAGGAGGTCGTGGTACAGTCCACTTGCATTCTCGATTCTACATCATACTTCATCATTTGTGATACGGTAGTTGTTGGTGATATTTATGAGTCTTCTAAAACATCTCATCTCCATGGCCTGGATTCTTCTCTTGAGGTCTGATGTAATGCTTCATGTTTTGCAGGCGCGGAGGAATATCGAAAGAACCAGTGCGCGCATTAGTCTGACCTTTATGGCGAGAGAGAGAGTCGTTTATCTTTCCATATATATTTCAATCGTGCAAGCGCTGCTATTGTTTGTGCTATTCTGACCAGGACCTTTGGTTTTGATCCCTCATCACTGATTGCTGAGCCCATATATTTGAAACGGTTCACTGTTTCAAGCTCCTGTTCATTTGCTTTGATCACAGCCTTGACTCCTTCAATGTTGTTGGTCATCAAATTTGTCTTTCCTGCATTATCTCAATGCCATAACACTGTGCTATTACATCCGGTCTTCAGATCAATTCTCCAAGTCCTGTCTCTGTCCCCACCAGCCTGCCAATGTCATCCACAAAGCGTAAGTTGGTAATCGTTGTCCCCTATCCTGACGGTGCCAACATGATCTTCAAGGGCATCACTCATAATTCTTTCTAGGAATATATTGAAGAGTCTCGGGGAGAGTATACATGCTTGTCTTATGCCGACGGATGTGCTAACCATTCACCCATTTTTCCATCCACAAAAACTGCGCTTGTTGCTTTATCATCCGCATATCAAAGAACATGCATTGCCACTCCTCCAATAAAAAGCCCTGTCATCCCCTCTATCTGTTTGAATATTTGTTCTGTGAAGATATTAAAAAGACATGGGAAGATAATACACATCCCTGTCTCATTTCTCTTTTTACATTTATACTTGGAGAGCATAACTTTTCTGAGTTACTTTTGCAGTGTGTTTCCAGTACCGATTACTGAACAGTCGTATGTAATTTAACTAAACTTAACGTTTTTATACTGGTTTAGAAGACTCACCAGAGTCTGTAGACAACCAGTTACATTCGCATTACCCTGCTTTAAAAGCTTGCGCATCCAATATATTCTTAAATGCATTAACTGTCTCTGCCTCCACAACCTCATGCATTCCAAGCATTCACCACTCTCTGACTAAAAAAAATATTTCCTAATATCCAATCTGGACCTTTCTTTAGCTAATTTACTTAACTTAACTTAACATCTTTATACTGGTTTAGAAGACCCTGCAGAGTCTGTATACAACCAGTTACATTTACATCACCTTGGTCTAAAATCTATGCGCATCCAGTTTATTCTTAAATGCATTAACTGTCCCTGCCTCCACTACCTCCCCTGGCAATGCATTCCAAGCAGACACCACTCTCTGACTAAAAAAATATTTCCTAATATCTAACCTGGACCTCTCTTTAATCAGCTTGTAGCTATGCCCTCGTGTTATTGTAGGTGGCTGTATTTTAAAAAACTTGTTATAGTCTAATTTATCGATTCCTCTGATCATCTTATAAACCTGTATTAAGTCACCACGAATTCTTCTCTCTTCGAGACACTGTAGGTCGGTTTTTCTGAGTCGTTCCTCATAACTGTAATTCTGGAATCCCACTATCATCTTTGTCGCTCTTTTTTGAATTCTTTCTAGCATGTTTATGTCCCCTCTATGATAAGGACTCCACACCTGTACACAGTACTCCAATCTAGGTCTAACTAAAGCTTTATACAGTTTGACGATCACTTCCTTGCTCCTATGTTTAATATTTCTTTTTATCATACCTAACATTGCATTTGCCTTTTTCACTGCTACCTTAACTTGCTCACTCACCTTTCCTGTATGATCTATTATAACCCCTAGGTCCCTTTCCTTATCTATCTTTCTAATATTGTTTTCTCCCATTCTGTAATTATGTTCCATATTGGATCTACCCATGTGGATGACTGTACATTTATCTACATTAAACTCCATTTGCCAGCTTACAGACCATTCTCGAATTTTATCTAAATCCGACATCAATATATCCACTTCCGCTTTAGATGAGACACTACTGCATAGTTTTGTGTCATCAGCAAATTTTGCAATCATGGATTTGTATATGTGCCCTCTTGTTCTCGTTGGTGGTTGCATTTTGAAAAAAAACTTGTTATAGTCTATTTTAACCTTTCCTGTGATTATCTTATAAACCTGTATTAAGTCACCTCAAATTCTCATTTTCAAGGCACTGTAAGCCGGTTTTTTCTTATTCTGTCCTCGTAACTGTAATCCCACTATCAGTTTTGTCGCTCTTCTTTGTATCCTTTCCAGCATATTTATATCTCTTCTACGATAAGGACTCCACACATATACACAGTACTCCAATCTAGGTCTAACTAAAGCTTTGTTTCACTATCACCACCTTACTCCTATGTTTAATATTTCTTTTTATCATACCTAACATTGCATTTTACTTATTCACTGCTACCTGAACTTGCTCACTCACCTTACCTGTATGATCTATTATAACCCCTAGTTCCCTTTCCTTATCTATCTTCCTAATATTGTTCTCTCCCATTCTGTAATTATGTTCCATATTGGATCTACCCAAGTGGATGACTGTACATTTATCTATATTAAACTCCACTTGCCATCTCATAGACCAGTCTCAAATGTTATCTAAATGCGACCTCAATTTGTCTACCTTTGCTATAGATGAGACACTCCTTCATAGTTTTGTGTCGTCCCCAAATGTTTCAATCATGGATCCAATATCAATGTCCAAATCGTTTATACATATATCAAGAACAATATTGGTCAAAAAACCGAGCCCTGTTGCACTCCACTTTTTACTTCACACCACTCAGAGTACTCCTTATTTATGCAAACTATGTCTTCTTCCCGTTAATCAATTTTCAATACATTCGGCAACCTCCCCATGTATTCTATGTGATTTTAACTTTTAAAATTATCTTCAATGAGGTTTACCATGTATACCTATTTCTTGGAGACATTTAACGAATTGCCCATGTTGGTCTTCTGGTAGTCTATGTAGCAAATATAAATGTTATTATGTATTTCTATATAGTTCTCTGTCGGAGTTCTCAAATTGTTCAGGCTATTGGAATCTTCTTAAAGCTTGTCCAGGAATGGTACCGGTGACAGCCACACCTGCTTTCTTTGTTTCTCGTATGTTGGACACCTTTGTCGCAGATACTCAGCAACCATTTTGTCAGTACCGCAGGCATTCAATCAAACATTCAATATGGAAGAGCTCACGAGCTATTTGGATAATTCCGAAGGCGAGATGAGCATCCTGCACTGAGAATAGCAAAGTGGCGATTTACCTGCACTTCGGTAATGTTAACAAATTGATTTTTCTACATGTATTAGTAAATTTGTGATATTCTTCGGTTTTAAATGTCAGTTTTATTATTTTAAAACGGCTACCAGTGTATAAGGTTAGATGCCTAATCATTTGTTTATTGTTATAGTACTTGGAGTTGTTAAAGTGTGCAGGGTGTAGCCTAGTCGACAGTGAGCTTCCTTGCTACGACTGGGATTACAGCGCGCCAGAGTTCAAAATCACAGACGGACAGCAACAAATCCCGAACGTTGTTCGTTCCTGGTACGATCTTTCCTCCAGTCGACCCAGCTGTAAATGGGTATCTGACGTACGAGTTGGGGAAGGTATAAACAAAATGGAAAGAAAATGGTCACCCCACTTCAGCAGAAGTGAAGCGTTGGAATAGACAAGATAGGTTGAGCTATCCTAAAAGTTTTATGAAGAATTAGAGAAGACAAGCTTTGCATAAAATAGATGTGAAATAATGACAAATTGAAATTGCAATGGTCGATTTTGTTAAACGTAGTGACATGTTAGCAAACGTGTGAAGTGGCAAAACCGATTGCGTCCAGCCTAACACATGGAGAACGCTGTAGACACGTCAACAGTGATTCTTTCGATTCAGTTGACTTTTTGTTAAAAAAGTATGTTGATGCTTTGCCTTTTAAACAAAAAGTGCATCTGAAAGGATACATACCATGCAAAATTTACGCAGTTCAAAAATCTTGTCCTAGCAGTCAATTTAAAAAAGCTTAAAAATACATACCCTAAAGTGTTTAACGTTAAAGCACTATACAATGAAGTGATATACTGTCATATCAATAGGCAGCTAAGCGGCGGTCATTAGCGCGCTATTTTTTCTCATAAGCAAATATCCACAAATTAGGCCGGCCTTCCCTGACTTGATTTCTTTTTTGAGGTGAACGATTAAAAAGGGTTCCGTTAGAAATTGAACACGGGGGTTACGTGTTATTTGTACTAGATATTATGATATATTGTGGGGGAAGGGGGGGGGGGGGTGAGTTGAAGGTATTTCAGCTACATGCAAGCTGGAATTAGTCTTTCCAATACTGATGATGACATTGTTCAAAAATTAGTAGCGGGAATCATAATTTATAAGCAATTGCAGCCTTCTTGGATTACAATCAGATATGTTATATGTATGGTAGTTGTGTCAAGTTCCTTAGCAAAGTTAACCGAGACAAAGAAATAAACTTGACGTTGTGTTTACAACACCATGATAACATATCCTTAAACATGTGTTCATGGTATGCCCTATATCAAGGTGTGCACTATCTCAGGATCTGTCCTGTCTCAAGGTGTGTACTATCTCAGGGTATGTCTTGTCTCAGGGTCTGTTCTATCTCAGGGTCTGTCCTGTCTCAGGGTGCGTACTATCTCATGATCTGTCCTATCTCAGGATCTGTCCTGTCTCAGGGTGTGCACTATCTAAGGATATGTCTTTTCGCAGGGTGTGTTCTATCTCAGGATATGCACTATATAAGGATCTGTTTTATCTCAGGGTGTATCCTGTCTAATGGTATGTCCTGTTTCATGATCTGCCCTATCTCAGAGTATGCACTATATGGTCTGGCTTAGTTCGTTCTCAATCTCCCGCTACCATACCATGAAAGGGCTTAAGTAGCCAAATGTAGTCCAGAGAACGGAATGCGTTGTGTCGTAGTTTACAGCTTGACTGCGATATTTGCACCTTTCAGTCCAACACATCCAACTTCAGCAAGCATTTTTTGAGTACTGTGTTAGCATTCTTTCTTCGATCCCTTCTCCTTCGCAGAGTGAGCCCTATATCTACACGTGACATCTGAGTATACCATATGTTAGAGTGAGCCCTATATCTAGACGTGACATCTGAGTATACCCTATTTTAGGGTATGGCCTATCTCATGTACTTCTCCACTAGGATAGATTTGCATCTTCATCTTCCCAGGATGTCAGACTCATGTCCGGGGCCGTCATATCACGTTTATACACATCTTTGAACCTCAACTTACTGCCGAAGACGGATGTGTCGGACCAAAAGAAGCAAATATCGTAGTCAAACTGTAAACTAGCGACACAACGCATTTCGTTCTACGGACAACATCCTGCTACTTGCAAAACCCTGTTCAGGACTTGGTAGCGGGAGATTGAGAACGTTCAGGGCTTGGTAGCGGGAGATTGAGAACGTTCAGGGCTTGGTAGCGGGAGATTGAGAACGTTCGGGGCTTGGTAGCGGGAGATTGAGAACGTTCAGGGCTTGGTAGCTTGAGATTGAGAACGTTCAGGGCTTGGTAGCTTGAGATTGAGAACGTTCGGGGCTTGGTAGCGGGAGATTGAGAACGTTCGGGGCTTGGTAGCGGGAGATTGAGAACGTTCAGGGCTTGGTAGCGGGAGATTGAGAACGTTCAGGGCTTGGTAGCGGGAGATTGAGAACGTTCGGGGCTTGGTAGCGGGAGATTGAGAACGTTCGGGGCTTGGTAGCGGGAGATTGAGAACGTTCAGGGCTTGGTAGCGGGAGATTGAGAACGTTCGGGGCTTGGTAGCGGGAGATTGAGAACGTTCGGGGCTTGGTAGCGGGAGATTGAGAACGTTCGGGGCTTGGTAGCGGGAGATTGAGAACGTTCGGGGCTTGGTAGCGGGAGATTGAGAACGTTCAGGGCTTGGTAGCGGGAGATTGAGAACGTTCAGGGCTTGGTAGCGGGAGATTGAGAACGTTCGGGGCTTGGTAGCGGGAGATTGAGAACGTTCAGGGCTTGGTAGCGGGAGATTGAGAACGTTCGGGGCTTGGTAGCGGGAGATTGAGAACGTTCGGGGCTTGGTAGCGGGAGATTGAGAACGTTCAGGGCTTGGTAGCGGGAGATTGAGAACGTTCGGGGCTTGGTAGCGGGAGATTGAGAACGTTCGGGGCTTGGTAGCGGGAGATTGAGAACGTTCGGGGCTTGGTAGCGGGAGATTGAGAACGTTCGGGGCTTGGTAGCGGAAGATTGAGAACGTTCAGGACTTGGTAGCGGGAGATTGAGAACGTTCGGGGCTTGGTAGCGGGAGATTGAGAACGTTCGGGGCTTGGTAGCGGGAGATTGAGAACGTTCGGGGCTTGGTAGCGGGAGATTGAGAACGTTCGGGGCTTGGTAGCTGGAGATTGAGAACGTTCAGGGCTTGGTAGCGGGAGATTGAGAACGTTCGGAGCTTGGTAGCGGGAGATTGAGAACGTTCAGGGCTTGGTAGCGGGAGATTGAGAACGTTCAGGGCTTGGTAGCGGGAGATTGAGAACGTTCAGGGCTTGGTAGCGGGAGATTGAGAACGTTCAGGGCTTGGTAGCGGGAGATTGAGAACGTTCGGGGCTTGGTAGCGGGAGATTGAGAACGTTCAGGGCTTGGTAGCGGGAGATTGAGAACGTTCGGGGCTTGGTAGCGGGAGATTGAGAACGTTCGGGGCTTGGTAGCGGGAGATTTGAGAACGTTCGGGGCTTGGTAGCGGGAGATTGAGAACGTTCGGGGCTTGGTAGCGGGAGATTTGAGAACGTTCGGGGCTTGGTAGGGGGAGATTGAGAACGTTCGGGGCTTGGTAGCGGGAGATTTGAGAACGTTCGGGGCTTGGTAGCGGGAGATTGAGAACGTTCGGGGCTTGGTAGCGGGAGATTGAGAACGTTCAGGGCTTGGTAGCGGGAGATTGAGAACGTTCGGGGCTTGGTAGCGGGAGATTGAGAACGTTCGGGGCTTGGTAGCGGGAGATTGAGAACGTTCAGGGCTTGGTAGCGGGAGATTGAGAACGTTCGGGGCTTGGTAGCGGGAGATTGAGAACGTTCAGGGCTTGGTAGCGGGAGATTGAGAACGTTCAGGGCTTGGTAGCGGGAGATTGAGAACGTTCAGGGCTTGGTAGCGGGAGATTGAGAACGTTCGGGGCTTGGTAGCGGGAGATTGAGAACGTTCGGGGCTTGGTAGCGGGAGATTGAGAACGTTCAGGGCTTGGTAGCGGGAGATTGAGAACGTTCGGGGCTTGGTAGCGGGAGATTGAGAACGTTCAGGGCTTGGTAGCGGGAGATTGAGAACGTTCGGGGCTTGGTAGCGGGAGATTGAGAACGTTCGGGGCTTGGTAGCGGGAGATTTGAGAACGTTCGGGGCTTGGTAGCGGGAGATTGAGAACGTTCGGGGCTTGGTAGCGGGAGATTTGAGAACGTTCGGGGCTTGGTAGGGGGAGATTGAGAACGTTCGGGGCTTGGTAGCGGGAGATTTGAGAACGTTCGGGGCTTGGTAGCGGGAGATTGAGAACGTTCGGGGCTTGGTAGCGGGAGATTGAGAACGTTCAGGGCTTGGTAGCGGGAGATTGAGAACGTTCGGGGCTTGGTAGCGGGAGATTGAGAACGTTCGGGGCTTGGTAGCGGGAGATTGAGAACGTTCAGGGCTTGGTAGCGGGAGATTGAGAACGTTCGGGGCTTGGTAGCGGGAGATTGAGAACGTTCAGGGCTTGGTAGCGGGAGATTGAGAACGTTCAGGGCTTGGTAGCGGGAGATTGAGAACGTTCAGGGCTTGGTAGCGGGAGATTGAGAACGTTCGGGGCTTGGTAGCGGGAGATTGAGAACGTTCGGGGCTTGGTAGCGGGAGATTGAGAACGTTCAGGGCTTGGTAGCGGGAGATTGAGAACGTTCGGGGCTTGGTAGCGGGAGATTGAGAACGTTCGGGGCTTGGTAGCGGGAGATTGAGAACGTTCAGGGCTTGGTAGCGGGAGATTGAGAACGTTCGGGGCTTGGTAGCGGGAGATTGAGAACGTTCGGGGCTTGGTAGCGGGAGATTGAGAACGTTCGGGGCTTGGTAGCGGGAGATTGAGAACGTTCGGGGCTTGGTAGCGGGAGATTGAGAACGTTCAGGGCTTGGTAGCGGGAGATTGAGAACGTTCGGGGCTTGGTAGCGGGAGATTGAGAACGTTCGGGGCTTGGTAGCGGGAGATTGAGAACGTTCGGGGCTTGGTAGCGGGAGATTGAGAACGTTCGGGGCTTGGTAGCGGGATATAGAACGTTCAGGGCTTGGTAGCGGGAGATTGAGAACGTTCAGGGTTTGGTAGCGGGAGATTGAGAACGTTCGGGGCTTGGTAGCGGGAGATTGAGAACGTTCAGGGCTTGGTAGCGGGAGATTGAGAACGTTCAGGGCTTGGTAGCGGGAGATTGAGAACGTTCAGGGCTTGGTAGCGGGAGATTGAGAACGTTCAGGGCTTGGTAGCGGGAGATTGAGAACGTTCGGGGCTTGGTAGCGGGAGATTGAGAACGTTCGGGGCTTGGTAGCGGGAGATTTGAGAACGTTCGGGGCTTGGTAGCGGGAGATTGAGAACGTTCGGGGCTTGGTAGCGGGAGATTTGAGAACGTTCGGGGCTTGGTAGCGGAAGATTGAGAGCGTTCGGGGCTTGGTAGCGGGAGATTTGAGAACGTTCGGGGCTTGGTAGCGGGAGATTGAGAACGTTCGGGGCTTGGTAGCGGGAGATTGAGAACGTTCGGGGCTTGGTAGCGGGAGATTGAGAACGTTCGGGGCTTGGTAGCGGGAGATTGAGAACGTTCGGGGCTTGGTAGCGGGAGATTGAGAACGTTCAGGGCTTGGTAGCGGGAGATTGAGAACGTTCAGGGCTTGGTAGCGGGAGATTGAGAACGTTCGGGGCTTGGTAGCGGGAGATTGAGAACGTTCAGGGTTTGGTAGCGGGAGATTGAGAACGTTCGGGGCTTGGTAGCGGGAGATTGAGAACGTTCAGGGCTTGGTAGCGGGAGATTGAGAACGTTCAGGGCTTGGTAGCGGGAGATTGAGAACGTTCAGGGCTTGGTAGCGGGAGATTGAGAACGTTCGGGGCTTGGTATCGGGAGATTGAGAACGTTCAGGGCTTGGTAGCGGGAGATTGAGAACGTTCGGTGCTTGGTAGCGGGAGATTGAGAACGTTCAGGGCTTGGTAGCGGGAGATTGAGAACGTTCGGGGCTTGGTAGCGGAAGATTGAGAACGTTCGGGGCTTGGTAGCGGGAAGATTGAGAACGTTCAGGACTTGGTAGCGGGAGATTTAGAACGTTCGGGGCTTGGTAGCGGGAGATTGAGAACGTTCGGGGCTTGGTAGCGGGAGATTGAGAACGTTCGGGGCTTGGTAGCGGGAGATTGAGAACGTTCGGGGCTTGGTAGCGGGATATAGAACGTTCAGGGCTTGGTAGCGGGAGATTGAGAACGTTCAGGGTTTGGTAGCGGGAGATTGAGAACGTTCGGGGCTTGGTAGCGGGAGATTGAGAACGTTCGGGGCTTGGTAGCGGGAGATTGAGAACGTTCAGGGCTTGGTAGCGGGAGATTGAGAACGTTCAGGGCTTGGTAGCGGGAGATTGAGAACGTTCGGGGCTTGGTAGCGGGAGATTGAGAACGTTCAGGGCTTGGTAGCGGGAGATTGAGAACGTTCGGGGCTTGGTAGCGGGAGATTGAGAACGTTCAGGGCTTGGTAGCGGGAGATTGAGAACGTTCGGGGCTTGGTAGGGGGAGATTGAGAACGTTCGGGGCTTGGTAGCGGGAGATTTGAGAACGTTCGGGGCTTGGTAGCGGGAGATTGAGAACGTTCGGGGCTTGGTAGCGGGAGATTTGAGAACGTTCGGGGCTTGGTAGCGGGAGATTGAGAGCGTTCGGGGCTTGGTAGCGGGAGATTTGAGAACGTTCGGGGCTTGGTAGCGGGAGATTGAGAACGTTCGGGGCTTGGTAGCGGGAGATTGAGAACGTTCGGGGCTTGGTAGCGGGAGATTGAGAACGTTCGGGGCTTGGTAGCGGGAGATTGAGAACGTTCGGGGCTTGGTAGCGGGAGATTGAGAACGTTCAGGGCTTGGTAGCGGGAGATTGAGAACGTTCAGGGCTTGGTAGCGGGAGATTGAGAACGTTCGGGGCTTGGTAGCGGGAGATTGAGAACGTTCAGGGCTTGGTAGCGGGAGATTGAGAACGTTCGGGGCTTGGTAGCGGGAGATTGAGAACGTTCAGGGCTTGGTAGCGGGAGATTGAGAACGTTCAGGGCTTGGTAGCGGGAGATTGAGAACGTTCAGGGCTTGGTAGCGGGAGATTGAGAACGTTCGGGGCTTGGTAGCGGGAGATTGAGAACGTTCAGGGCTTGGTAGCGGGAGATTGAGAACGTTCGGGGCTTGGTAGCGGGAGATTGAGAACGTTCAGGGCTTGGTAGCGGGAGATTGAGAACGTTCGGGGCTTGGTAGCGGGAGATTGAGAACGTTCGGGGCTTGGTAGCGGGAGATTTGAGAACGTTCGGGGCTTGGTAGCGGGAGATTGAGAACGTTCGGGGCTTGGTAGCGGGAGATTTGAGAACGTTCGGGGCTTGGTAGCGGGAGATTGAGAACGTTCGGGGCTTGGTAGCGGGAGATTTGAGAACGTTCGGGGCTTGGTAGCGGGAGATTGAGAACGTTCGGGGCTTGGCAGCGGGAGATTGAGAACGTTCGGGGCTTGGTAGCGGGAGATTGAGAACGTTCGTGGCTTGGTAGCGGGAGATTGAGAACGTTCAGGGCTTGGTAGCGGGAGATTGAGAACGTTCAGGGCTAGGTAGCGGGAGATTGAGAACGTTCAGGGTTTGGTAGCGGGAGATTGAGAACGTTCGGGGCTTGGTAGCGGGAGATTGAGAACGTTCAGGGCTTGGTAGCGGGAGATTGAGAACGTTCAGGGCTTGGTAGCGGGAGATTGAGAACGTTCGGGGCTTGGTAGCGGGAGATTGAGAACGTTCGGGGCTTGGTAGCGGGGGTTTGAGAACGTTCAGGGCTTGGTAGCGGGAGATTGAGAACGTTCGGGGCTTGGTAGCGGGGGTTTGAGAACGTTCAGGGCTTGGTAGCGGGAGATTGAGAACGTTCGGGGCTTGGTAGCGGGGGTTTGAGAACGTTCAGGGCTTGGTAGCGGGAGATTGAGAACGTTCTGGGCTTGGTAGCGGGGGTTTGAGAACGTTCAGGGCTTGGTAGCGGGAGATTGAGAACGTTCAGGGTTTGGTAGCGGGAGATTGAGAACGTTCGGGGCTTGGTAGCGGGAGATTGAGAACGTTCAGGGCTTGGTAGCGGGAGATTGAGAACGTTCAGGGCTTGGTAGCGGGAGATTGAGAACGTTCGGGGCTTGGTAGCGGGAGATTGAGAACGTTCGGGGCTTGGTAGCGGGGGTTTGAGAACGTTCAGGGCTTGGTAGCGGGAGATTGAGAACGTTCGGGGCTTGGTAGCGGGGGTTTGAGAACGTTCAGGGCTTGGTAGCGGGAGATTGAGAACGTTCGGGGCTTGGTAGCGGGGGTTTGAGAACGTTCAGGGCTTGGTAGCGGGAGATTGAGAACGTTCTGGGCTTGGTAGCGGGGGTTTGAGAACGTTCAGGGCTTGGTAGCGGGAGATTGAGAACGTTCAGGGCTTGGTAGCGGGAGATTGAGAACGTTCATGGCTTGGTAGCGGGAGATTGAGAACGTTCATGGCTTGGTAGCGGGAGATTGAGAATGTTCGGGGCTTGGTAGCGGGAGATTGAGAACGTTCATGGCTTGGTAGCGGGAGATTGAGAACGTTCAGGGCTTGGTAGCGGGAGATTGAGAACGTTCATGGCTTGGTAGCGGGAGATTGAGAACGTTCGGGGCTTGGTAGCGGGAGATTGAGAATGTTCGGGGCTTGGTAGCGGGAGATTGAGAACGTTCATGGCTTGGTAGCGGGAGATTGAGAACGTTTAGGGCTTGGTAGCGGGAGATTGAGAACGTTCATGGCTTGGTAGCGGGAGATTGAGAATGTTCGGGGCTTGGTAGCGGGAGATTGAGAACGTTCAGGGCTTTGTAGCGGGAGATTGAGAACGTTCATGGCTTGGTAGCGGGAGATTGAGAACGTTCAGGGCTTGGTAGCGGGAGATTGAGAACGTTCGGGGCTTGGTAGCGGGAGATTGAGAACGTTCATGGCTTGGTAGCGGGAGATTGAGAACGTTCAGGGCTTGGTAGCGGGAGATTGAGAACGTTCATGGCTTGGTAGCGGGAGATTGAGAATGTTCGGGGCTTGGTAGCGGGAGATTGAGAACGTTCAGGGCTTGGTAGCGGGAGATTGAGAACGTTCATGGCTTGGTAGCGGGAGATTGAGAACGTTTAGGGCTTGGTAGCGGGAGATTGAGAACGTTCGGGGCTTGGTAGCGGGAGATTGAGAACGTTCATGGCTTGGTAGCGGGAGATTGAGAACGTTCAGGGCTTGGTAGCGGGAGATTGAGAACGTTCGGGGCTTGGTAGCGGGAGATTGAGAACGTTCATGGCTTGGTAGCGGGAGATTGAGAACGTTCAGGGCTTGGTAGCGGGAGATTGAGAACGTTCGGGGCTTGGTAGCGGGAGATTGAGAACGTTCATGGCTTGGTAGCGGGAGATTGAGAACGTTCAGGGCTTGGTAGCGGGAGATTGAGAACGTTCGGGGCTTGGTAGCGGGAGATTGAGAACGTTCAGGGCTTGGTAGCGGGAGATTGAGAACGTTCAGGACTTGGTAGCGGGAGATTGAGAACGTTCAGGACTTGGTAGCGGGAGATTGAGAACGTTCAGGGCTTGGTAGCGGGAGATTGAGAACGTTCAGGACTTGGTAGCGGGAGATTGAGAACGTTTAGGACTTGGTAGCGGGAGATTGAGAACGTTCAGGACTTGGTAGCGGGAGATTGAGAACGTTCAGGGCTTGGTAGCGGGAGATTGAGAACGTTCGGGGCTTGGTAGCGGGAGATTGAGAACGTTTATGGCTTGGTAGCGGGAGATTGAGAACGTTCAGGGCTTGGTAGCGGGAGATTGAGAACGTTCGGGGCTTGGTAGCGGGAGATTGAGAACGTTCAGGGCTTGGTAGCGGGAGATTTAGAACGTTCAGGACTTGGTAGCGGGAGATTGAGAACGTTCTGGGCTTGGTAGCGGGGGTTTGAGAACGTTCAGGGCTTGGTAGCGGGAGATTGAGAACGTTCAGGGCTTGGTAGCGGGAGATTGAGAACGTTCATGGCTTGGTAGCGGGAGATTGAGAACGTTCATGGCTTGGTAGCGGGAGATTGAGAATGTTCGGGGCTTGGTAGCGGGAGATTGAGAACGTTCATGGCTTGGTAGCGGGAGATTGAGAACGTTCAGGGCTTGGTAGCGGGAGATTGAGAACGTTCATGGCTTGGTAGCGGGAGATTGAGAACGTTCGGGGCTTGGTAGTGGGAGATTGAGAATGTTCGGGGCTTGGTAGCGGGAGATTGAGAACGTTCATGGCTTGGTAGCGGGAGATTGAGAACGTTTAGGGCTTGGTAGCGGGAGATTGAGAACGTTCATGGCTTGGTAGCGGGAGATTGAGAATGTTCGGGGCTTGGTAGCGGGAGATTGAGAACGTTCAGGGCTTTGTAGCGGGAGATTGAGAACGTTCATGGCTTGGTAGCGGGAGATTGAGAACGTTCAGGGCTTGGTAGCGGGAGATTGAGAACGTTCGGGGCTTGGTAGCGGGAGATTGAGAACGTTCATGGCTTGGTAGCGGGAGATTGAGAACGTTCAGGGCTTGGTAGCGGGAGATTGAGAACGTTCATGGCTTGGTAGCGGGAGATTGAGAATGTTCGGGGCTTGGTAGCGGGAGATTGAGAACGTTCAGGGCTTGGTAGCGGGAGATTGAGAACGTTCATGGCTTGGTAGCGGGAGATTGAGAACGTTCAGGGCTTGGTAGCGGGAGATTGAGAACGTTCGGGGCTTGGTAGCGGGAGATTGAGAACGTTCATGGCTTGGTAGCGGGAGATTGAGAACGTTTAGGGCTTGGTAGCGGGAGATTGAGAACGTTCGGGGCTTGGTAGCGGGAGATTGAGAACGTTCATGGCTTGGTAGCGGGAGATTGAGAACGTTCAGGGCTTGGTAGCGGGAGATTGAGAACGTTCGGGGCTTGGTAGCGGGAGATTGAGAACGTTCATGGCTTGGTAGAGGGAGATTGAGAACGTTCAGGGCTTGGTAGTGGGAGATTGAGAACGTTCGGGGCTTGGTAGCGGGAGATTGAGAACGTTCATGGCTTGGTAGCGGGAGATTGAGAACGTTCAGGGCTTGGTAGCGGGAGATTGAGAACGTTCAGGACTTGGTAGCGGGAGATTGAGAACGTTTAGGACTTGGTAGCGGGAGATTGAGAACGTTCAGGACTTGGTAGCGGGAGATTGAGAACGTTCAGGGCTTGGTAGCGGGAGATTGAGAACGTTCGGGGCTTGGTAGCGGGAGATTGAGAACGTTTATGGCTTGGTAGCGGGAGATTGAGAACGTTTAGGACTTGGTAGCGGGAGATTGAGAACGTTCAGGACTTGGTAGCGGGAGATTGAGAACGTTCAGGGCTTGGTAGCGGGAGATTGAGAACGTTCGGGGCTTGGTAGCGGGAGATTGAGAACGTTTATGGCTTGGTAGCGGGAGATTGAGAACGTTCAGGGCTTGGTAGCGGGAGATTGAGAACGTTCGGGGCTTGGTAGCGGGAGATTGAGAACGTTCAGGGCTTGGTAGCGGGAGATTGAGAACGTTCAGGACTTGGTAGCGGGAGATTGAGAACGTTTAGGACTTGGTAGCGGGAGATTGAGAACGTTCAGGGCTTGGTAGCGGGAGATTGAGAACGTTCAGGGCTTGGTAGCGGGAGATTGAGAACGTTCAGGGCTTTGTAGCGGGAGATTGAGAACGTTCGGGGCTTGGTAGCGGGAGATTGAGAACGTTCAGGGCTTGGTAGCGAGAGATTGAGAACGTTCAGGACTTGGTAGCGGGAGATTGAGAACGCTCAGGACTTGGTAGCGGGAGATTGAGAACGTTCAGGACTTGGTAGCGGGAGATTGAGAACGTTCAGGGTTTGGTAGCGGGAGATTGAGAACGTTCAGGACTTGGTAGCGGGAGATTGAGAACGTTCAGGACTTGGTAGCGGGAGATTGAGAACGTTCAGGACTTGGTAGCGGGAGATTGAGAACGTTCAGGACTTGGTAGCGGGAGATTGAGAACGTTCAGGGCTTGGTAGCGGGAGATTGAGAACGTTCAGGACTTGGTAGCGGGAGATTGAGAACGTTCAGGACTTGGTAGCGGGAGATTGAGAACGTTCAGGGCTTGGTAGCGGGAGATTGAGAACGTTCAGGGCTTGGTAGCGGGAGATTGAGAACGTTCAGGACTTGGTAGCGGGAGATTGAGAACGTTCAGGGCTTGGTAGCGGGAGATTGAGAACGTTCAGGGCTTGGTAGCGGGAGATTGAGAACGTTCAGGGCTTGGTAGCGGGAGATTGAGAACGTTCAGGGCTTGGTAGCGGGAGATTGAGAACGTTCAGGGCTTGGTAGCGGGAGATTGAGAACGTTCAGGGCTTGGTAGCGGGAGATTGAGAACGTTCAGGGCTTGGTAGCGGGAGATTGAGAACGTTCAGGGCTTGGTAGTGGGGGTTTGAGAACGTTCAGGGCTTGGTAGCGGGAGATTGAGAACGTTCGGGGCTTGGTAGCGGGAGATTGAGAACGTTCAGGGCTTGGTAGCGGGAGATTGAGAACGTTCAGGACTTGGTAGCGGGAGATTGAGAACGTTCAGGACTTGGTAGCGGGAGATTGAGAACGTTCAGGGCTTGGTAGCGGGAGATTGAGAACGTTCAGGACTTGGTAGCGGGAGATTGAGAACGTTTAGGACTTGGTAGCGGGAGATTGAGAACGTTCATGGCTTGGTAGAGGGAGATTGAGAACGTTCAGGGCTTGGTAGCGGGAGATTGAGAACGTTCGGGGCTTGGTAGCGGGAGATTGAGAACGTTCATGGCTTGGTAGCGGGAGATTGAGAACGTTCAGGGCTTGGTAGCGGGAGATTGAGAACGTTCGGGGCTTGGTAGCGGGAGATTGAGAACGTTCAGGGCTTGGTAGCGGGAGATTGAGAACGTTCAGGACTTGGTAGCGGGAGATTGAGAACGTTCAGGACTTGGTAGCGGGAGATTGAGAACGTTCAGGGCTTGGTAGCGGGAGATTGAGAACGTTCAGGACTTGGTAGCGGGAGATTGAGAACGTTTAGGACTTGGTAGCGGGAGATTGAGAACGTTCAGGACTTGGTAGCGGGAGATTGAGAACGTTCAGGGCTTGGTAGCGGGAGATTGAGAACGTTCGGGGCTTGGTAGCGGGAGATTGAGAACGTTTATGGCTTGGTAGCGGGAGATTGAGAACGTTCAGGGCTTGGTAGCGGGAGATTGAGAACGTTCGGGGCTTGGTAGCGGGAGATTGAGAACGTTCAGGGCTTGGTAGCGGGAGATTGAGAACGTTCAGGACTTGGTAGCGGGAGATTGAGAACGTTTAGGACTTGGTAGCGGGAGATTGAGAACGTTCAGGGCTTGGTAGCGGGAGATTGAGAACGTTCAGGGCTTGGTAGCGGGAGATTGAGAACGTTCAGGGCTTTGTAGCGGGAGATTGAGAACGTTCGGGGCTTGGTAGCGGGAGATTGAGAACGTTCAGGGCTTGGTAGCGAGAGATTGAGAACGTTCAGGACTTGGTAGCGGGAGATTGAGAACGCTCAGGACTTGGTAGCGGGAGATTGAGAACGTTCAGGACTTGGTAGCGGGAGATTGAGAACGTTCAGGGTTTGGTAGCGGGAGATTGAGAACGTTCAGGACTTGGTAGCGGGAGATTGAGAACGTTCAGGACTTGGTAGCGGGAGATTGAGAACGTTCAGGACTTGGTAGCGGGAGATTGAGAACGTTCAGGACTTGGTAGCGGGAGATTGAGAACGTTCAGGGCTTGGTAGCGGGAGATTGAGAACGTTCAGGACTTGGTAGCGGGAGATTGAGAACGTTCAGGACTTGGTAGCGGGAGATTGAGAACGTTCAGGGCTTGGAAGCGGGAGATTGAGAACGTTCAGGGCTTGGTAGCGGGAGATTGAGAACGTTCAGGACTTGGTAGCGGGAGATTGAGAACGTTCAGGGCTTGGTAGCGGGAGATTGAGAACGTTCAGGGCTTGGTAGCGGGAGATTGAGAACGTTCAGGGCTTGGTAGCGGGAGATTGAGAACGTTCAGGGCTTGGTAGCGGGAGATTGAGAACGTTCAGGGCTTGGTAGCGGGAGATTGAGAACGTTCAGGGCTTGGTAGCGGGAGATTGAGAACGTTCAGGGCTTGGTAGCGGGAGATTGAGAACGTTCAGGGCTTGGTAGTGGGGGTTTGAGAACGTTCAGGGCTTGGTAGCGGGAGATTGAGAACGTTCGGGGCTTGGTAGCGGGAGATTGAGAACGTTCAGGGCTTGGTAGCGGGAGATTGAGAACGTTCAGGACTTGGTAGCGGGAGATTGAGAACGTTCAGGACTTGGTAGCGGGAGATTGAGAACGTTCAGGGCTTGGTAGCGGGAGATTGAGAACGTTCAGGACTTGGTAGCGGGAGATTGAGAACGTTTAGGACTTGGTAGTGGGAGATTGAGAACGTTCAGGACTTGGTAGCGGGAGATTGAGAACGTTCAGGGCTTGGTAGCGGGAGATTGAGAACGTTCAGGACTTGGTAGCGGCAGATTGAGAACGTTCAGGACTTGGTAGCGGGAGATTGAGAACGTTCAGGGCTTGGTAGCGGGAGATTGAGAACGTTCAGGGCTTGGTAGCGGGAGATTGAGAACGTTCAGGGCGTGGTAGCGGGAGATTGAGAACGTTCAGGGCTTGGTAGCGGGAGATTGAGAACGTTTATGGCTTGGTAGCGGGAGATTGAGAACGTTCAGGGCTTGGTAGCGGGAGATTGAGAACGTTCGGGGCTTGGTAGCGGGAGATTGAGAACGTTCAGGGCTTGGTAGCGGGAGATTGAGAACGTTCAGGACTTGGTAGCGGGAGATTGAGAACGTTCTGGGCTTGGTAGCGGGGGTTTGAGAACGTTCAGGGCTTGGTAGCGGGAGATTGAGAACGTTCAGGGCTTGGTAGCGGGAGATTGAGAACGTTCATGGCTTGGTAGCGGGAGATTGAGAACGTTCATGGCTTGGTAGCGGGAGATTGAGAATGTTCGGGGCTTGGTAGCGGGAGATTGAGAACGTTCATGGCTTGGTAGCGGGAGATTGAGAACGTTCAGGGCTTGGTAGCGGGAGATTGAGAACGTTCATGGCTTGGTAGCGGGAGATTGAGAACGTTCGGGGCTTGGTAGCGGGAGATTGAGAATGTTCGGGGCTTGGTAGCGGGAGATTGAGAACGTTCATGGCTTGGTAGCGGGAGATTGAGAACGTTTAGGGCTTGGTAGCGGGAGATTGAGAACGTTCATGGCTTGGTAGCGGGAGATTGAGAATGTTCGGGGCTTGGTAGCGGGAGATTGAGAACGTTCAGGGCTTTGTAGCGGGAGATTGAGAACGTTCATGGCTTGGTAGCGGGAGATTGAGAACGTTCAGGGCTTGGTAGCGGGAGATTGAGAACGTTCGGGGCTTGGTAGCGGGAGATTGAGAACGTTCATGGCTTGGTAGCGGGAGATTGAGAACGTTCAGGGCTTGGTAGCGGGAGATTGAGAACGTTCATGGCTTGGTAGCGGGAGATTGAGAATGTTCGGGGCTTGGTAGCGGGAGATTGAGAACGTTCAGGGCTTGGTAGCGGGAGATTGAGAACGTTCATGGCTTGGTAGCGGGAGATTGAGAACGTTCAGGGCTTGGTAGCGGGAGATTGAGAACGTTCGGGGCTTGGTAGCGGGAGATTGAGAACGTTCATGGCTTGGTAGCGGGAGATTGAGAACGTTTAGGGCTTGGTAGCGGGAGATTGAGAACGTTCGGGGCTTGGTAGCGGGAGATTGAGAACGTTTATGGCTTGGTAGCGGGAGATTGAGAACGTTCAGGGCTTGGTAGCGGGAGATTGAGAACGTTCGGGGCTTGGTAGCGGGAGATTGAGAACGTTCAGGGCTTGGTAGCGGGAGATTGAGAACGTTCAGGACTTGGTAGCGGGAGATTGAGAACGTTTAGGACTTGGTAGCGGGAGATTGAGAACGTTCAGGGCTTGGTAGCGGGAGATTGAGAACGTTCAGGGCTTGGTAGCGGGAGATTGAGAACGTTCAGGGCTTTGTAGCGGGAGATTGAGAACGTTCGGGGCTTGGTAGCGGGAGATTGAGAACGTTCAGGGCTTGGTAGCGAGAGATTGAGAACGTTCAGGACTTGGTAGCGGGAGATTGAGAACGCTCAGGACTTGGTAGCGGGAGATTGAGAACGTTCAGGACTTGGTAGCGGGAGATTGAGAACGTTCAGGGTTTGGTAGCGGGAGATTGAGAACGTTCAGGACTTGGTAGCGGGAGATTGAGAACGTTCAGGACTTGGTAGCGGGAGATTGAGAACGTTCAGGACTTGGTAGCGGGAGATTGAGAACGTTCAGGACTTGGTAGCGGGAGATTGAGAACGTTCAGGGCTTGGTAGCGGGAGATTGAGAACGTTCAGGACTTGGTAGCGGGAGATTGAGAACGTTCAGGACTTGGTAGCGGGAGATTGAGAACGTTCAGGGCTTGGAAGCGGGAGATTGAGAACGTTCAGGGCTTGGTAGCGGGAGATTGAGAACGTTCAGGACTTGGTAGCGGGAGATTGAGAACGTTCAGGGCTTGGTAGCGGGAGATTGAGAACGTTCAGGGCTTGGTAGCGGGAGATTGAGAACGTTCAGGGCTTGGTAGCGGGAGATTGAGAACGTTCAGGGCTTGGTAGCGGGAGATTGAGAACGTTCAGGGCTTGGTAGCGGGAGATTGAGAACGTTCAGGGCTTGGTAGCGGGAGATTGAGAACGTTCAGGGCTTGGTAGCGGGAGATTGAGAACGTTCAGGGCTTGGTAGTGGGGGTTTGAGAACGTTCAGGGCTTGGTAGCGGGAGATTGAGAACGTTCGGGGCTTGGTAGCGGGAGATTGAGAACGTTCAGGGCTTGGTAGCGGGAGATTGGGAACGTTCAGGACTTGGTAGCGGGAGATTGAGAACGTTCAGGACTTGGTAGCGGGAGATTGAGAACGTTCAGGGCTTGGTAGCGGGAGATTGAGAACGTTCAGGACTTGGTAGCGGGAGATTGAGAACGTTTAGGACTTGGTAGTGGGAGATTGAGAACGTTCAGGACTTGGTAGCGGGAGATTGAGAACGTTCAGGGCTTGGTAGCGGGAGATTGAGAACGTTCAGGACTTGGTAGCGGCAGATTGAGAACGTTCAGGACTTGGTAGCGGGAGATTGAGAACGTTCAGGGCTTGGTAGCGGGAGATTGAGAACGTTCAGGGCTTGGTAGCGGGAGATTGAGAACGTTCAGGGCGTGGTAGCGGGAGATTGAGAACGTTCAGGGCTTGGTAGCGGGAGATTGAGAACGTTTATGGCTTGGTAGCGGGAGATTGAGAACGTTCAGGGCTTGGTAGCGGGAGATTGAGAACGTTCGGGGCTTGGTAGCGGGAGATTGAGAACGTTCAGGGCTTGGTAGCGGGAGATTGAGAACGTTCAGGACTTGGTAGCGGGAGATTGAGAACGTTCTGGGCTTGGTAGCGGGGGTTTGAGAACGTTCAGGGCTTGGTAGCGGGAGATTGAGAACGTTCAGGGCTTGGTAGCGGGAGATTGAGAACGTTCATGGCTTGGTAGCGGGAGATTGAGAACGTTCATGGCTTGGTAGCGGGAGATTGAGAATGTTCGGGGCTTGGTAGCGGGAGATTGAGAACGTTCATGGCTTGGTAGCGGGAGATTGAGAACGTTCAGGGCTTGGTAGCGGGAGATTGAGAACGTTCATGGCTTGGTAGCGGGAGATTGAGAACGTTCGGGGCTTGGTAGCGGGAGATTGAGAATGTTCGGGGCTTGGTAGCGGGAGATTGAGAACGTTCATGGCTTGGTAGCGGGAGATTGAGAACGTTTAGGGCTTGGTAGCGGGAGATTGAGAACGTTCATGGCTTGGTAGCGGGAGATTGAGAATGTTCGGGGCTTGGTAGCGGGAGATTGAGAACGTTCAGGGCTTTGTAGCGGGAGATTGAGAACGTTCATGGCTTGGTAGCGGGAGATTGAGAACGTTCAGGGCTTGGTAGCGGGAGATTGAGAACGTTCGGGGCTTGGTAGCGGGAGATTGAGAACGTTCATGGCTTGGTAGCGGGAGATTGAGAACGTTCAGGGCTTGGTAGCGGGAGATTGAGAACGTTCATGGCTTGGTAGCGGGAGATTGAGAATGTTCGGGGCTTGGTAGCGGGAGATTGAGAACGTTCAGGGCTTGGTAGCGGGAGATTGAGAACGTTCATGGCTTGGTAGCGGGAGATTGAGAACGTTCAGGGCTTGGTAGCGGGAGATTGAGAACGTTCGGGGCTTGGTAGCGGGAGATTGAGAACGTTCATGGCTTGGTAGCGGGAGATTGAGAACGTTTAGGGCTTGGTAGCGGGAGATTGAGAACGTTCGGGGCTTGGTAGCGGGAGATTGAGAACGTTCATGGCTTGGTAGCGGGAGATTGAGAACGTTCAGGGCTTGGTAGCGGGAGATTGAGAACGTTCGGGGCTTGGTAGCGGGAGATTGAGAACGTTCATGGCTTGGTAGAGGGAGATTGAGAACGTTCAGGGCTTGGTAGCGGGAGATTGAGAACGTTCGGGGCTTGGTAGCGGGAGATTGAGAACGTTCATGGCTTGGTAGCGGGAGATTGAGAACGTTCAGGGCTTGGTAGCGGGAGATTGAGAACGTTCGGGGCTTGGTAGCGGGAGATTGAGAACGTTCAGGGCTTGCTAGCGGGAGATTGAGAACGTTCAGGACTTGGTAGCGGGAGATTGAGAACGTTCAGGACTTGGTAGCGGGAGATTGAGAACGTTCAGGGCTTGGTAGCGGGAGATTGAGAACGTTCAGGACTTGGTAGCGGGAGATTGAGAACGTTTAGGACTTGGTAGCGGGAGATTGAGAACGTTCAGGGCTTGGTAGCGGGAGATTGAGAACGTTCAGGGCTTGGTAGCGGGAGATTGAGAACGTTCGGGGCTTGGTAGCGGGAGATTGAGAACGTTCAGGGCTTGGTAGCGGGAGATTGAGAACGTTCGGGGCTTGGTAGCGGGAGATTGAGAACGTTCGGGGCTTGGTAGCGGGAGATTGAGAACGTTCAGGGCTTGGTAGCGGGAGATTGAGAACGTTCAGGACTTGGTAGCGGGAGATTGAGAACGTTCAGGGCTTGGTAGCGGGAGATTGAGAACGTTCAGGGCTTGGTAGCGGGAGATTGAGAACGTTCAGGGCTTTGTAGCGGGAGATTGAGAACGTTCGGGGCTTTGTAGCGGGAGATTGAGAACGTTCGGGGCTTGGTAGCGAGAGATTGAGAACGTTCAGGGCTTGGTAGCGGGAGATTGAGAACGTTCAGGACTTGGTAGCGGGAGATTGAGAACGCTCAGGACTTGGTAGCGGGAGATTGAGAACGTTCAGGGTTTGGTAGCGGGAGATTGAGAACGTTCAGGGTTTGGTAGCGGGAGATTGAGAACGTTCAGGACTTGGTAGCGGGAGATTGAGAACGTTCAGGACTTGGTAGCGGGAGATTGAGAACGTTCAGGACTTGGTAGCGGGAGATTGAGAACGTTCAGGACTTGGTAGCGGGAGATTGAGAACGTTCAGGGCTTGGTAGCGGGAGATTGATAACGTTCAGGACTTGGTAGCGGGAGATTGAGAACGTTCAGGGCTTGGTAGCGGGAGATTGAGAACGTTCAGGGCTTGGTAGCGGGAGATTGAGAACGTTCAGGGCTTGGTAGCGGGAGATTGAGAACGTTCAGGGCTTGGTAGCGGGAGATTGAGAACGTTCAGGGCTTGGTAGCGGGAGATTGAGAACGTTCAGGGCTTGGTAGCGGGAGATTGAGAACGTTCAGGGCTTGGTAGCGGGAGATTGAGAACGTTCAGGGCTTGGTAGCGGGAGATTGAGAACGTTCAGGGCTTGGTAGCGGGAGATTGAGAACGTTCAGGGCTTGGTAGCGGGAGATTGAGAACGTTCAGGGCTTGGTAGCGGGAGATTGAGAACGTTCAGGGCTTGGTAGCGGGGGTTTGAGAACGTTCGGGGCTTGGTAGCGGGAGATTGAGAACGTTCAGGGCTTGGTAGCGGGAGATTGAGAACGTTCAGGACTTGGTAGCGGGAGATTGAGAACGTTCAGGACTTGGTAGCGGGAGATTGAGAACGTTCAGGGCTTGGTAGCGGGAGATTGAGAACGTTCAGGACTTGGTAGCGGGAGATTGAGAACGTTTAGGACTTGGTAGTGGGAGATTGAGAACGTTCAGGACTTGGTAGCGGGAGATTGAGAACGTTCAGGGCTTGGTAGCGGGAGATTGAGAACGTTCAGGACTTGGTAGCGGCAGATTGAGAACGTTCAGGACTTGGTAGCGGGAGATTGAGAACGTTCAGGGCTTGGTAGCGGGAGATTGAGAACGTTCAGGGCTTGGTAGCGGGAGATTGAGAACGTTCAGGGCGTGGTAGCGGGAGATTGAGAACGTTCAGGACTTGGTAGCGGGAGATTGAGAACGTTCAGGACTTGGTAACGGGAGATTGAGAACGTTCAGGGCTTGGTAGCGGGAGATTGAGAACGTTCAGGGCTTGGTAGCGGGAGATTGAGAACGTTCAGGGCTTTGTAGCGGGAGATTGAGAACGTTCGGGGCTTGGTAGCAGGAGATTGAGAACGTTCAGGGCTTGGTAGCGAGAGATTGAGAACGTTCAGGACTTGGTAGCGGGAGATTGAGAACGCTCAGGACTTGGTAGCGGGAGATTGAGAACGTTCAGGACTTGGTAGCGGGAGATTGAGAACGTTCAGGGTTTGGTAGCGGGAGATTGAGAACGTTCAGGACTTGGTAGCGGGAGATTGAGAACGTTCAGGACTTGGTAGCGGGAGATTGAGAACGTTCAGGACTTGGTAGCGGGAGATTGAGAACGTTCAGGACTTGGTAGCGGGAGATTGAGAACGTTCAGGGCTTGGTAGCGGGAGATTGAGAACGTTCAGGACTTGGTAGCGGGAGATTGAGAACGTTCAGGACTTGGTAGCGGGAGATTGAGAACGTTCAGGGCTTGGTAGCGGGAGATTGAGAACGTTCAGGGCTTGGTAGCGGGAGATTGAGAACGTTCAGGACTTGGTAGCGGGAGATTGAGAACGTTCAGGGCTTGGTAGCGGGAGATTGAGAACGTTCAGGGCTTGGTAGCGGGAGATTGAGAACGTTCAGGGCTTGGTAGCGGGAGATTGAGAACGTTCAGGGCTTGGTAGCGGGAGATTGAGAACGTTCAGGGCTTGGTAGCGGGAGATTGAGAACGTTCAGGGCTTGGTAGCGGGAGATTGAGAACGTTCAGGGCTTGGTAGCGGGAGATTGAGAACGTTCAGGGCTTGGTAGCGGGGGTTTGAGAACGTTCAGGGCTTGGTAGCGGGAGATTGAGAACGTTTGGGGCTTGGTAGCGGGAGATTGAGAACGTTCAGGGCTTGGTAGCGGGAGATTGAGAACGTTCAGGGCTTGGTAGCGGGAGATTGAGAACGTTCAGGGCTTGGTAGCGGGAGATTGAGAACGTTCAGGACTTGGTAGCGGGAGATTGAGAACGTTCAGGGCTTGGTAGCGGGAGATTGAGAACGTTCAGGGCTTGGTAGCGGGAGATTGAGAACGTTCAGGACTTGGTAGCGGGAGATTGAGAACGTTCGGGGCTTGGTAGCGGGAGATTGAGAACGTTCAGGGCTTGGTAGCGGGAGATTGAGAACGTTCAGGGCTTGGTAGCGGGAGATTGAGAACGTTCAGGACTTGGTAGCGGGAGATTGAGAACGTTCAGGGCTTGGTAGCGGGAGATTGAGAACGTTCAGGGCTTGGTAGCGGGAGATTGAGAACGTTCAGGGCTTGGTAGCGGGAGATTGAGAACGTTCAGGGCTTGGTAGCGGGAGATTGAGAACGTTCAGGGCTTGGTAGCGGGAGATTGAGAACGTTCAGGGCTTGGTAGCGGGAGATTGAGAATGTTCGGGGCTTGGTAGCGGGAGATTGAGAACGTTCAGGGCTTTGTAGCGGGAGATTGAGAACGTTCAGGGCTTGGTAGCGGGAGATTGAGAACGAACGGAGAAGAAGAAGAACCTCAACTGTCAGTTGATAATTATGGATGCAAACAGTTGGCGTGGCTTCTACTTCTTGTCCTAGCACATTTGTTTTTTTAAGACTTATCGTGAGACAAAAATCTTTACAAGCTTGTGAGAAGCGATCTATCAATCTCAGCGATCTATCAATCTCAGCGATCTATCAATCTCAGCGATCTATCAATCTCAGCGATCTATCAATCTCAGCGATCTATCAATCTCAGCGATCTATCAATCTCAGCGATCTATCAATCTCAGTGATCTATCAATCTCAGCGATCTATCAATCTCAGCGATCTATCAATCTCAGCGATCTATCAATCTCAGCGAGCTATCAATCTCAGCGATCTATCAATCTCTGAAGTTTCTGTTGACTGAGGGTAACAATTACAGCATCATCAGCGAAAAGTAAATTTCTTGTGGCGATCTCTCATTTCTTCGTTTTGACCTTGACACTTGCAAGGTTAAACCATGGTTAAACAGCATGCCATGCGACCTAATGTGAAGGCAGATGACTTCATTTGCATTACCAAATACATACTTCAGTAACAACGCAAAGAAGATTCCGAACAGTGAACAGGCAAAGATGCGATCTTGCTTATGAACACCACTGCGAATACTAAATGGTATGATATGCTAACATCAAATTGAACTGTTCCTTTCATGGAACGATATTATTAGAGTAGCAGTTTACTTAGGCAGCCTATTTGAGAGATGATATTGAAGAGTCCATCCCTGCAAATCAAATGCCTTTATCAGGCCAACGAAAGGGAAATGTAAGGGTTAATTCTGTCCACGTCACATTATCTAAAGTTGCCGAAGAGAAAACATCATGTTAATCGTTGATCTTAATCCCGCTGTGTCCAATCTAAGGGTGTGTTCTTTCTAAGGGTGTGTCCTATCTAAGGGTGTGTCCTATCTAAAGGTGTGTCCTATCTAAGGATGCGTCCTATCTAAAGCCGTGTCCTATCTAAAGATGTGTTCTTTCTAAGGGTGTGTCCTATCTAAGGATGTGTCCTATCTAAGGGTGTGTTCTTTCTAAGGGTGTGTTCTTTCTAAGGGTGTGTCCTATCTAAGGATGTGTCCTATCTAAGGATGTGTCCTATCTGAAAGTTCTCATTCCCTCGCTACCAAGCCCTGAATGTTCTCAATCCCCCGCTACCAAGCCCTGTAAAGGGTTTTGCAAGAAGCAGGATGCTGTCCGGAGTACGGGATGAGTTGTGTCATAGTTTACAGCTTGACTGCGATATTTGCACCTCTCGGTCCGACATCATCCGACTTCAGCAGCCATTTTTGAGTGCCAGGCTAGCCTTCCCCCTTCTCCTTAGCCAGTCTGCCCTGCTGCAGCCTGTTATCTAGGATCACCGAGTGGAGGTGTACAAGGGTTGTGACAGCTCTGAGTCGCTGACCCTGACGCTAGCAGCCAGTTATGGGTCTCTGATCGCTGCAGCTTATCATCTTGATCCTAGGTTGTGTTTAATTAATTGTAACATAGTCTAGAATCTACAGAGATCAGAACCCGGGCATCAGTTATAGCAGAGAAGTCGTCTTGCTATTGTATAAAACCTCAGATACAGTGATTCATTAAGATAGGACAAGTTGGTTGATGTTGTATTGTGATCTGTACATCATGCGCAGACACAACTGACCAATCGTCTGCGTGTATGCACACTCGACTGCACGTATACACAAAAGGCACTCTACATCTCTCAGGAATAGAAGATTAAGAGAAGAAACAGGTATGTGATATTGATCTTCAGCAATTATCTGGCCTTTCATATTGATGTGTTGTAATGACAGTATGTGAATCTCGTGTGATGGTTTAAAATTGTGTAATTGTTCTACAAAACATGTCCTTATGTTATACTTTGAGCATCGTTTCCAAACTACAATCTACGCTCTGGGCTGACCTGGCTAACACTTCGTACTTTGCATTGTGTGTAACGTGATTAATTTACAGAATACCATATTCAACAACATCACCTAGCAGAAATGGCCCACTACCAGAGTGGAAATTCTATAACAGATTTACATATAACACGCACAGGGGCGGTTTCTACATCAATTATCAACAGAGACCAGTAGATGATGGTGGAAAACGCAAAGTATCAAGACTTTATAGAATGACATATGTCCTAGATAGGTTGGTGGAAAACGTACAGCAGTAAGACTTCAAGACAGCTTAACGGTTGCCAACCCCGTCAGAGGTAGAGTGCACGCATTACACTGTTGGGTAGGCTAATTGTCATCGGGAAACGTTTAGAGACTGGCCACCCTCAGATCCACAGACTTAGTAAACTGAAGGAAGAAAGCCACCCACAAACGTATTACTAATAGTCACATGAAAGTCCCAAAGACAAAACAGGCACGATATGGGACGGCACTTTAAATTACTTTATAAGAGCCGACCAGAATGAAAGTATAGCTTTTGGCTACCTGGCGTCAGACACGTCTACCTGAGTCAATACCTGGATTTTAAGTGTGGCTCATTTACCGCACCAGAACAGAAACAGAACGAAATCCACAATGCGGTATGCCATCGTCAAGAACAAAGAACAAACGAGAACGCACAGCGAATCACGACAACAATGATAATTTCTTTCACAACAGATACAAAACTACTTGAGACTAGCCATTCCCCGGTGTGGCCAAGAACGTGTGAATCACGGTGTGCCCGTTATGAACTGCACTGAGATCAAACAAGAAATTATCAAAATTACACAAAAACACATCGGCCTATGTTATTTATGTACAAATGAATAAGTACATATGGTCATACATAAGTACAAATACAAATATGTATAGTACAGGAAACAATGAGTAAGAGCATCCATTCAATATACTGAGATGTTGTTTTGTTTACAATTGAAAAGCATACATTTGGCGGTCTAAGTGTGGTTTCAAAATCACCTGCGTCTTTGTTATTGCGCAAGAACGTTGGACAAAGGGAATTGACAAAATTGAACACAAAGAGGTTCACAATCAGTAACTCTCAACTCTTCACACATTATCTCCCATACTTACTCGGGACATTCCGTCACAGGTCGGAAATACACGAGCATGAATAAGTAGGGCACCGAGCATTCATGAGATGACGTAGGGCAGTACACACACTTACTGACAACAGAGCGCTGATTTAGCAAAATACGAACTGTTGTGTGAGAAAACAACCTCCTGCAAGGTTGAGATTGGTAAGTTCTAGTGCTTCTTTATCATATGAGATTATTTTGTAGGTTTAGATCATCTCATCAAAAGGGAACTTTGGTAAATTCCAGTGTTGTTTTGGGTGGGTTTTTGTTTTGTTTACACCCAGCAAGGTCAGCGCCTGCGCAGAAGGCACTCGTCGAGGGTTTCTCAGCTGTTGATTACGGGGCGCCCTAAAGCTGCCCGCATTCGGAAACGGGCCGGAACCTCTGTCAATATTGCTTCTATTGAATTATTAATTTCTTGCGGGTTTAATTCATATTCCCACCACATATTGCTCAAGATGGAGATATTTCAATAAATATTTGTTTGTAGATATCATATATTGTTATTTGAATATAATCGTTGGAATACATTAGATTAATTGTTATTCCAATATGGAAGATATTTGTGTTGTGCGCAGAACACAAACAAAACGCTCGGGAGAAGGAAAGAACATGGCGACTGTCGCGCAAGGAACACAAAGGCTTGACGTTTCACAAAGACCCGCTCAGCGCATGTTCTGAACTGAGCGATTTAGCCATATCGCACCCAGCTTTCACAAATTGTTTCACCATACTGGAGCACAATGTTGACTTAATAGTGTGTTTATAATTTATACGGGAGAATTTTGTTCTCCCAAAATCGTGCAGGATTTCACATGAATAAAAATCGCCGTGAAAGAAAGAAAGGAAAGACCAATTCTGCATGGTTTCGCGCTTCAAGTCCCTGGTGATACAGAGGACATTCGACTGGAACAAAGTGATCACATATCACAGCTCTGATCACATTGCTCAGTGCTTCTATCTCATTTGAGACAACACAAGGCACTAATGTCAGCTGCAACAGTCACCATTAGCATCATGCCCGTGAGACACCATGGGCCCTGTGGCGTTAATACCAACTGGATCAGTAAGAAATTGTTGTTAAAATGTTTCTAGTAGTTAGACTAAGTCTAATACTTTAACCTTTATATAGTATAATAATAATGACCAGGTTGTCCATACTTTTAATTTGAACACAGAAGCTATGCCAATATGCTAGTTATTGGCAGTACATCATTTTGTCTTGTCTCCTCCTAAACATAATCAATAAAAAATACTCTTATCTGAATATCATAAATTTGCTGGGGTTGTGTCCTAACTAAAGTAATAGTCTATACATAGTTTACTAATACTGGTATTATATTATGCAGTTAATAGATTGGTGCTTACACATGTATGATCATCAAAGTGTTTGTAAGGAAGATATTTTCACAATGGTCTTCAGTGTTCTTCTGGGTAACAAATTTTCTAACAAGCTAGTTGAGTTAGACCTAAATCTATATAATTAGCAGAATTTTGTGCAAAATTAATTCACTTATCTACTTAGAATCCAAAGAGTCTATCATAGTTTATGTAACATTATTGAAAATTATGTAGACAGTGCAGATACGTACAATTGTTGAATTGCATTTTAAATGATTTTCACGCTCTTGGTTTGTATTTTTAATGCTGAGAAACTATTTTGAAAATATTAGGCTATTAGCCAAGATACTTTTTTTCCCTTTGCATTAGTTATATTCTAGATACTGTTTCTAGTCAGATCACACATTGAAATATATTGCATTGCTAACTACAACTACAATAAGTGTGTAAAAAAAATACTATTTTTACTATTTAATAATAATTTATTTACCTGGCATGGAATCTTCTAAAGAAAAGAATACTTGAGAGGGAAGGAACTTGCATTGAGGTTGCGTGCCACTTATGCGTTAGATTATCATGATTAAACAAAAGGAGTTGCCAAGGTTTAGGTCTACGTGTGTATCCAGGCACTGTTAGCAATACAATGTTTCATCCATCTGATTATTGTTACATGGCTGTGAGTGCAGTTGTTTGAGAAAGAAAATTATCATAGAAAATGAGACATTATATTGTGAAGTAGTAAACCATATTCTTTGTTGCAGGCATTATGAATATGCCAAACCAAGGAGCACGTCAGGTGTTTCTCTATGACCATGGTCGCCCACACTGGTCACAGGGTGGGCCTCTGTTCTATGATCGCAGAGTTCCACCACCTCCGCCACAAATGGGCAACTTTCCAAACCCACAGATTCAGGGGCCATCACCACAGTGGTTGAGAGGACCTTTCATTGGAGGTCCTGGTCAGAACCAACAGCAGTTTGATGGATTTGGTATTATGCCATGGGGCAATCAGGGCAGTTATAACAACAGGTATGCTGTATTCTTGTAAACAATGTGTTTACAGTTTGTCGACTCTCTTCTGCATTATCAAATATGTTGCAATGATGTTTTAGCTGGAAAATCTGGAGTGTATAAAAATATATGTGTGCGTGTATATACATAAATACTAAGTAGTCCCTTTGTCAAGACTGACTACATAATGATGCACCCTTGGAGTGGTAACTTTGAGTTTTTAAAATTTCCTTTTCTTTATGCCATTGCTTCTTTTTGCTCATACTGAGGTGGCTCTTCAGAGTACACCTCCACTTGGATTCATGTGCAGCTTCTTCTTTCCATATTGGCCAGTTTCATGTCAAATGTCTTCATGTCTTACTTACATGTTTTTTTAACCTATGCTGTGGTCAACCGACTGCTTTTTTGCCATCCTCCAGCTGCCCAGAGAGATCTTCCAGTGTGTTACCAAATGGATCTTTCATTAGCATAATAAAGATAATAATAGAATTACGGCTGGGACACAGCCTTGTTTAACACCAATGTGAATACCAAATAATAGCAAAACATTGCCATCAATATGGACTGTTTCTTTCATGGACTTATGGAATGGTTTTATGGGCTGCAGCGAATTTTAGGACAGACTATTTTTAAGAGCATTTTGAAGTTCTTCTCTACTTACCAACCAAATAAATTACTTTTTTCAGGTCAATCAGCCCATGTGGTATTGCTATCCCATAGATGCTGAGCAAGTCTGCTATTGGGTGGCCCAATGCCATTCCTATATAAATACAGGTCTTCTATAGTTGTTCTACTTTGTTATACAGTGAATTGATGACTGTCGGCAGCACTCGAGAAAATCCTTTCCTTATGAATGCAAGTGCTTTGCACTCAATCAGATGTCTGTTTCTTCAATGTCGGGGAAAAGGAAGTTGCTGAAGGTTGATGTTGTTTAAATGACTTGTTTATTATTTTTCTTTGTTCATCCTCAAATCAAGGACAGGGTTTCTCTTACAAAGGTCTCCGTTTGTAAGGCTGTTTTATATCCATACAGCTTTTGTCTCACATCTGTCTCAAGGTCAGTATTGCTATCCCTCTACTTCCGTGAGCGTGCAGCTTTGTAGGATGTTTTCACCGTCATGGTATGCTTCCCACATGGACACCTGTCAACTATCCCAATCCTCATTTTGTTGTAAGGATGACCCTTGAGTCTGTTATGCCCAGTTCTTAGTCTGAAGATGACTTGCTCTTCTCTAGTTAAATCATAGTAATTGTCTTCTTTTTGGAAGTGGGGGTGTTGATCTATCCATTTCCCCCTGAAGTTGGCTATAGTCTTGGCCTCATAATATGTGATGATCAGGTCTATTTGTATGGAAGCACCTCTACACTATGCTAGTTTATCTGCAGCTTCATTGCCTTCAATATTGTACTGGGATGTGATTCACCGTATGACCAACCTTGGGTGTTCTGCTGAGAGCTGTGTCAGGAAGTACATACACTGTTCGAGATCATTTTTGTGTAGTGCTGCTAATACCTATATGGCATCAGTCAGGAATACTATGGTTTCTTGATGGACATTTTCATCTTGGATTACATGCTTGACTGTGGCCTTAAGTGTCTCAACTTAGGCACAGAAGTTATTGGAGTAGGTTCCTGTTTTTTTAATTCTATTCAGTTACTTTCTCTTCCATGCGGTCTATTTATGTCATTATTTTTTTGACTTGAACATTTAGCTAAAAAACACTGCAACCCGATGGTCACATCACCCATTTGTTCAACCAGATTTCCCTGGTATTATTTGTAAGGATTCGTTTAGCTGTGTAGTGTGGCAGTGTAAGGCTTTTAAAGTTGAGTAGTTTACTTGTTACAACATATATCTACACCACAACACAGTGTCAACACAGTAATCACTATCCTGACCATAAAACAGAACAAAATAATTTATCACAAGAATAATCATTGCACAATATCAACGAAAAACAAAGAACTTCTAAACTAAATAGTTCTAATAAATATATTTAACTACAACAGAAATTTCAAATAAATGCTGTTGTTATTTCTGTAACTACCCACAAACCCATGTTCTACGTCTATACCTGCAACAATAAAACTTCCCAATCTCAAGAAATATTCTAGCCACAACTTATTGGCTCCAGTGAGCTCACCGTCTTCTGCAGCCTCAACACACAAACTCGTCCTCACGTTCGGATTACGTACTCAGTCGATCTATGCATTCACATATAATCATGTCACTTACAATCAGGCAATCTGTACATTCACATACAATCGATTCACGTATAATCAGGCGATTTGTGCATTCGCATATAATTAGATTACATCACTTATAATTGGATCATGTATTCAAGTGTGATCACGTACTCGGTCAATCTGTGCATTCACATAAAATCAGATCACTTCACATACTCAGATGAATCTGTACGCTCACATCTAATCAGAACACACATCATTCCCAAGGTGCCTTGCACATAACACACATTCACATTCCGCCCTTAGACGATTTGTACACTTGTGTAACAATTCAGAACACACATCGGGGGACGGCGTGGCCTAGTGGTTAAGTGACGCGGCTCACAACCAAAGGTGCTGGGTTCAATTCACAGCACCGGCCGTTGCCCCGGGGAAGCAAACCCTTAGAAAATGCAGGAGGAAGCAGACCCTTACATAAAATGCATGCTGAAGTTGGATGCATTGGGCCAACAGGCGCAAAATAAAAACCACAGTGCAACGCACACCGCCTTGGGGAATAGATAAATAAGGCGAACGCAAAAAAACAAAAAAAACACAATCGTTCACAGGGTGTCCTGTACATACACCACGCATTCAGATCTCTTACTGTTCACAAGGTGTTCTTCATAAGCACCTATTGAGTGTGATTGGCCAAACTCGAGGTGTATAATGGTTCAACAACCCTGCAAACTCTCGGCCAATCTCCCAGCCAGTCTGCTGAGGTTATCCTTGCAGAGTATTTTATAGTCTTAAGCAACAACATGGCTGTCCAATGGACTTCTGTGGGTTGTCTGATTTAGCCATCACTCCAATTTGGAACTACCCCATCTAATATGTATTGGTTGTCTATCCATGAGTCACTGTCATTCTAAATGTGGTAGCCTGTCGTGGAAGTATCAGACTGCCAACAATCCCCATCAAATCTGAGTTCTGAACATGCACCTCTGTACCACATAGTTTTCCACCTAACATGTTCATAACCTCTCGTTTCTTTGTCGACCTAGTGTCGAAACTGATTGACCCTGGCATGACTGCGTTCGTCCAACGCATTCAGGCAACCTTTGTTTCTTAAGTGTTGCCAGCCCAATCTCCCCTGCCCTAAATGCCCATGCTCCAACTGGAACTCTCACATAGTTGCTGCAAGGTCTTTACTTTTGTTTAATGGTCACATATATAGGCCTTTTCTGCTTGCGGGCCATTTCCTGAAGTTGCAGAAGCGATATGTCACTTGTGGATCTCCTAGATCGAAATCCACTATGTGACCCTGAATTTGTACACATACACACACATCATTCATTGGCTCTTCCCAACTTATCATACTATATTATTATGTTGGCTTTAAAAAAAAGGGTGTGACTACAATCCGTGATTGAAAACGAATGTGACTCACAAGACCAATCCAAATAGGAACGTCTTCCTCAGTATGTGCAAGAAAAATCATCCGATGGTGTGTCTTCTCAAATGCTCAGTCCTTAACCTATCGGCAATCAGTATCTCCTTTGTATTCCATTCATGATCCTGCCCATCCATGCAACATGATCCATGACATCCTGTTCCCATGATTACAAATTGATGCCTGCATCATTTATATTCCGCTTGCACGCATCCTTGTACCAAAGCCGTCCTTAGACCTTTTACTCAACTGTAATTCTCCATATTGTTGTTGTTATCCCATAGCTGCCGAGCAAGCCTGCTCTTGGCAGCCCGATGCAGTTCTTATATAAATACAGGTCTTCTTCAGTTGTTTCACGGCTCGTACAGTGTGCTGGCAATTGTCGGCAGTGCTTGTAAGAATCTTTTCCTCATATCTGCAAACGTCTTGCACTCAATGAGTAGGTGTCTAATTGTTTCATCAGGATGAGAACAAGGGCAGGTGCTGGGGATTGATGCGGTTTAAGTGGCTATTGACTCTGGTGTGTCCTGTTCGGAACTGAAAGATGAGACTTTTGATATCTTATGTATATTTATGTCATCTGTACTTTCTGGCTGTGACATTTCCTTAAATACACTGCGACCTGTTGTTCCCATAGCCCAACTGTTCATCCTATTTCCGGAATATTATTTTTAATTCATTTTACTGTGTGGTTACTGCACAGTCTATCCATTTGTTGTTTCAAGGCTTCTGTTTTTGCCAATCTATCGGCCCTCTCTTTCCCTAGTAGCCCACTGTGTCCAGTGATCCATTGCAAGGTGACATTTATCCCATGGGCAGTGATGTTGTTGATCGCCTTCCCCACCAACAATATCTCCTTTTCTTTGTATGGGGTGTTCTTCAGCGCCTCCAGAACCAACTTGAAGTCACTAAAAATCACAAAATCCATCTGCAACAATTCGCCCAAGTCAAACTGTTGGTGCAAAACCTCAACTGCTGTTTTTATAGCCTCGGCCTCCACTTCATTTAAACGGTTTTCGTCGCATGAATCACAAAACTCGCATATGGACCCATCCAGTTATTTCATATGGATACCATACCCTGCAAAAGAGGTAGATTTGAATGCTAATCCATCTGTATAGACCAGGACTGCAGATTGTGGGTAGCTAGAGACTGTCTCTAAGGCACATGTCTTCAGGATATTAGGCGTAGTCTCCTTGTTGCCTGCCTTTTCTGCCAGGTGTTTTTATGACTGGCAGGCAAAGATTTTCCCAAGGGGGTGGTCCCAAAAACCTATTTTTCGTTTCTCTCTCCTCTGGTAGATAGTGAATCTGGCTTTCCTCTTCTGCTACATCAGTTGGGGACAATTGCTTCAGTCTTCTGTTTTGCTTCCAAGTGTCTATTTGTACCCCAATTTTTCTTGTCTGTATATCTCTTACCGCTTCAGTCAGTGTCCCCAATCTCCTGACATCTAGCGGTTCTATGTTGGCTTCTATCTTGCACACCGCTGTAGGTGTAGCTCTCATACCCCCACAAATTAGTCTGAGAGATTGATTCTGCACCTGGCCAATAGAAGAGATATTTGTACTCACAGTGGTCTGTATGAGAGGGCTGTAGTTATCATTGGTCGTACATAACCAAGGTATAGTTGCCGATGAGTTATGTTTATCAGCTCCCCAATTTGTACTAGCAAGTCTTAAGTTTAAACGCTTCGTTGCTTTACTTCTAACATTGCAGATGTGGCTGCCACATTTCAACTTGTCTGTCCAGTGTTACTCCCAGATAACTTGGGTTATCCTCCTTTACTAGTAATTCCCCATTCAATTTGATGTTAATGGATCTCTTGGCTTCTTTATGGCTGCGGGAGAAGATGGTGTATATGGTTTTCTGCGTATTTAGTTTCCACAGTTCGTAGTATGCTGAAATTGATAGTAGCACTCTGTTGATCTTGGCTTTTGCCAAAATGGGATATTTCTTGGTGGTCCTTCTTCTTCTTCTGCGTACACAGTCAGACAGTAACCATTATTTTCTCGAAAAAAGCGGCGGTCATCCTGAGACTCTCGCCACTACCATAGAGCTTGTCTTGCAGTTCCACTGGCAATGGCCACATCTGCTCTCTCTGATCCTCGTATGTCGGGCAGTTCTGCAGCAGATGTTCAGTGGTCATTTTACCAGTACCGCACGGGCATTCGTCGGTACACCCTATCTTCAATTTGTTGAAGAGGTGGTACCTCAGTCTGTTGTGGCCAGTGCGAAGTCTGAAGACAACGACCTGCTCTCTTCGGTTCAACTGGTAATAGGCATCGTTTTTGGTGTAACCAGTATGTTCGGTTTCCCATTTGGACATGTACCTGGCTTTGATAAGCCGTTTTGACTCTTCGTACGTCATACTGGTATCTATTTGTGGTAGCCTTGCACCTTCTTTTGCCAGTCTGTCTGCCTCCTCGTTGCCTTGGATGTTGCAGTGTGACGGAACCCACTGTACCACTACCCTTTTTGGTGCGGACTGTTGGCACAGTTTGCAGAGTGCTGCTCTTAAGTCATTAAGCTCAGTGTTTTTCTGGCTTTTTAGCGCTGTGACTACTTCGAGAGCATCTGTCAGCAGGACTATATGGCTCTCATTTTCACTGTGTGTTACCATTTCTTCCACTGCCGCCCTCAGTGCCTCTGCCTCTGCTCTGAAATTGCTCGTGTACTTACCAGTAGCGAATGACAGTGTTATTTTTCTGCCATTTGGTAGGTTCAGGAATGCTCCTGCCCCTCCGTTCTGTGTAGTGTTTGTTACAGAACCGTCGGTGTATGCATGGGTCCAGTCCATGCTTGGGTAGCTTTTCGTTATGAAGCTTAGGGTAGTGTCTCTCCTTTCTTTTTCGGTCTGGCAGTTTTTGTTTGCAATACATGGTATATTTTCTACCACCTCTGGAAATATATCCTGCCTCCAAGTAGGTTTTCGTACAGTAGTGATGGGTTTTGGTGTTGTTAGTGCGTTTATGGGATCTTCGTGCATCTTTGCTTTGGCTATTTCTGCAAAGTTTCTCCGCTTTAGTTTCCCAGTTCCCAAATTGTTTAGCCTCTGGTACATTGGATGGTCCGTCAGTCTTCGGAGTTTCTCTGACTGCAGCTGGGCTCTGCAGTCTCTTCTGTCGGTCATGGATTGCAGTTTTGTAATCTTTTCGAGTTCTACAATTGGCGTTGACTTCATGCCGCCTGTTATGATTCTCATGGCTTGGTTTTGAAGTTTGTTAACTTTATCGAAGTTCGCCTTCGCTGCTGTTGTCCATGCCGCGATGCCATACTCGAGAACTGGTCTCACTCTTCCAGTGTACAGTTTCTTTAGTATGCCTTCGTCAGCTCCCCAGCTTGTGCCAGCAAGTTTCCTCATGATCGCCATCCTTTCTCTGGCTTTCATTCGGTTTCTCTCAATCTGACTTTTCCATGTCATGCGCCGATCAAATGTGACTCCCAGATAGGTTGGGTTGTCGTTTGGCTGCAGGATTTTGCCATTTAGGCTTAGTTTGGTACTTTGGGGTTTTAATGAGAGCGAGAATATTGTGCACGTGGTTTTCTCCTCGTTTATTTTGACCAGCCATGAGTTCGCCCACTCTTCCAGCGATGTTAGGGCCGTTTGCATCCGATTTCTTGCTATGGTGAGATTCTTTTCAGAGGTCCACATAGCCAGATCGTCTGCAAACATTGAGCTATGGACTCTTCTTGGTATATTCTCTGTAATATCGTTTATATATACCAGGAAGAGTGTGGGTGACAGTACTCCCCCTTGGGGTACTCCCTGCTCGAGTGTCACCTTTTTGCTCATCTGCCCTTGTACTTGGACTCTGGCCGTTCTTTGTTTGAGGTAGTGGTTGATCCACTTGTACATCTTCCCACAAACATCACTTCTTCTTAGCTTGACTCTAAGTCCATCCTTCCAGACTTTGTCAAATGCCTTTTCCAGATCCACCCAAACAGCTACTGTGTGTTTCTGTGCCTGGTAGGCATCTTCTATCTCTTGGGCTATGAGGATGACCTGGTCCTCAGTGGATCTGTGCTGTCTAAAGCCGGCTTGCTGTGGAATTAGTATTCGTTTTTCTTCCAGATGCCACATCAGTCTGGTGTTTATCATCCGTTCCATCAGCTTGCCGACACAGCTCAGTAGGCTTATGGGCCTGTATCCATTCGGATCTGTTTTGTCCTTTCCTGTTTTTGGTACTGGTACCAGTATTGCATCTTTCCATGCCTGGGGTACAATACCCCTTTTCCAGCTTTGGTTCAGGACTGATAGTAGTTTTTTCTTCGCTGTTTGGCCCAGCCCCATCAGCATTTCGTTTGTTATCCCGTCTTTTCCGGGAGATTTCCTTCTCTTTAGTGTTCTCATAGCCTCTTCCATTTCGCGCATTGTTAGTTTGGCCATCATGTGCTCTTCGGGAGCCGTATTTATGTTTTCGTGCCCCTTTAGCTCTTCGCTAATGTCTGTATGCTTATCTGCAGGGACCTCGATGTGGTTTGCTCTGGCATAGTGATCGACAAAGGCGTTTGCGGCTTTCTTACCTGTGATCAAGTTCTCGCCTTGCTTGATAGTAATTTGTTTATTTGACGGGGTTTCGTCGTTCATGGCTCTGACTAGCTTCCATAGCTTGTTCCCTTCTTTGTCCAGGTTTAAACTTTCCGTTTTATTTTTCCAACTTTCTCTTGCTGTTTGCTTGAGAGTGTGTTTGTACTTCGCCGCGGCGGCTTTGAGGGCTATGTTTGCCTCCACGGATTTTTCTCGTTCTGCCATGTTCCTGGCATTTGTTACTGCATCTTCCACTTTCTGTAACTCATCATTCCAGTAGGGCTTATAGTTTTTCCTAGCTCCTCTTGGGATGGTTTCAGTGGCGGCTTGCATTATTGCCTTGCTTAGGCTCTCTACCATGGGCTTCATTTTGGTGTTTCGTGTGTTGATGGTTTCACACAGCCCATCTGTCAGGATTGCAAATCTGTCCCAGTCGGCTCGTTTGTAATTCCAACGTGGGAGCGGTTTTGTTTCCTGTGGGCCTACTTCCATGTCAATGGTTAGCCTGATCGGCCTGTGGTCGCTACCTGCCAGTTGGTTTAGCACCTGGCGGTCTATTTTATAGTGTATGTCCTGTGTGGAGAAGGCCAAATCTGGAGTCGAGGTGGTATGCCATGTTCTTGAATAGAAGCTAGGGCTATCCTCCGGCCTATTGATTAGGGAGAGATTTGCATCTATCTCCCAATCTTCCACTTCGTCACCTCTGCTGTCTGTGTCAGAGTATCCCCATCTCTCCGAGTGGCTGTTGAAATCTCCAACCACTATGCAGTTGGAGTCTCTGACCTCCATACTCGAGAGCGATAGGTCTCTGTTTGGTGGTCCGTACAGATTGAAGATGCGGAGCTTCGTCTCTTGAGCCATTATGTCAACTCCTACAATTTCTGCTTGTCCGGTGTGATTGACAGGTACCGCGCTACTCGGTATGCTGTTTCTGGTCAGTATCAGGACCCCTCCTTTGTGGCCTTCTCTATCTAGACGGAAAGTCTGGTATCCTCTGATTGAGAATTTATGGTTATTGTTGAGGTGCGTTTCCTGGATACATGCCACGTCAATCTTACCTTCATGCAGGTGATGTGTTAGGGAAAGTTTTTTGTTAATGACTCCCTCCGCATTCCACTGTAATATTCTGAGGGTCTTGAAGTTTTGGCCAATAGTCGTTTCCCCATAGCCATGTGCCTTGACTCCACGACACATGGGTGGGTGACCACCAGTAGTCAAGGGTGGGCCCCTTCGAGGCGTGGGGCCCGGCGCTATCGCTGCCTGGCGGGTCTCCTCAGGATGAGCGCCATACGTTTTTCGAATAGGTTGTGCTGCCATCATACTGTGATTTACGTTGCACTGTTTTGTTAGGCTTGCGGCCCCGTGCATCCGATTTCAACAGGCGTTTCTGTAGGGATGCCCTCCTTAGCCTTTGGCTGTCCCCAGCCTATCTGCAAGGCAGCAGTTGTTTACGATCAGAGTTTTCTCTCCTATGGAAGTTGTCTTACCAGACTATCGAGTCTTCACTACTCGTGTCTATAGGGTGCAATGATGGTATGTGATATATGAGATGGACTGGTTTACCCGGAAGAGAGGCAGTCCAGTGTGTCTGTATCCCAGGATCGTCACGTCCTGCCAGAAACATAGCATTTGCATGTGAGTGGGGTATCTCTTTTTCCCTTTATTTTCTTGGCTTCTATGCAGGGATGGTACGCCTAGCATTCCCCGCCACCTGGGGTGTTGACACAGTGGGGCAGGTGTGCAATGTCCGCTGGTCTGCATCTCTTCTGCGTCCAGCATGATAGCTATGGCTGATAACGTACAGAGGTAGATATCGTAACCGGAGTGCATTTAGCCAGAGGACAAGCCTGGTAATGTCACAGAGATGTTGATCGCCTGGTGTGCGGACAACTCTCATGGTCAGTGGTTGAGTCTTGACAGTTCACAGTGTGGTGGCTGCTCTACTGTTTTCGACACCCCGACCAGGTTCTAAGTCTTTGGTTGGTGTTTTTCGCACCCCATCGCCGTATAGGGTGAGTATCAAGCAGTTTTCCGCCCGCTTTGATTTGCGGGCGGCAAGGACCTCTTACTGTGGCTCTACCTGATAGGGCTGGGGCGCAAGCCCCAGGTCCCGAGCATGTAGGAGCCTCCCATTGCAGTGGTGCTGAGATTTTGGGCGGGATTGCGGCTTTCAAGGGTTCGGCCGTAATCCCCCACATGGTAGCCTCGCGCCCTTGGCTTATCAGCCTGGTACGTGAACCAAAGTGTCTGCGGCTCCTCTCGATTTGAGCTGGTTTTCCGTAGCAACGCCCTGTCATTTGTAGGGTAAAACTGACCTGTCTTCAGATCTATTTCCAGCACCCGTTCACTATTTGGTCAGACGAATTTATTGAGGGCTTTTGTTTGTCAATGACCAGGTATTTGAAATCTGCGGAGTTAAACACGATTTCCGTAGCGTTCTTTCATTTGAGCTGACTTGTCGTCCGTGAGTCTAATACCAGCGTACGTTCATTATTAGACCCAAACGGCAGTGCTCTCAATTTGTCAGTTGTTCTACAGTATTGGCGTGTTCAGTCAAATTAAGCCGCAGGTTCCACACCTGGTGGTGCCCTTCCGTCAATTCCCTTAGCGAGACAATCAAGTTTCTTAAAGGGTAGCCCCAAAGATTTTCGAGGGTCTAATTCCAGCACATGTTCTCTATTAGACCCCGCTAAGGTGTACTTTTTGATAGTCATTCTGCAGTATTGGCGTGGTAAGTTAACTTAGGTCTCAGGCTCCACTCCTGATAGTGCTCTTCCGTCAATTCCTTTATCAAACACTGGATGCAGACAAAACCGAGCCACAGGGGACATAACCCCAGATTTCTGGGGGTCTAAGTCCAGCACCAGTTCCATATTAGACTCCAGAAGAGTGGTCTCGGCATGTCAATCATTTCAGTGTTGGCCGTGTTGAGTCAAATTAAGCCGCAGGCTCCACTCCTGGTGGTGCCCTTCCGTCAATTCCTTTAAGTTTCAGCTTTGCAACCATACTTCCCCCGGAACCCAAACACTTTGGTTTCCCGGAAGCTGCCCGCAGAGTCATCGAAGCAACTCCTGCGGATCGCTAGTCGGCATCGTTTATGGTCAGAACTACGACGGTATCTGATCGTCTTCGCGCCTCTTGGTGGTCCAAATAGCGAGATCATTTATATAGATGAGGAAAAGGGTGCAGCTTAGAGGAAAGCCCTGTGGCAGTCCTAACGTTCTTTTTACTTGATGTTGCATCTGCAAAGTTGGTATCTATGGTTCTGTTGGTCAGGAAGGCCTGTATCCAATTGATCATCTTTCCTTCTATTCCCATTTTCATCAAAAGGCCCTTCCTTCAGACCCTGTCGTATGACTGCTGCACATCAATAAACGCTGCTAGTGTGCTTTTCTCATCTTGGATTATCCATGCAGTGTCCCTGTCTGAACCATGCCTGGTTTCTATCAAGGTTTTTGCTTTCCAGCCACCAATACAGTCTGTTGAGGTGAGTTACACAGGTCTATAGCTTCCAGGTGTTCCTGGTTGTTTCCCTTTCTTCAGTCTGGGTTTGATAGTTGCTGATAGCCATATTGATGGCAGCTGTCCGTCGTCCCATGTTCTGTTGATAAACCACAAAAGTACCTCTTTCGCCTTTGGTCCTAATTTACTTATCTCATTTTTAACTTTATCTGGTACTGGGGTTTTATTTTTTTGCCAACTTCGTCATGCTCAGTTCTTGTAAAGTGATTTTTAAAGGCAGCTATATTGGTGGAGTCAATGTTAAAATAGTCCTTTAAAAGTACTTTATCTAGCAGTTTTCTTGGTTGCGCTGTATTTACTCTAGCGTAAAATTTGTTACAGATCTCAATTTTCTTGGTGGTTGATACTATTTCGTCCCCAGTATCTCTGGCCAGGGGTGTTGGGTTTGACTTTCTCTTTTTCATTTCAAGGCTGCTCAGTAATCTCTACATCTTGTTCCCTTCTCTTTTTAGATCCAGCTTGCTACAATTTTGTTCTCCAAGTCTCCTGCTTGCTTTGTTTAGTGATATATCTTACTTTTGCTGTCCATCTATTGTACTCTGGGTTCCAGTACGGTTTATATTTCCTGTACGTCCCCTGTGGGATGCATGTCCTCTCAGCTGTTGAGATGGTGGCTCATGTTTGAAAGTTGTATTCATGTCATCGTTCTTACTTATTTGGCTAAACCCAGCATCAGTTTCCCGGCCATAACGGTCCCAGTTAGCCTTTCTGAAATTCCATGTTGGTTTTCTCCGAACCATCCTATGCCTCTACAGTGTTTCAATAATTGTTAGGATAGGATGATGGCCGCTTCCAACATCGTCCAAGACTTTAGTGGTAATGCTATCTACCAAGTCGGCCAATACAAGTGTCAGATCAGTGCTGGTTGGTGGCATTAGGTACTCTGTGCAAAAGAGTTGGCAGGGTTTCCAGACTCTGGAGCAGTGTAAGATACAATCTCCAGGCCATTATTAAACCGGTGGTATCCAAGATTTGACATATGGACATTGGAATCTCCCACCAACATTGTTTTCTTTGAAGTAGGCTCAAATTCAGGTAGACACATTTTGGAGGGCAGTAAATGTAATGTTGTATATATTTTGTGTTATCTTTGCCCCATAACTTTGTTTGAAGGTCAATATCATCCACAGGATTGTTGGTTACAAAGGCTTGTGTATCATTCCCGACCAGGGTCATAATGCCTTGGCACTGTTTGCATTCGTACTCGTACTGTGTATAGCCTGTGATGTTAATTTGTAAATACCAATCTTCAAAGTTAAGCAAAAAACTTCTGGTGGTTTATGGTGTCATAAACTGCGCTTAAGTCAAAAGTTATTCTTGTGCTCTGTTTATGTGCGTACCCGTGCTCGATCAGTTGTGCCAGGTAAAGGATCTGGCCGCAACATGATCTTCTGGGCCTGAAGCCTGCTTGTTCCTTGATGAGTTTCTTGTCTATGAGGGGTTGTACGGTTTAGGATCACTTATTCAAAGACTTTATACAGATAGCACAGTAGTGAAACTGGTCGGAAGTTCTTAGGTTCTGATGGGATTTTCTCCAGATTAAGAATTTGCATACACCCGATGCATGTGTTGAAAAGCTTCAGCAGCCATGTGATGGTTTCTGGTCCAAAGTTTTTAATTTCCTCTGTCCTCAAGTGATCTGCACCAGCTGCTTTGTTGTTTTTAATTTGATGTATTTCATCATTTAGTTCTTGCAAGGAGAAAGGTATTGCCAATATGTCATTCTCCTGTTTACAATCTCACTGGATATTGGTTTGCTCTGCTTTTTGAGTGATTTTCCCGTTCAATAGTAATTGGTGTACTATTTGATTGGGGATGACCTGTGTTATGCCTGCAGCAGCACTCGCTGGATCATTACTTTAAAATTATGTTTTCAGGCGTTAACTGTTTTGTTTCATATCGAGGTCTTCCACCAAGTGGCGCCATTTTTCTGTTTTTGACTGATATGGCATGTAGTAGGTCTTTCCCAGCCTGGATGGTTTCATCAGAGAGAGGGTCACTTTCAAATAGTGCTTGGTAGTGCTCGTATAGAGCCTTTGATTCATCGTTAAGGCCTGGAATATACTGAGTTCTGCAGCCTCTTGGTATGTGGTGTCTAGAAATTCTTTTTACGAGTGTGACAAAGACCTCACATTTTGCGGGGGTTGGTTCTAATTTACGCACCTCTTTGTCTAGTTCATAGGCAAGTGGACCATTTGGCTCGTTGGAAGTTGCTTTCTAGCTTGACAACTGTGATGGTGCATAATATGGGCCTGTTTTGCATCCGTGGTATGGGCTCCTATACAGATTTTGTCACTTGGTGTATTATCCTGTCACTAACAAATATGTTGTCAGGATTGTGACCTATTCCCCATCTGCAGCTATTAAAATATGGTCACAATATTGGGTCGTGCAAGAGCTGCAGTCCATTCTGTACTGCCCAGTTCTCCAGCTCTTCTCCATTAGCATCTGATTCCTTGTAGCCCCATACAGTACTGTGACAGTTGTAGTCTCCCATGACTATTTTGTTGCTTTGTGAGAGATATGGTGATATAATGTTGCACTGTCTTACACAACTGGTGGTATTGAACTCTTCTGACATGCGAGTTCCTGTCATGTTCGTTCCTGCAGGTCTTAAAAACTCTTGATGGTGCAGATCGAGGGTATTGGATGTTCTCCCTGTCCAAGCAGACTCGCGTGTTTACCAGGGAACCTTCTCAAATGCCTTTTCCAGGTGTTAGAAACTGGTACATTTCGCCATCCTACCTAAGACATTTTTTTGTGCTTGATTGAGTGTGAAGATAACTTCCTGAGTACTTCAGCTTGCTCTGAAACTTACATTCTGCTTTGCCCAACTATGGCTCGGCCAGATGTCTATTTCAGTATTCTAGTATATGCTTTACTAGGAACACTTAAGAAGGGAAATGCCTCTATGGTCTTTGCGGATTGTCACATTATCTGAAAATTGGTATAATGATGACTATCTCCCAGTCCTTTGGCATGTGGCACCATGCTGTCTGGAGAACCATCAGGAATGAGTTCTTCTGTATTCATCTTAAAAATGTCATTTACAGCGAGGCTGCATCTTTTGGTCAGACATATCCAATTTTAGCTGTCTTTTTGGGGTTTGCCTTCCCACTTTAATCCCTATTCTCTCAGCCAGACTAGACTTAGTTTCCAGGGCCATCGATTGGAGATGGAGCAAGGGCTTGTTCAGCTTTGGTTTGCTGACCCTGATGCAAACAATCAGCTTATGCGTCCGCTGGCTGCTGTCAGCTCATTAACTGCTGCATGTTCGGCCCTGAATAAGAGTTCGCCTACAGTTCTCATGTGCTGTATCACTTTTGGTGTTATACTATCATGTCCAGCTGTTAGCCAACCTTTATTTTCTCCAGTATTGGCTGTGTAGCAGACCCTCTGCTGGCCGTGATCTAACTTAGAACATTCTCACACTCATCCACATCATCATGACCATACTCAGTAAATGACATATCACACAGCAGGTGGCATATTTATTATATCATACTCATATCATAGAATGAGTAGAGAAATTACAAACACAATATAATACATATCATCTTAACTAAACATTCTACTAAAACGGGAATTGTAAGCATTAGCTATTGATGGAATTCCCAACTATCTAAAAACCCAGTTCTATTGCCTTGCAATTACATCACACACACATCGCCTTAACTGCATCTTCAACACACCTTATCAAATACTCTTCCTCACTGAAATCCCCTCAGGCGGGCGATCTCGACATAACTCGTTCACAATGTGTTCTTGCTTACAAACACACTTTCAGATTATCTATAAATGCAAAACTCATTCACCTATTTGAGCGATCCTGTTCTATCACTAAACATTCGTCCAACCGTCTATCAATCGCTCCTCCATCTAAGTCGGTGAGTTAAACATACTATCTACATTCAGTCTCTCTCTCACTCTCCATCTCTCCTCCAGCCTCTCTCTATCCAGCCTCCCGAGCTAAACTTTGTCTCGAGTTATATATCCTCAAGCAAGGCCAGAGCTTGACCAATCGATCTCAAGTGATGGTCATCTTCAATCCCAATTGGAACGAAACACTTTGCACACCTGTCACTCATTCTCTCGCAGCAAGCCCCGCTGCCAATTTCGTCTGTCAATCAATCTCCCCCTACCAAAATCGGAAGGCCAGTGGTCAGTTTCTACCTGTCCACATTCCTTAACCCAACTCTGTTCTCCTTTGCTGAGACGGTGAGTGACCTTGACATGCATTCAGGTAGCTTTAAGTTTTAACATGTTCAGGCATCCTAAACTCCCCTTGCTCTGGCGGGAACTGTTACAGCTGCCTTCAGCTCCTTCGTTGTGATGTTTTCTCCATCATTGATTTCCTGCTCCGTATTAGTGTCGTATCTGGAACTTGATCTTCCTCTGCACAAACGAACCCCATGGAGTAGTCTTTCCATCTATCCATTATCTGCCTCTGAGTAAAAAGCAAATCACCTTGTTTGTCTTTTACAAATTTCAGTTTTGACTCTTTCCTCGTGTTCTGTAGAACAGCTTCTGGCATTCTTCTCCAGTCTTTCTCTAAAGTCCTTCAAGGATTTTTGTTTTGCTGCTAGCATTGTTTTCTTGTCTTCTATTCTGAGTGTTACATAGTCTTTATTTATTTGGTTTTTTTCCTACTGTATTCTTGGCTTCCAAGTATTGTTTCTATGCATTTTCATTTTGACTTCTGTCCACCTGTGTGTCCTCTTTAATCCTTCTTGACTTTCCCACTTGCTGCAGCTGTCTTGCGGGTAGTCTTGAATTTTAACCAAGGAGAAAATGTGACTGTCTGATAAATTCAGGAGTGGTTGTCCACATTTTACCCATCTATTATCTCCCCATTTGTCTTAAATGTTAGTGACTAACATGCACGTAGTGACGATCCTGATCAAGGAAGAAAGCTGCCCCACCTTCTTGGGGTGGCATTTGACAAAATGCTTAATTACAATAGGTATATTGAAAATACAGAAGGAAAGGCTTGAAGACAGCTAGGTAGAAAAGTAGCATGGTCATTGGGTTACCAACAGCCCTGGAGACAAAGTGCTCTAGTGTAGTCTGGCTGCCTGTATCAGGATCAGCAAACGAGAGTTGACCAAGACCCTATTCTGCCTCAGACCAACAGCTCTGGAGACAAAGTGCTCTAGTGTAGTCTGGCTGCTTGCATCAGGATCAGCAAACGAGAGTTGACCAGGACCCTATTCACATATACACATCTGCAGTCATTTGACAAGGTGCAAAACTAAGCCCTCAGGCTCATAACATGAAAACTATGCAGATATTAGAGTTTATTGGTTTACAGGCACTGCCCCATAGAGGACACAGAAAGCCCGATCCAGGTGGATAAGTACAACAGTACACCAAATAAATGTATGAAGTCAAGACTGATTGTTTGGGCATTGGGTAGTCTAGAGTATGGCAGCTTCAACCTTCGGGGAATTAGACTTTAAAAGACACCACCAAGCAGATGCAGGACAATCAAACTGTTCAAACTTAAACCTGAAAACTATTGTGAGGACGAGTATTCCCACTGGTAAATTCTTCTTACAAGCTGTGAACAGGATTCATAACAGTTACCAACGTCACAGATAAATTATCTGTACTGCAAGCTAGTCATGGGAGACAAACTCCCACACCTGAAGAGTAAACTAAGCAAGGTAGCTGCCAGAAAGCAAACCATATTTCAGAAGCTACCATCCCAATTTGGCGTACCAGGAAATAAGACAAATAGGCTTGCAAAAGGGGGATATACACACTTAAGGAAATAGAACTGTCCTGGCTGTCAGAGAACTTTATCAGCCCGGCTACCCCATCCTTAACCAATGTTCACCTCATGGTAGGGCACAACAGACTGAATTGATTGCCCGCTTCACCACTGTGGACTAAACGGACAAACTTGCTGAGCACATTTTCCAGAACTGTCCACTGTGCGACCTGTTAAGGAAGATACACTAGCCTAGCAGTTCAACACTAAATTCAAAAGCTGTATGATGAATTCATCATGGGAACCCATCTGGTGGGTGTTAATCAAAATTCTGACAAGAAACATTTGTGACAGTTTTATCCCTCTGTCTTTAGCACTTGTCTAACACACAGAACTGCTCATTTATGATTGTTTGTGCTTGCTGGGTCATTAGGCAAATAAACCTCTCTTACACAGGCACCACAACAACAATCGTCACCATCAAGGAAGAAATGCGGGAGGAGCACCGAGAAACAATAGATTGCTAGCAATTAATGCCCGCAACAACCACCGACAGAACAACGACCAAGAGGTAAGCTGTCTTTTTTCTCTTACATATTTACATAATAAGGCCCACACAGGGTAGTTTGTTGAGTTTTGTCCTTGACAACTGATACAATGGTATCGGATTAGTCTTCCTTCTTCAATCTCTTCACCTTAGCCAGTCTGCTCTGCTGCAGCTTTTTATACAGGTTCACAGCATGGATGTGTAGAAAGGCCTTGGCTGCTCTGGTTTGCTGGCCATGACACTAGCAGTCAGCTTTGGGTTGCTGGCCGCTGCAGCTCATGCTCTGCTCAGTGTCTTGATACATAGGCACCCTCGTGTGTTTAGCGTAAATTCTCACGTATAATATGTACTTGGGTATGATATGCATGCTTGATTTAACCCAATATTTCTTGGTCTGATGAAACATTTGTTAAAAAAAACTATAAAGTATGACCATTAAATAAGAAGCTGAGATGGGCACACATCTAAATTTGAGGGCGTTGTACTCATCTCATTAAGATGGCTGACAGCACTTAGCTCTATTGTTTTGTGTTATTCCGCATCCCCTGGACCTTCACTGGGTAAAAATGTTTCTTTGCGTTAGTATACGTCCGAGGACATCATTTGTGAAAGGTTATGCACTCACATAGACATATTATGATTGGTGCAGCCATTTTTCTTCATCAATCATCCGACAAGCTGCATGGCAGGGCCAAATGTGGTGTGTCCACAGAACACCTAAACAGCAGTGAACCTAGGTCATGACATCCACTACCTCGTCCATCAATAGTCTCACACCCCTCATGTTTCACTCAGGGGTCTTCATGCTCTCGCAAAGGCTATCCACCGTAACTTTCTCGCCCTCCAGCCATGCATAGGTTTTCCTGCAAATACACCCTCAACATGCCATGGACACTAGGGAGAAGGAATGTCCAGCATTTAAGAAAACATATCAAATTTCACGCTGTTTTTATTGTAAATGTTAAATGAGTAAAACCTTCATGTATCATGCGCAGGATTGTACAGTAGTCCCCTTTCATTGCTAAAAGTTCCAATGACACAGCACAGACTATGAAACTCTGATGACAGGTCTGACTTTTATCAGCTACTCATTTACAGCTGGGTTCTGCCGAAGGGTGCAAAAATCGCAAAAATCTTAGCATTCTGTTCTCGAGACTACGTTCTGCTAAGCCCTGTTCAAGACTTGGTAGTGGGAGATTGAGAACGTTCAAGACTTGATAGCGGGAGATTGAGAACATTCAAGACTTGGTAGCAGGAGATTGAGAATGTTCAAGACTTGGTAGCGGGAGATTGAGAACGAACACAGAAGAACGGCTGGGTCAACTGGAAGAAGCAGTCACATGAAAAAACCTGTGACACTCTCCATTCTCAAATTGAGCGCAACATGATGTGAACCTAGTACTTTGGGCTTGTAAACCAAGATCACACGCTTACCATAGAAACCAAACATAGTCTCAGTGGTTGTAATTACCTTCATTTCTATTCACATGGTCATAATTACAGAAATGAACCAAGTACATTTTGCTTGCACTTTTGTTGTTTGAAGTACTGAAAACTGTCTAATATTGAAAACTAGGTGAGGTACTTATGCTTCAAGTGTGGAGATTACCTTCAGAACTCTCCAGAATCGGGAGTCCACCTCTGCGATGCTGGAGCTCAGAACAATGATCTTCGTCAGCAGCATCACCTACAGCAGCACCAGAACAACACCAACAGCGGAGATTTGCAGCAACATCACAATGAAGACCTGCAGGCCAGGCTCAGTAAGTTCTTCTTATTCTTTCCACCACCCATGTCTGTACGGTTCCACATATTATTTCTACCACCCATGTCCGTATGGTTTCATATATTATTTCTACTACCCATGTCCGTATGGTTCCATATATCAAAACCTTTCAACTACATGGTGAGCACGTCTTCAACAGATACACACAAAGTTCTCCCGTTTCTTTTTATTTGTCCATGTTTGTTGGATGTTTTTCTGTGGCTTAAAGTATCACAGGATGAGGTAGCATCCAGTCCCATGCCCAACCCTCCTATGTCACCTCTCACGACATGTGCCAGATTTACAGTGCTACTCTGTTCACTTGGACTCTAAGGTCCTGTGCTGCAAAAATGTTTTTACTATTTCCTCCTTGTACCATTTCTCTACTTCTGTCTACTTATGATTGCCTTTCACCTTTTCTTCTTCGTGCGCTGTCAGATGTCAACTTTAATTTGTTCAAAGAAAGCAGCAGTCGTCCCGAGGCGGCTGTCAAGTGCCATAGAACTTGTCTATTCCTATGATTGTCTCTTTCAATTTGACGTTTATTGATGATTTGTGCCAATTTCTGTGCTGTCTATTGTCCACTATTCTACTGCGGCATTCGTCCCTGAAAAGATGTGACGTTGTCATAGTTTACAAAGAAGCTGCGCCTTTCAGCCTGGAACATCCCATTTCATCTGGTTTTTTGGGTACAAGGTTTGCCTTCCCTCTGCGATTCCTATTCTCTTAGCAGACTACACTAGAGCACTTTGTCTCCAGGGCTGTCGGTTTGAGGCAGAATAGGGTCCTGGTCAACTCTCGTTTGCTGATCCTGATGCAGGCAGCCAGACTACACTAGAGCACTTTGTCTCCAGGGCTGTTGGTTTGAGGCAGAATAGGGTCTTTGTCAACTCTCATTTGCTGATCCTGACGCAAGCAGCCAGCTACGTTTAAAACGTACGAAGGAACATTATTTGGTAACATTTTGTATTTACATATTTGAAGATGTTTACCACATAGACTCTTTACTTGTTTTAAAGATGTTCAGTAATTCATACTTTACTGTAGTGTTTTTCTTTGTACGAGGGGCATTCAAACCAAACCGAAACATTTTACATGACAATTACCGTGAATGATTGAGTCTAGACCTAATATGACCGAACACACCAAAGGGACATCTTAGCAAATCAAACCACATTACCCTAACAAATCGCCTGTATGAAGGCAAGATAGACATGGCATGTATCCAAGAAACGCACCTCAACAACAACCACAGATTCTCAGAGGATACCATACCTTCCGACTTTATAGAGAAGGTCATAAAGGAGGGGTTCTGATACTGACACGTAACTGCATACCAAATAGCGCGGTACCTGTAAATCACACCGGAGAAGCAGAAATTGTAGGAGTCAACATAATGACACAAAACTTAAATCCGGATATCAAACCTGTATGGCCCACCCAACAAACACCTGTCGCTCTCGAGTATGGAAATCAAGGACTTCAGCTGCCTAGTGGTTGGAGACTTCAACAGCCACTCGGAGAGATGGGGATATTCAGACACGGACAGCAGAGGGGATGAAGTGGAAGACTGGGAGATAGACACAAATCTCTATCTTATCAATAGGCCGGAGGACAACCCTAGCTTCTATTCTACAACATGGCATACCACCTCCACTCCAGACCTGGCTTTCTCCACGCGGGATATTCACCACAAAATAGACCGTCAGGTGCTTGACCAATTGGCAGGTAGCAACCACAGGCAAATTACGCTAGATATTGATATGGAAGTAGGCCCCCAGGAAATAAAACCGCTGCCACGTTGGAACTACAGACGAGCCGACTGGGACAGATTTGCAATGCTGACAGATGGACTGTGAAACTATCAACACACGAAATAGCAATATGAAACCTATGGTGGAAAGCCTAAGCAAAGCAATACTGCAAGCATCCACCAAGACCATCCCAAGAGGGGCAAGGAAAAACTACAAGCCATATTGGAATGATAAATTGCATAAAGCGGAAGACAAAGTCTCAAATGCTAAGAACATGACAGAGAGAGAACAATCGATGGAAGCAAATATCGCCCTCAAGGTCATCACTGCGAAATACAAAAGAACACTGAACCAAATAACAAGAGACAGTTGGGAAAAAAACAGAAAGCCTCAATCTCGATAAAGAAGGGAGCAAACTATGGAATTTAGTCAGAGCCATGAACGACGAAACACCATCAAAGAAACAACGCCTTTATAGAACATTATCCCAGAGCAAACCACATCGATGTCCCTACAGACAGACATACAGACATTAGTGAAGAACAAAAGAGCCATGACAACATCAGGATGGCACCAGAGGAGCACATGATGGCAAAACTAACAATGAACGAAATGGATGAAGCCATGAGAACTTTAAAGAAAAATAAATCGCCCAGAAAAGATGGGGTAACAAATGAAATGCTGATGGGGTTAGGCCAAACAGCAAAGAGGAAGTTACTTTGTCCTGAACCAAAGCTGGAGAAGAGGAATTGTACCCCAGGCATGGAAAGACGCAGTACTTGTACCAGTACCAAAGAAAGGAAAGTACAAAACAGAACCAAATGGATACAGGCCTATCAGCCTACTGAGCTGTGTCGGCAAACTGATGGAACGTATGATAAACACCAGACTGATGTGGCATCTGGAAGAAAAACGAATACTAATTCCACAGCAAGCCGGCTTTAGACAGCACAGATCCACTGAGGACCAGGTCATCCTCATAGCCCAGGAAATAGAAGATGCCTACCAGGCACAGAAACACACAGTAGCGGTTTGGGTGGACCTGGAGAAGGCATTTGACAAAGTCTGGAAAGACGGACTTCAGAGTCAAGCTAAGCAGAAGTGAAGTTTGTGGGAGAATGTACAAGTGGATCAACCACTACCTCAAACAAAGAACGGCCAGAGTCCAAGTACAAGGGCAGATGAGCAAAAAGGTGACACTCGAGCAGGGAGTACCCCAAGGAGGAGTACTGTCACCCACACTCTTCCTGGTGTATATAAACGACATTACAGAGAATATACCAAGAAGAGTCCATAGCTCAATGTTTGCAGACGATCTGGCTATGTGGACCTCTGAAAAGAATCTCACCATAGCAAGAAATCGGATGCAGCAGGCCCTAACATCGCTGGAAGAGTGGGCGAACTCATGGCTGGTCAAAATAAACGAGGAGAAAACCACATGTACAATATTCTCGCTTTCAATCAAACCCCAAAACACCAAATTAAGTCTAAATGGCAAATTCCTGCAGCCAAACGACAACCCAAACTATCTGGGAGTCACATTTGATCGGCGCATGACATGGAAAAGTCAGATCGAGAGAAACCGAATGAGAGCCAGAGAAAGAATGGCAATCATGAGGAAACTTGCTGGCACAAGCTGGGGAGCAGACGAAAGTATACTAAAGAAACTGTACACTGGAAGAGTGAGACCAGTTCTCGAGTATAGCATTGCGGCATGGACAACAGCAGCAAAGGCGAACTTCGATAAAGTTAACAAACTGCAGTCAGAGAAACTCCGAAGACTGACTGACCATCCAATGCACCAGAGACTAAACAATTTGGGAAATGGGAAACTAAAGCGGAGAAACTTTGCAGAAATAGCCAAAGCAAAGATGCACGAAGATCCCATAAAAGCACTAACACCAAAGCCCATCACTACTGTACGAAAACCTACCTGGAGGCAGGATATATTTCCAGAGGTGGTAGAAAATATACCAGGTATTGGAAACAAAAACTGCCAGACTGAAAAAGAAAGGAGAGATACTACCCTAAGCTTTATATCGAAAAACTACCCAAGCATGGACTGGACCCATGCATACACCGACGGTTCTGTAACAAACACTACACAGAACGGAGGGGCAGGAGCATTCCTGAACCTACCAAATGGCAGAAAAATAACACTGTCATTCGCTACTGGTAAGTACACAAGCAATTTCAGAGCGGAGGAAGAGGCACTGAGGGCGGCAGTGGAAGAAATGGTGACACATAAAGAAAATGAAAGCCATATAGTCCTGCTTACAGATGCTCTGGCCGTAGTCACAGCACTAAAAAGCACTGAGCTTAATGACTTAAGAGCAGCACTCTGTCAACTATGCCAGCAGTCCGCACCAAAAAGGGTAGTGGTACAGTGGGTCCCATCACACTGCAACATTCAAGGCAACGAGGAGGCAGACAGACTGGCAAAAGAAGGTGCAAGACTACCACAAACAGATACTAGTATGACGTACGAAGAGTCAAAACGGCTTATTAAAGCCAGATACATGACCAAATGGGAAACTGAACATACCGGCTACACCAAAAACGATGCCTATTACCAGTTGAACAGAAGAGAGCAGGTCGTTGTCTTCAGACTTTGCACTGGCCACAATAGACTGAGGTACCACCTATTCAACAAATTGAAGATAGGTGGTACCGACGAATGCCCGTGTAGTACCGAGAAAATGACCGCTGAGCATCTGCTGCAGAACTGCCTGACATACGAGGATCAGAGAGAGCAGATGTGGCCATGACCAGTGGAACCATAAGACAAGCTCTATGGCAGTGTCGACAGCCTCAGGATGACCGGCGCTTTTTTCGAAAAAATAATGGTTACTGTCTGCGTACGATGAAGAAGAAGACCCCGAACAGGCCACAACAGACTGAGGTACCATCTATTCAATAAATTGAAGATAGGTGGCACTGACGAGTGCATATGTGGCACCGGGAAAATGGCCGCTGAACATCTGCTGCAAAATTGCCCGACATACGATGACCAGAGAAAGCACATGTGGCCATCACCAGTGACAACACTAGACAAGCTCTATGGCAGTGTCGACAGCCTCAGGATGACAGCTGCTTTCTTCGACCAAATTCAAGTTGACGTCTGACAGCGTAAGAAGAAGAAGAAACCACATTATCTATACTGTAAGATCACTTTAACCTAGGAGTACATCATTACAAGTGGAGATTAGTCAAATGATTACCTCATTCATTGATTTTCTGGAAACAGTATTAGCACTAGAAACATCTTTCATGTACAAACATATCACCGTGGCTTTCCCATGGCTAAAAGGTCAACCCATGTTCCTAATGTCATCAACGCTGGTACATTCACATCATTTTTCCCCTGTAATACCAGAGACTGTTGGGCATCACATTTCACCAGGATATAAATTGTCTGTTACTGTCTGTCTCTCAAGGTGTTTTTTTTTCCCATTCATCCAAAAATTATCTCAGTTCTTCCTTTGTAACTCATTCCCGCACCTTGCGCTTATGACAATTTATCTTCTGTCAAAACACTTGAATAGGAATATGTTTGTTTTCTAAGCTCATTCTTTCCTAAATGTTGCCATTTTGTGTGTCACATTCTTGTCTTTATCTCTGTTGCCTGCTGACTAATCCAATCATAATTGACATACTTTTGTTTTTACAGATGCATTTATGGAAGAAACAAAGGTGGCTGTGAGCTCAGATGTGAAACTGTCTCAAGAGGATATTCACAAAGTTTGTCTAGAGAGAGCAGAGAAGTTCCTGTCCTTGTTTAGCCAGGTAAGTGTAGACCCAGCTTAGAAATGCAGTAGATCATTTGTTTGTTGCTTATTTACCATGCGGAGGCTCAGGTTCCTGACTTGTCAAAAAGCCTTCTTTCCCTGCTGCAGGTCAATACGTACAGCCTAACTTGTAGTGCTGTTTGTATTGTTACATATCAGCTGGATCATTGCTATAGAAAAGGCTGAACATTTCGTAATTTGAATATTTCAATTCAGTCATGACCAGTTTCAATGGCAAAAAAGTGCTTATTGATTTTTATTTTAAAAAGTTTATATTCTCGATATATTCTTTTCCAACACATTGGGACTCAGCCCATTATTGAGGAAGTTAAGTTGTTGCAACAGATTTTTCTGAGGCAGATCTGTTTAGTTTGTTTATTTAGATGTAATAAATACATTTATAGTGGAAAGTAACAGATAAGCTGTTGTTGAAAGTAAACACCATCAGTGCTGTGTGGCAATTCCAAAAATTCCAGGGCTTTTGCTTAGTAGTCTGTGTTCTTAGTTCTCTCTTGGAACTTCTGGTTACGAACTGTCCCACAATGGTCCCATGTCCATAATGACTGTCCCACATTGTTCACATGTCCATAATGACTGTCCCACATTGTTTCAGCTCCAGAGTGAGCAGCTGTCAATACAACAGCAGAAACAGTCCCTGGAAGTGCAGAAGAAGGAGCTGGAACAGCGAGATGGAGAGTTGGCGGCATTACAAAAACGCTTAGGGGAGGACCGTAGCAAATTGCTGCGGGAGTGTAAGAAAGAAAGAGAGGAGATTGCTCGCAAGTGGCAGGAGCTGAAAGATGAGATCACTCGGATGGAGGAAATGCATACTATACAAAAGGTGATATAAATGTTTGTGCTTAGTACAATCTGAAATGTGCTTGACAGTTGGGGCATGGCACCATGGGCATCACAGTTTAATTCTGACAGGACGTGACATTAGATACATCAGTTGAAGGTATTATTACTACAGGACATGACATTAGCTATATCAGTTGAATGTATTATTAAAGGACATGACATTAGATACATCAGTTGAATGTATTATTAAAGGACATGACATTAGATACATCAGTTGAATGTATTATTAAAGGACATGACATTAGCTATATCAGTTGAATGTATTATTAAAGGACAGGACATTAGATACATCAGTTGAATGTATTATTACTACAGGACATGACATTAGCTATATCAGTTGAATGTATTATTAAAGGACATGACATTAGATACATCAGTTGAATGTATTATTAAAGGACATGACATTAGATACATCAGTTGAATGTATTATTAAAGGACATGACATTAGCTATATCAGTTGAATGTATTATTAAAGGACATGACATTAGATACATCAGTTGAATGTATTATTAAAGGACATGACATTAGATACATCAGTTGATGGTATGCTTACTCCATCACTAGGCACCACACAGTTTCAAAGGTTCAACTAGATTTGAGAGAAACCTCTAGAAATGATTCACAAAATATAATTCCATAAAGATAGAGCTGACAAAGTGAATAACTGACTTTTCCTATGGTTCACAAGAATTGATTGATTATCATCAATGTTGGTCCTAGCTTGGGGAGTAGACTAACGTCTGGTCAGGCAAAATACTGATCAGACATTTTAGTCAGTGTCAGGCAAAACATACTGGCCAAGACCCTCACCTCGGCTTCCTAGTAGTGCTACCTGGAAACAGACTGTTTTCATGGCAGCCTGACTGGGGTGAGGGATCAACATGATCCCCGTAGTAGTGAGTGACATGCAGATGAAGTCAAGCATGGCACAACCGCCTGGAGGACACTGGTCCACCTTCATCAGTACGCTCGGGATGTGAGGAAAGCTACTGCAACCCTCCACTTAACATCCTTTTCAGGACACACAAAAGATTAACCTACTCATTGTGGGCATTCGCAAACAACATAATCCTTAAAAGCAGTGCTTGCACAACATCAGTCAGAAATTTCCTGAAGCTTTTGCCAGCCCATGTATTACATGTTTGATAGCTATGCAGTTTCATTTTTAAGAAAGACTAATTGACGTAGGGATTTGTAACTTTCGGTAAAGAAAATTGGCAGTAAATTATTCTTAGTTCTGACTTTCCTGGTATTAGAATTTGTCCAAGAGCTGAGAAATAAATGAATATTTGATCAGACCAATAATCGTACTTCTGAGTTAGAATGGATATTAAATATGTCCAATTCAAACTCTTGACAGTGACTCATACAAGTTAAAGTGGTAGTGCTGTTTGGATAACGCAACAAAATTAACATAACGGGGGAAAGGAAAGGGACCTAGAGGTTAAAATAGATCATACAGGTAAGGTGAGTGAGCAAGTCACGGTAGCTGCGAAAAAGGCAAATGCAATGTCAGGTGTGATTTTAACAAAATATAAACATAGGATAATAATGATAATAAAGCACAAGTTAGACCTAGATTTGATTACTGTGTTTAGGTGTGGAGTCCTTATTGTAGAGGGGATATAAACATGCTGGAAAGGATAAAAAGAGTGACAAGATAATGGGATTCCAGAATTATTAGTTTTGAGGATAAACTCAGAAAAACCTGCCTACAGTCTCTAGAAAAGAAGAATTTGAAGTATTAACAGGTTTATAAGATAATCAGAGCCAAAGGGCAGAAGTCCATAAGTTGCTGGATCAATAACCAACCAACAATAAGATAATCAACGGAAAGGATAAATTGGCCTATAACAAGTTTTGTTTTCAAAATACAATCGCCTGCAAGAATAAGAGGGTACAGTTACAAATTAATTAAAGAAAGGTCCAGATTAGACATAATTAAATATATATTTTAGTCAGAGAGTGGTGAATGCTGGCAATGCATTGCCACAGGAAATAGTGAAAAGGTGAATTAATGCATTCAAAAATAGATTAGATGCACATAGTTTTTAGATCAAGGAAATTTAAAAAAACTGGTTGTTTTTAAAACTGCACCGTCTTCTAAACCAGTATGGCGTTAAGTTAAATGGATACAAATAATTAGGCAGTCAAGCTTTCTTATCTCGTACTGTGTTTTGTTGCACATTACAGCCTAGTGCGTCTCACTTCAGTACTCATTTTTAAAATGGGTTGACTTCACATAGAGCAACCTTACTGAGTCTAAATATCTGCATATTTGGTATGAGGTGTCACTAACCACTTCATTACGCAGCCCCGAACATTAACATATGACCTTGATAAAAAGTTAAACACATCTGTTAGTTGCAACAGTGAAGTGAAAATATCAATCTGATTAATTTCTTTAATGTTAACAATGTTTTATTACGTTAAATACTTCCAATGCTTGTCATTCAGTGACAAATGGTGACGTGGTTTCTGTTGCATACTTGCTAGGGTCGAATACGACTAGATGTAGGTGGTAATGTGTTTACAACATCGCGTCTAACACTAACACGGGATGGAGACTCCATGTTGGCAGCCATGTTCAGTGGTCGGCACCACGTAGCTCAGGAAGCAGACGGGACCGTGTTCATTGACAGGGACGGCACACACTTCAGGTAAGCTAGTTTATTTTCATGTTGCTGTAGTATGATACATGATGAAAAATGAAGATAGGTATAGACTGTTAAGAATACAATAATCTTTATCGCATCATCACGGTGGATAATTTTCTTTGTTTGCCAACCAATGTTGCGAAAACTAAAACGGCAGATCATACACTGTTTTAATCATATATGACCAAACCAGGCTACCATAGAAATAGTTTGTTATGATGAATACATCTACACAGGTTTTGAACCGGTCAGTCTTTGTGTTAGATTAGAAATGGATTTAAGACACTTTATTTTCTTCTTTTACTCAGATTTGGGCCAGTCCATTATTGAGAATGGTGAAGTTAAGTTGTTGCAAAATATTTTTGTGATCAGTTTAGTTTATTTATTTAGATGAAATTAAATACATTATTAGTGTAAACTAACAGTTGTGCCGATATTATAAAAACAGTATCGGAACTTTGTGGTGATTTCAATGGATTATATTGAAGTGATGTTCCCTAATTGGTGAGTCTAAATGTTTGTGCTATCTCAGAAACTAACACACACACACACAACACAATCATATTTATAGACCAACAAACAAAAAGGTTAACATGCTCTCAAATTCATCAACCACAGTCATATGTGATGTGCTCAAAATGTTACCAGCGTCGATAAAGTTGCATTCAATTTTTCAAGTAAATGATCTTCACAAGATTTAACACAAATATTTTCCCCATCCTTCTATGTGAAACACAACTTACTTAGATCTTCACAAGATTTAACACAAATATTTTCCCCATCCTTCTATGTGAAACACAACTTACTTAGATCTTCACAAGATTTAACACAAATATTTTCCCCATCCTTCTATGTGAAACACAACTTACTTAGATCTTCACAAGATTTAACACAAATATTTTCCCCATCCTTCTATGTGAAACACAACTTACTTAGATCTTCACAAGATTTAACACAAATATTTTCCCCATCCTTCTATGTGAAACACAACTTACTTAGATCTTCACAAGATTTAACACAAATATTTTCCCCATCCTTCTATGTGAAACACAACTTACTTAGATCTTCACAAGATGGTCATGCTTCTCTTTCCAAGCTCACTCTTTCCAAGCTCCTCTTTCCAAATTTGTTGGTTGGTCAAAAAGGTGCTTCTGATTTGGTAATCAGGACCACATCAGCTTGGCGAGAGTTGGTTTATGGCCTATGTACCCCTGGGTGATAGAAGGTGAAAGAGATCATCAAGCATGCAGAGAAAAATGTTCATCCCTTGATGTTTCCCATTAGAATCCTTTGACACAATACAGTCTATTCCCCTCTTTGGTTGTTGATAGTGGAAACATCACTGTATAGAAACATATCGGCCTCAAAATTCGTGACAGGCACACATATTCATTCCTAGTTTCCGTGATAGTTAGGTTTTGGATTTCTTCATTTCTCACATAGCTCTTTCTCTTTTCCGTTTATATTTTTATATTTCATGTTATCTTATGCGTTCATTCTCTATCTCCGCTTACTAAGCCCTGAACAGGACTTCGCAAGTAGCAGGATGAAGTCCGGAGAACAGAATGTGTTGTCGCTAATTTACAGCTTGGCTGCGGTATTTGCACCTTTTGTTCCAATGCATCCGTCTTTGGCAGTATTCCATGTTATAAATATTGTCATCCATAATTTATCCCAGCTCATCTTTAACCATTTCAGTCTGGTCTAATTTTGCCGGATTGTCTTTTCGTTCAGGTCGAAATTCTGTGTTTCAAAGTTTTATTCAAAATAAATTAATATTGAACTAAAATTACGATCTGAACATCGCAAGACACGTAATTAAACTTTATGACATTAAGCATTCATAATAAAGGTTATGTATTAGTATGTAGAGCTAAATGACATATAGGGCTGGCAGAAATTGGAGAGCATTTCATTTGACCTACCATATCGTGTATTTTGTCGATATATCAGTCAATTCCTTTACACAACTTTCGTATTATGTGTGCCGGATAGTCTGAATTGGACGTGTGCTGAGTATCTATAAATAATCATGTGTGATCATTTGCCTGATCATATAATAAATCATTTCTCAGGTATTGAGGTCCAACTTTAATCGAGAAAAATTGTTTCAAACACTAACTTTCGCAAATGTCTGCCTATCGGAAATAAAATTAGTTTAATATCAATTGCACATGCACGGATGCAACCATTGCATAGAGCCATAAAAAATGAAAATGAAATTCCACAAACTAAATCACCGCAGCACAAGTGCATGTTTCATATGTCAGTTGTGGCCATTTGTAGGTTTTCGGCAGCTGATTTCGTTGCCTACGAGCTGAAAATAGTTGCGTTCTGTCCAGTTTTTTTTTCCTTTATTTTGTATTAACAGGTAACCTCCGTATATAGAGCCATTAAGGTATCTATCACCTAGTTGGATACGCCTAGTATGAGGTCCGGCTCCTCCCTATGGCTTATATGAAATACAAACTATATATATCATTTTCCTTAGTTTCACCAAATTCATATTGGTTTCCATTTGGTTGGTTGGTTATTGATCCAGTGGCCTGTGGGCTGCTACCCTTTGGCTTAATGCCATATTGAGATATCCGCAAGTGCTTGTGTACTGTTGTTTAATTCTGTACTATCCGGCCTTAAAAGCAGATCCATCGGTATAGATATGCATCCATTCTTCTGGGTAGGTGTCAATCATTCTCTGTGAAACTCTCATATGACTGACTAGATCAGCACTTCTTCTTGTATTATGTTACATGTATGTGGTGATACATTTCTTGTCATTCTCTGTGTTTCTTGTCTTTTGTCTGGATTGTGATCTGTCTTTAATCTCGCTGACATGGTGGAGGACTGACTTTTGTCTGCGACGTGATATGTCTTTAATCTCACTGACATGGTGGAGAACTGACTTTTGTCTGGGACATACGTCTTTAATCTCGCTGACATGGTGGAGGACTGACTTTTGTTTGGGAGGCGATGTCTTTAATCTCGCTGACATGGTGTAGGATTGACTTTTGTTTGGGTCGTGATATGTGTCTTCAATCTCGCTGACATGATGGAGGACTGACTTTTGTCTGGGACATATGTCTTTAATCTTGCTGACATGGTGGAGGACTGACTTTTGTTTGGGTCGTGATATGTGTCTTCAATCTTGCTGAAATGATGGAGGACTGACTTTTGTCTGGTCATATGTCTTTAATCTCACTGACATGGTGGAGGACTGACTTTTGTTTGGGTCGTGATATGTGTCTTCAATCTCACTGACATGGTGGAGGACTGACTTTTGTTTGGGTCGTGATATGTGTCTTCAATCTTGCTGAAATGATGGAGGACTGACTTTTGTCTGGTCATATGTCTTTAATCTCACTGAAATGGAGGACTGACTTTTGTCTGGTCATATGTCTTTAATCTCACTGACATGGTGGAGGACTGACTTTTGTCTGGTCATATGTCTTTAATCTCACTGACATGGTGGAGGACTGACTTTTGTCTGGTCATATGTCTTTAATCTCACTGACATGGTGGAGGACTGACTTTTGTCTGGTCATATGTCTTTAATCTCACTGACATGGTGGAGGACTGACTTTTGTCTGGTCATATGTCTTTAATCTCACTGACATGGTGGAGGACTGACTTTTGTCTGGTCATATGTCTTTAATCTCACTGACATGGTGGAGGACTGACTTTTGTCTGGTCATATGTCTTTAATCTCACTGACATGGTGGAGGACTGACTTTTGTTTGGTCATATGTCTTTAATCTCACTGACATGGTGGAGGACTGACTTTTGTTTTATTCTCTGCTTGTGTTGCCCTTTTTTTTCTACAAGTTGTCTATTGGGGTGGTCTTTGGTTTTTCTTTTGTTTCTCTCACAAGCTTCCATAGCGGCCAATCTTTTTGCCTCAAGGGGTTCCACATTCACATGAATTTGACATGCCGCAGTGGGTGTTGCCCTTATTGGTCTACTAATGAGCAGGGGATTGTTCTGCACTTTGTCAAGGTATTCTACATTAATCCATGTGAATGATGTCAGGAGTGCACTGCTGTATTCTAAAGAAAGAGTGTACATATCCAAGATACAAGCCTCTCGGAGTGTTCTTGTCTCATCCCCATGCTGTTTCCGCGAGCCTCTATAACTGTAGCGGCCTCAATGCTTTATTTTGAACATGTTTCTTAAGGTTGAGCTGTTGGTCGAGACTCCAGGATATGTAGCCTCTTCCTCTCTGTGCAATTTCTGTTTGCTAAATATGACTATTTTGCTTGGCTAATTTGTGGCTATTGGTAGAGATAGTTGGTTTCCATTTAAAACCCTGATATTTCATGTCAGGGGAGTTCCATAATATATCTCAGATTGTCTTGGTACCTAGTTTTTTTGTCTTATTTTCCACACTTTCCAAAGTGTGTAGATCTATATGTTGTTGATTTATTTTAGATGCATTCATTTCTTATTTGGTCCTGTCAGTTGATATTAAAAATATTTCTTATGCAACCAATTATGAATGTATGAAGCTTAAAACATGTATTCAAAAGTTGAGTTCATATATGAGAATGGAAATGGAAAATAGTGGTTACCTTATGTTTTGTATGAGAACAATAGCATTTAGTTTTTCTGTTAACAAATACATAATGTTAGATCAGTTTTGTGGCGACAGCCTCAGGATGACGGCTACCGTTTTCGAAAAAATAAAGTTGTCTGACTGTACGAAGATCAGTTTTGTGACATTTTAACCAATATGTCAACTGTTGTTTCCCTTGTCGGCAGATACACAATGTTAGATCAGTTTTGTGACATTTTAACTAATATGTCAACTATTGTTTCCCTTGTCGGCAGATACACAATGTTAGATCAGTTTTGTGACATTTTAACTAATATGTCAACTATTGTTTCCCTTGCCGGCAGATACATATTGAACTATCTACGTGATGGAGGTATCAATCACGATGGTCTGCCACGAGATCGCCAAGTGCTCAAGGAACTCAGGAATGAGGCTGTCTATTTTCAGCTGAATGGGTTGGTCCAAACTATCGAGAAGTACTTGTAAGGAGGGATGGACGTAAAGTGTGTTGCTCGACGTGACTGATGTATCTGGTTGGTTGCTTGCTTGTTTGGGTAGAACCATCTTTATATTGGATTATTCATTTTGCGGGTATTTAACATTCACGTGACCTATTTTTCAAGTGAAGATACATTCTGACGCATGGAGCGATTGTAACACAAGTCTGGTGTCCTTGTTCTTGATGTAGTCTGTGGAGCACGTGTCGGTCATTTTCTTCCCAGATAAGCTTTGCTAATGAGAGAATTTTATCCTTTGTACACAGGGATGACCATTCCTGAGATGGCCATCTCTCAATGCCAGCTAAGACAATGGCTGCTCAATAATTCTTCAAAAATATACTTCCTTAATCGTTTTGTTTAGCATAGTTGTAGTAGGTATACAGTTTGTTACTTTTGGTCAACAGTCGCCAGATCTTTATTCAATGATGGGATAGTTTGGACAATTCCATGGCAGTATGTCATCTCTAATTTATTTCTATTGGGTTGGCTTGAAGTAATTGAATATAGACATCATTTTTAAAATTGAATTTTGTATTTTAATCACTGCTGTTTCTGCCAAGAGGTATTTTCCACACGCAAAATGTATTGTTAGCAGTCAATCGAAACTGCTTTGATTTTTGTGGGATTTTTATTAATCATTTGTGATGAAATTCTAAGTGTTCACGTGATTTAACATGAACAAAATTGATTACATTTTCATTCAAGATCTTAAAAATAATTTATTAGAATAATGCTGTAGCCATTGTGCTACTTGGCTGTTGTTTTAATTGTAATTATATCAGCTAAGATCTGATTATTCTATTTATTTATTTTTTAGTGGATAGAAAAGTTTTTGTTTTTTTAAATTTACAAATAGTCCCATTGTGTGTGACCAATTTTAATGATATCCAACAAATTGTAGTACAGCTTAAATAATTCTGGTATCTTAGACTCTTGGAACTGAGTTTTAATGTGTGTACATCTTTTATCTGACCTCTGTCTATATTGTGCTTTCTATATGAGATCTGTGCGCTCTATCTGTAGTTTACTCAGCGTGTAAGACTGGACTGTGCTGTCTGTACAAGTGGAATAATGACATGTACTTCTGGTATTTATGCATGAAATAATATGTTCCGTCATGACAGTTATACAGAAACTCCTTTGCTGTTTGAAATAGCTCTGCCAATTGGTGATGCAGACCTTTTTTTCACTTGCTCTATGCCCCTTATATCTGTGACTTGTGTAAGCCATCACCACAGACATGTCCTCACGGTATCCAAGCATACACAATACTGACTTTCAGCACAACATTTTAGGAATTGATCAGTCTAAGGCATGCTTGCCAGCATGTTCAGACTGCTGCTTATGTGTTTGGAAATGCACACTGTAATCAGTTTATCAAATCACCACATTTAAGCTAGACACATTTTCTGAAAATTGTCTTAGTCACCTTGGAGCTCACATATAATGGGAGATGGGCAACAATATATGTAGTCAAATCATCTCTGGTGTTGTCGTAAATTTTATGTTGCACACTTAGATACGGCAAGGTCTTGATTCGTGTATTTAAGGCTGTAATCTTGCTTTCGTGGTCTTATGTTGTCTGGAGTCTTTTAATCCAGTCATCAGCTTGTGGAAAGACAAGCCAGATGATTTTTTTCCTTCTTGTACACATTTGCATGCTGTAGCTGGTGGTGGTACTAATGCTAACTGTAACCTAGTCCAGTATTTTTTTTACCTCTTACATCTGTAACTCTCAGAACTGCAGTCAGTGACTGATGTATCATCTTTTCTTAACTTAACATTTAAACTTGTGCTGTGGGATGTTAAACTATCTGATGTGAGTAAGACATTTTATTAGCTGTGATTGAAGTGTGTAGATTTACTTGTTCTGTGTGAGCGAGGTGTGTACTTGTTTTCTGTGAGGTGGGAACTTCTGCACTGATATTTGTTTGAACCTATATGCGATGCGAGTGTGATGGCTGTTTGGAAGACTTTTTTCTTGTTTGATACAAGTTTCTGCGTGCTTTATTGTGTGGGATGAATATATCTATTAACTGGATTGGGGAAATGTCACACTTAGGTTTGTTTTGTTTTGTTAAAATGGTGTGCATATACCTTAAATCAGAGGTCTGCTTCAGCCTATTTTCATCAAATAAGAATACAAAGATAAGATGCCAGTTTAAATTTATTTTATATCGTCAGTGCCATTATTCATTTTTGTTGGATTTCTTTTTTGCCAAATTAGTATAGGAAATTCATGACTTATTGCAGAGATCTACCGGAAAGCCTCGAAATTAAGACGGCATCCATCATCATTATGATAGTTTTTAAACGATGATAGTTTCTGTATTTTTAAGATTACTCTGGTTCTTTTATAGCACCTGTGTGAGTCATTGTTGAGTGTTGTGTGTGTAAAAAGGGAAGTGGAAATTCAGCAGAATTAACTGGAAATGTTTTTGAAGACTCCATTGTACTAAGCCGCAGCCTGTGAGGTAGGGTGGCCAGTGCCCTTCCTTGCTGTTTTTACTTTCCCTAACTCATGTGTCAGATACCCATTTACAGCTGGGTTGACTGGAGAAGCGGTCCCCAATTAAAATCACGACCCAAAGATTTTTTTTTGTCTCTGGGCGTGATTCGAACCGAGGCACACTGGTTGCCACAGAAAATAGCGAATTGCTCGCTATCAACTGAGCTAACGTGCCCCTTGTATGTGTAATTTTTAAATTCTCTGTGATAGTTTAGTTTATTTACTACCATGTATGCACATCACCTTGTTTATTATTTTCAGCGTATTGAAACTGTCTTATCCTCAGTTTTGCAAACAGATGCGAGCACTGTCCTGTAGACTGATCAGTGAACAATCTCTTCTTAAAACAGTTTGGACAGACACATTTAGTTTATCCATACATGTGGAATTGGTGCACTTCTAAGCACATTGTTACCACATCTAGGCAGCAACGGACAGTTCAAGTGGGAATCTGCAGATAGACTGGACACACCTTTGTGATAGTACCGACGAATATATTATGTAACAAAATGGCCACAAGGACAGATCATTTATAAGCCCCCAAAAGACATGCTAGGAAAGCCAGAACAACATAGAATTTCAAACCTAGCAACCAGCATCAGAATTGTTCAACTCACCTTTGCTGTTCCTTCTCCCAACTCACCTTTGCTGTTCCTTCTCCCAACTCACCTTTGCTGTTCCTTCTCCCAACTCACCTTTGCTGTTCCTTCTCCCAACTCACCTTTGCTGTTCCTTCTCCCAACTCACCTTTGCTGTTCCTTCTCCCAACTCACCTTTGCTGTTCCTTCTCCCAACTCACCTTTGCTGTTCCTTCTCCCAACTCACCTTTGCTGTTCCTTCTCCCAACTCACCTTTGCTGTTCCTTCTCCCAACTCACCTTTGCTGTTTCTTCTCCCAACTCACCTTTGCTGTTTCTTCTCCCAACTCACCTTTGCTGTTTCTTCTCCCAACTCACCTTTGCTGTTCCGTCTCTATAGCTAACAGCAGGCGAGTAGCATACATGAACATTCATCTATCTTCAACAAGAATATATATTTTATTGTCAGAATTAAAAACAAAAAATACTCACCAAAGCAGCTGTCAGTTATGTTGTCCACTTCTAGCTAGAGATTTTGAAACAAATTTTGAATCTATATTGATCAATTTTTGCTTATCTTTGTTTTTATTTTATTTTTTGTAATTCCACGATAAGGCTGTACCACTGTATTCAGCAATATATTTATAACTAGGGCACAGCAAGTTCTGGGTTTCAGTTGTCTTGGACACCTCAAATATTTAGTATAAATATATACATATATATGTATGAATGTGTCTTTCTTCCATGATTTTCTGCATTATATATAAGACTAGATGAGCCTTATTTCTACTCCAACCATTTGTGGAAATGGCTTCTCATTGCAGTAACATTTCATTGATGTGCATAGTTTTATTGGGTGAGCATTAACTATTTTTGAACTGAGTGTAGCGATACTTACAGTGGGTGGTCTTATATATTTGCATTGGCAGAGGGCTAGTCACATTTTAGTGCTTGCAAACAGAAACTCAATTTGCAAATCTATGTTTTGTTTTATTATGCTTGATTAAGGCAAACAGTGATTTGAAAAGTCATTTCCTTGTCTTCATGTAGCAAATGGCTGTGCGTATATGCTTGATTAATCTAACTTAAAACAGATTTGCTCACAAGCTCCCAATGTTTTTAAAGTGTATGTACTTTGTTTATCTGCACACTGTGTTTATTTTTATATAAATATATGTCTTCTCTTGGCATTAATAGAATATTTACCCTTGATTTTGTTTCATTTGAATCATGTGTTGGAATTGATAATCATGAATTCCATTTTGTAATAATTTTGTTTGTTTCTTGGTTTGTCTATTTTGTTGGCTTGTGGACGCCCACTTAAGCAGCCGCTCCAGCCGTGGTCCCCCAAATCTGTGTTATAATATGATATATATATTTGGTAAATTCTTATTGTAATTTAACTTGTAGATTTACTTGTTTCACGCATACTTCTCCATCTGCATGATTTCTGTGTGTCCTTAGTTGTGCAAGTTTTATAGTTAGATATATATTTACAGGGGTTTGCAGAGTGTTTAAATTATGTTAAGAGTCTTGGCATTTTGTGTCCTCAGTTTTCTGGTACTTGGATAAACAAGCATTGTCTTGAAATAGTAGGAAGTGTCTGTTCATTGAACAACTCTATAGTGAAGCAGTGTCCTCCTTAGGCAGGACATTGAATGGCTTCATGGGTTATTTGATCGCAGTCTTGTCTTACTTGCATGTCAAGTAAGCCACACAGTCAATGAGGTGTGGCAGTACTTCAATTAATAACACTGATATTTGTTATGTAAGAATAGGAGCATGGATAAGTTGTGTGTAAAATCAGCAAACTACAGGAACTATCAATGGACATATCATTTACTATTTATTGAAAATAAATCTCCCGCTACCAGTCCCGAAAAGGGCTTAAGTAGCAGAATGCAGTCCAGAGAACGCAATGCGCTGTCGTAGTTTACAGCTTGACTGCGATATTTGCACTTTTCGGTCCAACTGCAGGCATTTTTTGAGTACCGGGTTAGCCTTACCCAGTCTGCTCTATTGTAGCCTGTTATCCTGGATCACCGTGTGGAGGTGTAGAAGGGTCTTGACAGCTCTGGTTTGCAGGCACTGATCCTAGCAGTCAGCTATGGGTCGATGTAGCTCATGCGCTGCTCAGCGTCTTGATCCCTAATACACATATGAATTGAATAACACATATTCCCAGGGATCAGGAAAAGAAGCAGAAACTAAACACGGGGTAAGCTACTGAAAGCCTAGGATCATTTATACTTATGAATAATGCTGTTGGCAGAGTGGAGTTTACTTGCTCATTTTGGCATTCATTCACAACTCCTAAATTGATGTGAGAAACATTTGACATCAACGGAAGCCATTCATCAACTGCCAATGAAAATAAAACAGGAGGTACACATATAGAATATGTATCAGAACAGAAAACAGTTCAGATGTACACAAATAGAAAAATCTCAAATTAGTATCCATTTCAAAATGGTTTCCCTGTTAGATTTAAGGATAGTTATTTTGTGCTCATATTTGTTGTTTCTTGATTTGAGTTTCTGTTTGTTAATTGGCTTGCGTTCAAGTACTGATAGCTAATGTCTGTCTTGTCATATAGTACAGTCATATTGTGGGTTAATTGTGTCCAACTGTAATCACATATTAAACTTTTACTTTGGTGTGTGGTGTTTTTAAGCTTTCCATATGCAAGTAGCTGCATGTGTTTCCATGTATTTATATCTCAGTAGTTTTGTATAAGCCAAAATTTGAATATAGTCAAAACTGAAAGTTGAATGAATGTTGACTGGGTAGTTTGAGATGGTCAGGCGATCTGCATATCTGATACAGCCTACTCTATGCTAAATATGAAACACATCAAGCTGAATAGTTGTAAAGCATAATTCTAAGAGAAAGTTAATATCGGAGAACTTTAATAAGACTTTGTTGCCATAAAACACTAGCAAAGAACATATAGAACACATTTTGTCCAATCATCTACTTTTATCTATCCCCAACAAAAATTTCAGTTCTGTACTGTTATATCTACCCCTCTCAACTCTGCCAATCTCACATACATTCAGTTGTACTGTTATATCGTCCCCTCTCAACTCTGTCAATCTCACATACATTCAGTTGTACTGTTATATCGTCCCCTCTCAACTCTGTCAATCTCACATACATTCAGTTGTACTGTTATATCTACCCCTCTCAACTCTGCCAATCTCACATACATTCAGTTGTACTGTTATATCGTCCCCTCTCACATACAATCAGTTTCTGTTTCTGTCCATAGCCTTGACAGTCCCATCTCACCACATTTTTCTTTTAAAAAAATACCTACAGCAATGGCTGCCATTCATTACCTTTGTGTAAGCATACAGCCCGTGTTTAATATCCAACCATTGTATAAGCAAACAGCCCGTATTGAATGTCCAACCATTGTGTAAGCATATGGCCCGTATTGAATGTCCAACGATTGTGTAAGCATACGGCCCGTATTGAATGTCCATCATGGCAACATACTATCAGAATCTCGAAATAAGTTGTACAAGGGGAGTAGAAAGTTGTCAATTTGTTGTCTTGATCAGTGTGTGTGGTGTTAGGTCAACTACCTGTGTGTGTGTGGTGTTAGGTCAACTACCTGTGTGTGTGTGGTGTTAGGTCAACTACCTGTGTGTGTGTGGTGTTAGGTCAACTACCTGTGTGTGTGTGGTGTTAGGTCAACTACCTGTGTGTGTGTGTGGTGTTAGGTCAACTACTTGTGTGTGTGGTTTTAGGTCAACTACTTGTGTGTATGGTGTTAGGTAAACTACTTGTCAGGAATCTGTATTAGTTAACAAGTATGCATATCCTTTGTCTGCCTATATAAAAGAAAACCACTTAGTTGTGAGATTGTTCCCTAGTTCAGGTGACTGAATTTCTGTATGGCTTCATGGTTGCTGCCAGGTTGTTAGTGCATTTCAGGGTTGAATAGCTTGATGAAGGTGACAGATCTACTTTGTATGAAACACTAAAAAATGTTGACCTAACATAACCTGGTATAGAAGGGTTTCTTATCAATAAACCTCACTGTGTATCTTAGCGTTTGTCATGACCATTTGATGACATTTACTGTAAACCGTATGTCTGTTGATTGCATTGTTGCACTTTGACCCATTTTTCTTCCTTGTTCCATGTATAGAGCATTTTGTAGGCAGCTTATTTCATATATACTTATGCTCAAATTGGGATAAATGAGAGAGGTCAGCCGGCCATAGCATGCACTGTTACATCTGTACACCTCCTGCAATAATGAAAGCATTACTAATTTGCAACTTTCTGCACAGTTATTTGTTTATATGGTGCTTGTTACAGTATACTTGAACTTGATTATTTGCTACCTGAGAATACATGTCTAATTCAGTACATACTAAATACTTTTCTCTTATTAAATTAGCACCCTTTGATTATATCCAGCATCTACTGTCTGTCATCTCACTTGCTTAACTATTTAGTCTTTTTCTCTCTCTTGTCTAGTTGGTTGCCTGTGGGTTTGTTTTTTGTTTTTTTTTGTAAAGCAATAACAGTAGTCTATATTTATGTGTATATATGTATATTTGCAGTTATAAAGAATAATCAAAGATTTTCTGTCTCTGTTTTTGCACCATTGAGAATGGCTAGTCAAGAGTCTAACCTAATAACCAGCTTTCAGTGTTCATATCATGTATCCATGCAACTTCCTATCTTTTATTATGACCCTGTCTTCCCACAACCAATCAAAATACCTTGTTTGTCAACAGTTTTTGTTTACAAGTATGTTTCAGCGTTTGTGTGTGATTATGCTACTCTCCCACCCCTGTTTTGTTATGATGACATTTTGTTTGTTTGTTGGGTGGCGGCTGTACAACAGTGTGTAGATAAAACACAATGTAACCTGTTCCATAGTTTCCATTATGGTTGTTCCTGTGGGGTTGTCGCTTGTTGTTATCTGTTTAATTCCATTCTAACTATTGCCAAAGATGTACTCATAATAATCACTGCTTTCTTTATTTTATGATTAGAAATTTGATTGTTGGTTAAACTAATTTTTTTGTCCCGCTGCATTTATAGTTCTTGTGCATGCCAACATCTCTATGAATATTTGCCTTACAGATTGGTTAACCAAAAAAAATATTGTTTCGGTCATTGGTAGTGTATTTTATGTTGCATAATATTTGTTTCTGTTTAAATTAATGGGAAATGTAGGAAGTCATCAATTTTTTAAATTTTTGTTTCAAATGTTAATTATATTTGAGAATTTCTTTGACTTTAGCCAAGAATCCTTAGTATCTTCAGAAATTGCTCATTACCGCTAATACCAGATATGCCTTATTTCCTTTAGTGGTTGTCTTTTTATTTCATTTTTTGTACTCAAGAGACTATTTTTATCCATTTGTTTGGATGGACTATTGGTTTTTTGTGTCAGCTGTAGCGGGTATGCTTCTGGAATCCATTTACTTGATTAAATCTGTATTTATGTAGTTTATTGGCCATTTAATTCGAAGAAATCAAATTTGTTTTAAAATGTTTTTTGTGATAAGTTTGTGGAGAAGACCACCTTATTGCTTAGTATGATTTTCACACTTGTAAGCTGGGGTGTAGTGGAACCACATAGGTCTAGTCCATGGTTAGATCTGATCACTAAACTATTTATTATTGTTTGACTAAGCATTGTCATCTGGACAAGCTTGCAAGGACAACCAGCTACCTATTTTCACATAAACATCCACATGTGAATTAAATCCCTTTGTTAGGGACACCATCCACGTTTGAGTTAGATCCCTTTGTTAGGGACACCATCCACGTGTGAGTTAGATCCCTTTGTTAGGTAAACCAATAGCACATCCCTGCTCATAGGTAACTAATGTGCTCTGTTAATCACCTCATTTTATTTTAGGACCATGCATGTCTCAGTTTCAGTTTTCCAATATGGTTGAAGACATTGCTGTGTGTATGTCATGACACTGTTATTGTTTGTTATGATGTGTGATACATTCATTGTGAGTATTACCATACCAGTTTCAAGTTCCTTATGGTCCTATGTTTTTTTTTTATGGTACTGTGTTAGTCTATTTCATGTATGATATCCTCACACATCACAGGATATCATCCCATCTCTCAGTAAAAATAATGATTGAATCTCAGCAGATTGGACTCCAGAAAGAGTATAATCTGAATGAATAATAGTTTGACTAAAACTTGCTGAAGCCTGCTGGCCACTAATGGTATTGGGTTTATCAAGTCCCCTATTGTCTTCATTCTAAGAATCAAACTTAAATAATAATGTCATACCATTAGCTGAATCCCTTTTCCAGGAATTAGTTCATGATTTAGTCATATGTTGGTGGACTCAACAGTAGTTCTTCTGTATAATCGTAATGCTCCATTGTCTTGAGTCAAATAGATAAGACTGCTGTATTAGATATAAAGACTACATACATTTAAATAATATCTCAATAACCACTGAATTGGTATGCTTCATGACAAAATTGTATAGCCCAAATATAACATGTTTATTCTAAACACATTTGAGTGCTGAGTGTGGTGAATGTATTTTTGTTCATGCCTCGCTTATTCAGAGATTTTTTATCCTTTTGTGATAGTCTCCAATTTTTTTTTGTATGGAGAGTGGAGTGTTGAAGTCGTGTTTAATGTTGTATAACTGACTACGTTATCAAATTGTATAAGTGCTGAGCTTGTCCAATTAATCAAGGACATGTTATTATTAACATTGTAATACATATCAACTTGCATGCCCAGTAATTCAGGAGAGTCTTGTCAAATCCCATAACATTTCCACTGTATATTATAACTATAAACACTATCTTCTAACAGTAGTTGACTTCATTGTTATCTGAAATGTACCCTTATTGTTCAGTCTCTGGGGGTTCTTTATCTCTTTAACTTATTGTGCTCATCATGAGTTGTATGTCCGTCACACATTGAAATTTCTTGTGGAGCCACAGTCATTGTTGTTGCCCCACTTCTCTCAACATTTACTAAGAGACAAAGAACCCCCTATTTGTAACAGTAGCCTTCTGTAATGCAATTTGTGTACTCTGGTATACTCACACTCTTGATGGTGATGTTGTGGAGGTGTTCATGTTCTGTAGCCAATGGATGTGGTGGTAGTAGTTGTAGTTGATGTTGGTCCATATTCGTGCTGGTAATGGTTGTTGTTTGACAGTGGGTAAAGCAGGGTGCACACTTTGGCATGCGTTTGTAAGTGCTGACATCTTAATATATGGTTGTGAATTTCATTTAAACTAGTTGTATTGAACTTTCATTCTCGTGATTTGTATTATTCTGCTTACAACTGAACTTTAAAATCTCTTGCACTTTAAATACTTAGCCATAACGAATGTTTAGGTAACGAATGTTTAGGACAGTCATACATTCACTACATAATTATTCAATACCATATTTGACTGCTCTAAATGAACCTTCTCATGTGTATAGTAGTCTATTATACTGGCCTTCTTCATGCTTGATTTTATAATCACTCTGCCATAATGTTGCTGAATATATGGCAACATTTAGTTATCTTTCATTGACCATATAGACTGCTGCTGATGTGATTTGAAGCACGCCTAGTACAGCGCTCTCTTTCTTATTGTTCCATGTCCATATTGGTAACACTTTCTCATTGTTCCGTGTCCACATTGGTTACACTTTCTCATTGTTCCATGTCCACATTGGTTACACTTTCTCATTGTTCCATGTCCATATTGGTTACACTTTCTCATTGCTCCATGTCCATATTGGTTACACTTTCTCATTGCTCCATGTCCATATTGGTTACACTTTCTCATTGTTCCGTGTCAACATTGTGACACTCAATTCAGACTGTGCTGATGTGATTATTCGTTGGTATCCATTTGCGTAACTCACAACATTTTTGCAGTTTTGCCAGTAATCAACTAGCCTGCTTACTATGAAATATTGCATCTATAAATATACATATATATATTACTGTAGCTATTTACACTTATAGAGTTATAAACATCCACAGTAGAGAGCCATATCTATTTTTGTACTTTGAAAAATTCCCCTTTTTGTTATGCCTGTTCCATTTAGATATTTCTGGATATTGTTTGAGTGTGTTTTCTCGATTGACTTACTGCTTCTTGACTGGGTGACATTTTGCTGCTTCAACTTCAGACAGGATTTATTATCAATACATAACTAAGGTATTAGGGTTTTCTGTTCATCAGTTGCCAGTTTGTTCTTCAAAACTTTCCTTTGTATTTCTTACTCTTATATAGGCACCCTGTTTTTTTTAAAGTTTCTCTTGTAACTTAGTCCAATTTGAAGTCTTATTTATAGTATTTCTTTGTTTCCATAAACTGTAGCAGGCATAAATACTTGATGTCTTTGAAGGTTTACAGCCAAGCTTTGACAAGACTTTCTTGATCAGCCTTAATGATGGTTCATGATATTTGACACACTTTTGTGGTTGAAAGATTCAATCTGATTTCAGTGGCTTCTGCAGACCTGGTGTCAGCCATTGAACAGAAAAAATATTTGTTTTCATCCTGATTTCTGGACAAAATTATCTTGCATTCTTTGCAAAGCACAATGTTCTAAAGATGAAAACAAATATGAGAATGAAGCACATTTAGGACAAACAGTATTCTGCTGTTTTGCTAAGTGTTACTTTTTTTACAAATATTACTTAATTAATTTTACCATTCCTTATCCTAGGATAAAATAACTTGTGCACACCCTGGGATTTGCTAGATTTTCTTGTTTATCAACTATTTTTAATCACCCTTTGTTTTTCATGTCCTCCCCTTAACACATTTTCCCTTTATTATTTTTTTCTCTTCTAAACAGTCATGCTGTGTTGCATTAATCAACTTATTTGATTAACTTTATATAATTACAATAAATATATACATACTTATATTTATATTTCTCTCTATATATATACATATATATATACAAAGGACCACGTTTACCTCCGCTATATGTTGTTTATATTAGCAGTGATTTTGTGAGAGCTCATGTAATCGGTGCATCGTAAGTTTAGACTTGCAGGAGGGAGTTTTGTCAATGGGAAAGGCACATTCAGATGGCAAGGGTACCTGAAGTGTGCCCTGGCAGATATGTCCGCATGTCTGGAAGAAGGTAAAGTGTAGCCCATCATCCGAACAATTGACAGTATGTTTGCCTTGTGACAAAATTGCCTCTGTTTTATTGTTTGTTGATTCAACTTTTCCAGCATAGCATTTTGTTTTATTCTCAGTATGTTACGTAACCCCAGCCAACAAAATGAATGCATCTTCTCATTAGATTCCATATAAATAATTGTTGATAAATATATTTTATGTACATATATAAAAACGCTGTGCGTGCGCGCATGCATGTACAAGTGGGATGCTTAATAGTACTAACCTCTAACACATACCAAACAGACTTTAGGTTTTGGTCTTCTATGTGCAATGCTGTGGTGACTGTCATCCTTGAGTTATCAAATCTGCAAACTTAATTTGATTTAGGTAGGTTCACCTTCAACAAATTTCTTTGATTTACATCATCAAAATGTCTTTCTTCAGTCCATTTAGCACATTAATTACATTAGTGTTTGTTCCTGGAACAGAACATTGGGTCATACTAGAGTGTGGTCTTCTTGCTGGGACTCTCCCTCTGTCCAAACATGGATGTGCTCTCCTCTGTCCAAACATGGATGTGCTCTCCTCTGTCCAAACATGGATGTGCTCTCCTCTGTCCAAACATGGATGTGCTCTCCTCTGTCCAAACATGGATGTGCTCTCCTCTGTCCAAACATGGATGTGCTCTCCTCTGTCCAAACATGGATGTGCTCTCCTCTGTCCAAACATGGATGTGCTCTCCTCTGTCCAAACATGGATGTGCTCTCCTCTGTCCAAACATGGATGTGCTCTCCTCTGTCCAAACATGGATGTGCTCTCCTCTCCCTCTGTACAAACATGGATGTGCTCTCCTCTGTCCAAACATGGATGTGCTCTCCTCTCCCTCTGTACAAACATGGATGTGCTCTCCTCTGTCCAAACATGGATGTGCTCTCCTCTCCCTCTGTACAAACATGGATGTGCTCTCCTCTGTCCAAACATGGATGTGCTCTCCTCTGTCCAAACATGGATGTGCTCTCCTCTCCCTCTGTACAAACATGGATGTGCTCTCCTCTCCCTCTGTCCAAACATGGATGTGCTCTCCTCTGTCCAAACATGGATGTGCTCTCCTCTGTCCAAACATGGATGTGCTCTCCTCTCCCTCTGTCCAAACATGGATGTGCTCTCCTCTGTCCAAACATGGATGTGCTCTCCTCTGTCCAAACATGGATGTGCTCTCCTCTGTCCAAACATGGATGTGCTCTCCTCTGTCCAAACATGGATGTGCTCTCCTCTGTCCAAACATGGATGTGCTCTCCTCTGTCCAAACATGGATGTGCTCTCCCTCTGTCCAAACATGAATGTGCTCTCCTCTCCCTCTGTCCAAACATGGATGTGCTCTCCTCTGTCCAAACATGGATGTGCTCTCCTCTCCCTCTGTCCAAACATGGATGTGCTCTCCTCTGTCCAAACATGGATGTGCTCTCCTCTGTCCAAACATGGATGTGCTCTCCTCTGTCCAAACATGGATGTGCTCTCCCTCTGTCCAAACATGGATGTGCTCTCCCTCTGTCCAAACATGAATGTGCTCTCCTCTCCCTCTGTCCAAACATGGATGTGCTCTCCTCTGTCCAAACATGGATGTGCTCTCCTCTGTCCAAACATGGATGTGCTCTCCTCTGTCCAAACATGGATGTGCTCTCCCTCTGTCCAAACATGAATGTGCTCTCCTCTCCCTCTGTCCAAACATGGATGTGCTCTCCTCTGTCCAAACATGGATGTGCTCTCCTCTGTCCAAACATGGATGTGCTCTCCTCTGTCCAAACATGGATGTGCTCTCCTCTGTCCAAACATGGATGTGCTCTCCTCTCCCTCTGTCCAAACATGGATGTGCTCTCCTCTCCCTCTGTCCAAACATGGATGTGCTCTCCCTCTGTCCAAACATGGATGTGCTCTCCTCTGTCCAAACATGGATGTGCTCTCCTCTCCCTCTGTCCAAACATGGATGTGCTCTCCTCTCCCTCTGTCCAAACATGGATGTGCTCTCCTCTCCCTCTGTCCAAACATGGATGTGCTCTCCTCTGTCCAAACATGGATGTGCTTTCCCCTTATCAACCATGGATGTGCTCTCCTAGAAGTGCAGTCTTTACACTTTTTCTACTGGATGAGGGTGCTAGCCCCATACACAACCTTACTTGTCTTTTATGAAATGCATATTATGTCATGGTAACCCACTTGTGGTCCCTGTATCCACAATATCTTTCTACATACGCCATCTAATTGCTCATTAAACCTGGAAGCTAACAAAGTTTCACCTTGTTTTGGTTGTGGTGAACACAAAATTGCCATAGAAGGTGACCGTTCTTGCTTAAAGTAACTTATCTGCCATGTTTGCACATTACAAATGGTCAGTGTGTTTTATCTAAATGTTCTGGTTTAATTACGATTTCATGATCAGCAGCATTCATGCAAAAATGATTTCCCCAAATGTTCTCCTGTGTCAGCTAATCAGACTATAATATTCAAATATGCTGAGGTGTCTGAAGATTCCCACATGAGCACAAAAGTCACAACTGTTGCTCTAGTACCAATGATTACATGCAAAACCATTTGCTAGTGCAAGCAGAGCGGATTAGTTAGTCTTTCTTATTGTGTGCTAACATTATTGATCTCTGTGCAATAAACGAATAACTCGCCAAGTCTTTTTTTCTCATATTTTTATTATTAACTATTACTCTTTGATTGTATTGGAATCATTATTCTTGTTTGCATTGACATTGTTACTTGTTTGTTTTGCTTGTGTTAGTATTAGCACAATACTGTTAGTCTTCATATCTCATAAAGTGTGCAGGTTAGTTTTGCTCCAACACGTTAGCCTGATATCTTGTCAGTTCTCTCCTCACACATTGAGACTGACTTCAGTATGACATCTTACCACCTGTTTTTATACATTCCTCTACTCATAATGGGAGACTGGCTTCAGTGTGACATCTATCTCCATTTTTTTTATATGTTTCTCTACTCGTAATGAGAGACTGGTTTCAGTATGACATCCATCTCCCTTTTTAAACAAATTTTTATATAAAATGTTCCTCTACTCGTAATGAGAATATTAGTTCATATGTCTGACCACTCGCTCTCTCTCTCTCTCTCTCTCTCTCTCTCTCTCTCTCTCTCTCTCTCTCTCTCTCTCTCTCTCTCTCTCTCCTCTCACTCACATGTGTGTGTGAGAGGCTGACTGACATAGTCTGCTCGTTACATATCTCGTGATCCTGTTTGTACAGATGTCACTGCAGTCTGTACCTCTCTCGAGTCGTTTGGTCTTTACAAGGGTCACAACTCAGTCATGTCGTGTTTGTGTAAAACTTGTCCAATGTCAACTCAATATTTTCAGTATTCATTTTTATATTTAATCCCAGTTTGTCTACTATTTTAATACCTACTTACAATTTGTTCAAACAGACATTATTTTATGTTATTTGGTTGATGCCTCGGGAAGTGGTGTATTTACGCATATATAATATTTATACACACACATACACTCACTGTAGATATGGTTTGAGTGCTTGAGCACTCCTTCCTCGATGGGTGAAGACAAAGATGCATTCATTTTGATGTAGTGTGTGAATGTCATGTTGTAGCTGTATACAGAGTGCATTTACATATTTCACTGAAGAAACAAGACCAGTTAGTTTTTGGAGTCTGGTTTCTCTGATTTGTTCCACTTGCCAGCAGCCATATAACTTCAGTCTATGTTCGACCCTTTTTTTGCCAGATGTTTTCCACTAGTAGGCATCAGGAAGCATCGTGGTATTGAAAGTTCTTTAACAAGATGTGAAGAAAATGAATTTATTCTTGAGTAAGATGCGAGAGAAAAAAGTGCCAATTCATTGTGAGCTCTAACATAACATATGCCAGATTGTCTACTACTTGGTGATTACTGGCTGTAAGTATTCAAATGACTAGTTGTGTACTGCAACAACAAATTGGAGAAATCAGCAGGGAAGCAGCACAGGAGATAGCATTTTACTTTCTTGAGATTTATCACCTTTTTGCCATTTTCTTCTTTCAATTTTTGCCAGAAGTAGCAATTTTACCGTGCCTCATATTTATATTTAGCAACAATCGCCATTGTATATTTGACCTCTGACCTAATTTTTTTTTTTTTCTCCCTCAGAATTTAGATTCACTGATATTTGTCTTAGTATAAGGGATTTTTCTTTGATATAGAATGATCTTATTTGCTTCATTTGGGTTTTGAGTCAGTTTTGTTTGAATCTGTTACACTGACTTTGTTTTCTTTGATTGTCAATACTGAACTAATTCCGAGTTTTCAAGCAAAGATATCCCATAAAGCCTAAGGCTGCAACGGCAGGTTGCACTCTTCCACATTTCAATGTGAAGCAGCTGATTGCACCACCGTAGAAGAATCTTTGCATGAAGCATGTGCCAGCAATTTGTGGGCACTTGCGGTGCTGGTTTCTGAAGCAGCTTGTTTACATAAGATTGCTAGCTGCATGCACAAACCTCATTAGTCAACTATTACATGCATGGAGGTTTAATGGCCGTATTCTATCCTCCCTAATCTGGGGCTCTAATCGACATGGGGTCACTAACAGCCAAACTGCTTCTCTTCTGCTGGCTTTTGATCAGATACCAGTTATTGCTGATTCTGTTCACAAATTTTTTGTTAAAAACCAAATCAGATTGGCTGTCATCGATCATTAAACAAGTTATTCCAGCAACAAAACTAAGTGGTCACATTTTTATCTCCTGCTACATTCAACAGTTTATTGTTGCTATTTATTATTTAAAACATTTTTTGTTGTTGGACCTGGCCTGAATTTCATTATAGACAGCAACAGTTATTTGTGAACATTTCACAGACATGCTTGTGCCTAACAAATTGTGTTAGTAGCTTTCTTGTCATGTTTTGAAATATATTGTTTACAAAGAAAAATACAATTGAGCCATATTAATTAAACTTGACCCGTGACTGCAGAAGAAGCATGTGGATTACTTTTAGTGCAAGTGTTCTGCAGATATGACTGGCTGTAGTGCTCTTGGATGAGAACAAGAAGATCTGTAAGTGTGGCTTAGCTCTGGCATTTTGTTAGGGACAGAAATGGCTATTACATCTTGATTTGTTCTTGTGGAGGGGAGGGGGCTATAGAAATTACAGGGTATACTCTTTGTTCATCATGTGTCATCTTCATGGTTTGAGGAATCTTATAGAACATGAGATATTTTCATGCCTTTGGCTTGAGGAATGATATAGAACTTTATCTGAGATATTTTTATGGTTTGAAGAATCTTATAGAACTTTTATGAGATTTTCATGGCTTGACGAATCTTATAGAACTTTATCTGAGATATTTTTATGGCTTGAGGAATCTTATAGAACTTTTATGAGATATTTTTATGGCTTAAAGAATCTTATAGAACTTTTATGAGATTTTCATGGCTTGACGAATCTTATAGAACTTTTGAGATTTTCATGGCTTGAGGAATCTTATAGAACTTTATCTGAGATTTTTATGGCTTGAAGAATCTTATAGAACTTTTATGAGATATTTTCATGGCTTGAGGAATCTTATAGATAGAACTTTATCTGATATATTTTGATGACTTGAGGAATCTTATAGAACTTTATCTGAGATATTTTCATGGCTTGAGGAACCTTATAGAACTTTATCTGAGATATTTTCATGACTTGAAGAAGGTTATAAAACTGATCTGAGGCATCTTATAGAACTTTTTTCTGAGATAGTTTCATGGCTTGATGAATCTAATAGAACCTTATATCTTGCACTGGGACTTTCTTTGTTTTAAATCTATCATAGATGTTTGAAATGCTTGAGGACTCTTATAGAACATTTATCATAGCTGTTTTAATGACTAAGACTTTCACTGGCACTTTTGTCCAGAACAGATTGCTACAGAAACTAGCACTGCAAGAATGCAACTGTTCTGGCACAGGCTTCCTGCAAAGAGTCATCTGTAGCGGTGACTCTACTCTATGCTTCACAGGGAGTGAAACATGGCTGGTGGAGGACATTGGCGTTGTTTTAAATTTTAAATCTATAGAACATTATCTTAGATATTTTCATGACTTGAGGAATTTATATTTACCACGGATATTGTCATGGCTTGCGGAATTTTATAGAACAATTATCATGGACTATGATTTTCACTATTTTTAAACCAATGGAACTTTTATCATAGATATTTTAATTGCTTGAGGAATCTTATAGAAGATTTGTTTTGAACTTAGATGTTTGTGGAATCTAATCAATAGTTTATCCGTGACCTCGATTTGTAATTTCTAACACTGGTTGTATTTGTCCCCCCACATCGGTAAACTTGACCAAATTTGTGTTGCCATTATTCAATAATGCCAGCGTGGTAGCTAATGGATATTTTGCTATTGAAAACTGCCATTACTGCCAAACAACCTGCACCGCAAATATAAATAGCTGTGAGTAGTATTATTACTATAAATACTTCCGCTTTCATTATTTCTATTGAGAAAATCCACGCTGTTTTGTTTAGTGCTCACTGGTTAGAAGTGTTTAGGCTGGGATGGCTTTATAATTATTCCCACTACTTGTAACAGTATTACATGTAAGCATTCTAATTATTGTGGACATATAAATTCATCAAATTTGGTAGATCGTGATAATGTATTCAATATAAGTAATCGAGGTATATATTCATTAGTTTTGTTTTTTAAAAAAGTATATTTTAAATATTATTTTTAATATTTTTTTGGTCGTGCAACCGTTTTGAGTATTGCTGCACCCCCCAATCTAACCTGGATGTTTGTTTCTACTTGCCAAGGTCAATAAATATATATAACAAAATGTCTGCTTTCATGTTTTGATACTGAGATTTCTGGTTATCTGTGTACATTTATCTGTGTGTACGACACAAACAGATGGCACAGTTTTCTTATGTCCTCCAAACTATTTATTATGGTTAAAGGAGCGTGTCTTTAACATTGTGGTGCAATGGTTCCTCATGTTCGTTCTGAAATAGATGCTGTCATAGTTCACAGCGAGACTATATCTCTGCATTTTGACCTGACACATCGTTTCAGTACAGCATTTTTTTACCAGGTTTGCCTTCCCTCTTTGAACCCTAGTCTCACAGCCAGGCTGCATGTCCAGTCTGTGTTTCCAGGGCCGCCACTTGGAGGGTGGCAGCGGAATGGGGTCTTGGTCAGCTGACCAAAATACAAGCAGTCAGCCGTGAGTCACTGGCTGTTGCAAGCTCACACACTGCTCCATCTTAACCCCAACAGGAAGTGGAAACGAACTTTATTGAGGTTGAGAGAACGCTACTTCAGGACATGTGCACTTGTGGCTCATATATTGGCAAAACAACTGAGATGGAGTTGCAAGATTAGATGGAGGAAATGGGATCAAGATGCTGAGCAGCGCAGGAGCTGCAGTGGTCAGCGACTCTTAGCTGACTGCTAGCAGCAGGGCAGACTGGCTAAGGAGAAGGGATCGAAGAGGGAATGCTAACCTGGTACTCAAAAAATGCTTGCTGAAGTTGGATGTGTTGGACCGAAAGGTTCAAACATCGCAGTCAAGCTGTAAACTACGACACAACGCATTCCATTCTCTGGACTACATTCTGCTACTTAAGCCCTTTCAGGTTTTGGTAGCAGGAGATTGAGAATGAACGCAGAAGAATAAGACGGAGGAAATATGACTAAGGAATTAAATTAGACTAAGGAAATATGCTGACAGATATCAAGTACCACTATGACAAGTATTCTGATCTCCGAGGTTAATTTACTCCCATTGTAAATGCCTTAAAAATTGAGCAGCAAATAAGACAATACCATTTGTTTACAAAGGGTTCTCCTGCCATGAAAATAAATTAGTGTGAGATAAAATATGGAGGAATCTGGCCAGAACACTTTGTTACTTAGATCGTTCATGCATGTTTGACCTTGTAGAGTGATTAATAGGTCACTTACTGTGAGGGAAGGGAAAACACCTGAATATCCAACTGAGACCTAGTTCCACAATGAAGGCTCTCTAACACTTGATCCCCAGTAATGAAGGCTCTCTAACACTTGATCCCCAGTAATGAAGGCAACGATCTAACACTTGATCCCCAGTAATGAAGGCAACAATCTAACACTTGATCCCCAGTAATGAAGGCTCTCTAACACTTGATCCCCAGTAATGAAGGCAAGGATCTAACACTTGACCCCAAGTAATGAAGGCAAGGATCTAACACTTGATCCCCAGTAATGAAGGCAAGGATCTAACACTTGACCCCAAGTAATGAAGGCAACAATCTAACACTTGATCCCCAGTAATGAAGGCAAGGATCTAACACTTGATCCACAGTAATGAAGGCAAGGATCTAACACTTGACCCCAAGTAATGAAGGCAAGGATCTAACACTTGATCCCCAGTAATGAAGGCAAGGATCTAACACTTGATCCCCAGTAATGAAGGCAAGGATCTAACACTTGATCCCCAGTAATGAAGGCAAGGATCTAACACTTGATCCCCAGTAATGAAGGCTCTCTAACACTTGATCCCCAGTAATGAAGGCAAGGATCTAACACTTGACCCCAAGTAATGAAGGCAAGGATCTAACACTTGACCCCAAGTAATGAAGGCAAGGATCTAACACTTGATCCCCAGTAATGAAGGCTCTCTAACACTTGATCCCCAGTAATGAAGGCAAGAATCTAACACTTGACCCCAAGTAATGAAGGCAAGGATCTAACACTTGACCCCAAGTAATGAAGGCAAGGATCTAACACTTAATCCTCAGTAATGAAGGCTCTCTAACACTTGATCCCCAGTAATGAAGGCAAGGATCTAACACTTGATCCCCAGTAATGAAGGCAAGGATCTAACACTTGATCCCCAGTAATGAAGGCAAGGATCTAACACTTGATCCCCAGTAATGAAGGCTCTCTAACACTTGATCCCCAGTAATGAAGGCAAGGATCTAACACTTCACCCCAAGTAATGAAGGCAAGGATCTAACACTTGATCCCCAGTAATGAAGGCTCTCTGACACTTGATCCCCAGTAATGAAGGCAAGAATCTAACACTTGATCCCCAGTAATGAAGGCAAGGATCTAACACTTGATCCCCAGTAATGAAGGCTCTCTAACACTTGATCCCCAGTAATGAAGGCAAGGATCTAACACTTCACCCCAAGTAATGAAGGCAAGGATCTAACACTTGATCCCCAGTAATGAAGGCTCTCTGACACTTGATCCCCAGTAATGAAGGCAAGAATCTAACACTTGATCCCCAGTAATGAAGGCAAGGATCTAACACTTGATCCCCAGTAATGAAGGCTCTCTAACACTTGATCCCCAGTAATGAAGGCAAGAATCTAACACTTGATCCCAAGTAATGAAGGCAAGGATCTAACACTTAATCCTCAGTAATGAAGGCTCTCTAACACTTGATCCCCAGTAATGAAGGCAAGGATCTAACACTTGATCCCAAGAAATGAAGGCAAGGATTTAACACTTGATCTCAAGTAATGAAGGCAAGGATCTAACACTTGATCCCCAGTAATGAAGGCAAGAATCTAACACTTGATCCCCAGTAATGAAGGCAAGAATCTAACACTTGATCCCCAGTAATGAAGGCAAGAATCTAACACTTGATCCCCAGTAATGAAGGCAAGGATCTAACACTTGATCCCCAGTAATGAAGGCAAGGATCTAACACTTGATCTCCAGTAACGAAGGCTCTCTAACACTTGATCCTCAGTAACGAAGGCTCTCTAACATTTGATCCCCATTAATGAAGGCAAGGATCTAACACTTGATCCCCAGTAATGAAGGCAAGGATCTAACACTTGATCCCCAGTAATGAAGGCAAGGATCTAACACTTGATCCCCAGTAATGAAGGCTCTAACACTTGATCCCCAGTAATGAAGGCAAGGCTCTAACACGTGATCCCCAGTAATGAAGGCAAGGATCTAACACTTGATCCCCAGTAATGAAGGCTCTAACACTTTATCCCCAGTAATGAAGGCAAGGATCTAACACTTGATCCCCAGTAATGAAGGCAAGGATCTAACACTTGATCCCCAGTAATGAAGGCTCTCTAACACTTTATCCCCAGTAATGAAGGCAAGGATCTAACACTTGATCCCCAGTAATGAAGGCAAGGATCTAACACTTGATCCCCAGTAATGAGGGCAAGGATCTAACACTTGATCCCTAGTAATGAAGGTTCTAACACTTGATCCTCAGTGATTAAGTCTCTCTAGCACTTGATCCCCAGAAATGAAGGCTCAGAAGATGCCGGTGAGGGCTCTATTCCCGGCAGGAGGTCACCCAAGCCAGGGTCCCTAAAGAGAGACCAGACTGATTAGTAAGTGGATCCATATAGGTGAAGCTGACCCACCGACGAGTAGTCCACAGGCTGGCAAAGCGGGTTGAGACATGACGAAATGGTCCCATCGAATGTGACATTCCTAGGACACATATACTCGATGGCAATCTCTGGAAAGTCTATACAAAAAATTATCACGACCACGCACGCAACACAACAAAACAACACACACTTACTTTTCCCGATATCCCCCCCTTGTCGCCTACAAACGGGACAGAAACTTGAGGGACTTGCTGGTCAGTAGTTGCCTACACACCAGCCCTCATAGCCTTCCTCATAGCCTTGAAGGCATATTGGTCGTAACGTAGGTATTGTTTGTGTTCTCGTCTCGGTGCGGTATCTGACCATACCCATTTACAAATTTTGATTAAACTCAACCTTAATAAACTTTTACTAGTTTTTTTTAATGTTCTTTTCCCTTTTTTTTCTTTAAGACAACAGACTTTCAACTGAGAAAGGATGTCCGCTTTTGTCCGAGAGGCATTGGGCTGCCAAGAACTACTAGTTCAGTTAAAGGGATTATATCAGCACCACCATCATCTAATAGTTATTCATGTATTCAATATAATCCACTTGTTAACAGTGTACGACATGGACTGGAGAGTTTCAACTGGCTGGAGAGTTTCACTGGAGAGTTTCAACTGACTGGAGAGTTTCACTGGAGAGTTTCAACTGACTGGAGAGTTTCACTGGAGAGTTTCAACTGGCTGGAGAGTTTCAACTGGCTGGAGAGTTTCACTGGAGAGTTTCAACTGACTGGAGAGTTTCAACTGACTGGAGAGTTTCACTGGAGAGTTTCAACTGACTAGAGAGTTTCACTGGAGAGTTTCCACTGGCTGGAGAGTTTCACTGGAGAGTTTCAACTGACTGGAGAGTTTCACTGGAGAGTTTCAACTGACTGGAGAGTTTCACTGGAGAGTTTCAACTGACTGGAGAGTTTCAACTGGCTGGAGAGAAACTCATACATGCTCCTCCTAAGGGTACAATTATGACGGTGCGACTAACGCAACCTTGTAGACCGAGTCACCACCTGTATAAGGGGTCGACTGCGAGTGAGCGGAGGAGGAAGGGAAGGCCTTGTAGGCCGAGTCACCACCTGTATAAGGGGTCGTGTCTATGGGTGAGCAGAGGAGGGCACTCACTTGTCCTGTCGGCCAGAAATGGGGGACAAAAGGCGGCGAGCCACAAACCACTCAGGTGGCTGTGGAAGACAAGGGGGATACCATCGCATTAAATTCCCAAGAAAAGTTCATGATTTGAGAAACCAGGAAAATCGCCAAAACTAGCAAAGTGGAATTTAAGTGCTTTAAATGAGTTGGGGAAAAGATTCAAATTCCAAAACTCAGTGACTTCTGCTTTATGGAAAAAACATGTATCTGAAGATATAGATCATCAGTAACAGAATATAAGAGAGGCAGCTGAGATAACATTGGCTAACAAGAAAACAGAAAACAAGAAACCGTGTGTAACACCTGAAATGCTAAATAAAAATGGAGGACAGGCGTTAATGGGGAAAAGCATTAATACAGAGCATGGCACTACAACGTATAAGCGTATCAAGAATGAACTGGATTGAGAATACAAGATGGCAAGAGAAAAATGGTGGATAGACCAATGCGAGGAACCTGAAAACCTGGGGTGATCAGGAATATTCGATCAAGTCCATCAGAAAGTATAACAATTGTTTCGTAACCTGAGGGCAGACAATCACGGACGAGTAATGATAAGAATGGGAAACCAATAACAGACCAAGAGAACAAAAAAAGTGAGAGAGGGAGAATATGTTGAGGATCTGTACGATGTTGGGGGCCTGTATCAAGATAACACGCCACTAAATGGCATCGGCAAGACGAAGCTCGTTAGCCTGTTCAGGTAGTTCGCCTATGAGAAGGGGAACTCTGATTTTAAATACACAAGTCCCTGGGATTGCTGGCTAGTCCTGTGATGATGAGAGTATAATCGGATGTTTCGAGTAACTAGCATCTGCGGGTAACGACTCCACTGCCTTGAGGAAACCTCGGGAGAGGGTAAGGGCTACGGGAGTAAACCCAGACAGAAAATCTGGAGTGGTAGCACCTAAGGCGGATGGTTTCAAAATTTTCGAAATCATTCCGACAGCTCCTGCAGCTGAGCTGGTGCCAAATTGTCATGCTTTGCGCTCTTTTGGATTACACCAGTAAGGCCGAGAGAGGGATCCTGCAGTTTTGGCAGCCCAGGGTCTCCACATTTAGCGCCCATGCTTGCGTCTAGAGAGGCTACTCCAGCCTCGCTCTTGAGTGAGGACACAACACAGAAGCTGGCAGTCTACGGGTTATAAGTCCCACCCGATTGGAATGGGGAAGAGACGCCACTGGTCAGCTTCGACAGTGGGAAGGATCATCGGATCCCATTAGTCGACTACCGTGACCCTCAGCCGGGCAGCCCCCGGTAAGTAGGGTGTCGACTCGCCAGCCGGGCAGCCCCCGGTCAGTAGGGTGTCGACTCGCCAGCCGGACAGCCCCCGGTCAGTAGGGCGTCGACTCGCCAGCCGGGCAGCCCCCGGTCAGTAGGGTGTCGACTCGCCAGCCGGGCAGCCCCCGGTCAGTAGGGTGTCGACTCGCCAACCGGGCAGCCCCCGGTCAGTAGGGTGTCGACACGCCAGCCAGATAGCCCCCGGTCAGTAGGGTGTCTACTCGCCAGCCGGGCAGGCCCCGGTCAGTATGGTGTCGACTCGCCAACATGACAAGCATGCATGACAAGCTGATGTTAATTATGCACTAAACAATACCAAAATTAAAAAGAACTCCAGTTCTTCAATTTGCAAGAGCACATGAGGTGCAGTGGTCAACGACCCATAGCTGACTGCTAGCGTCAGGGCTAGCGAACCAAAGCTGCCAAGACCCTTCTACACCTCCACGCGGTGATCCTGGATAACAGGCTGCAGCAGAGCAGAATGGCTAAGGAGAAGGGATCGAAGAGGGAATGCTAACCCGATACTCAAAAAATGCTTGCTGAAGTCGGATGTGTTGGACCGAAAGGTGCAAATATTGCAGTCAAGCTGTAAACTACGACACAACGCATTCCGTTCTCTGGACTATATTCTGCTACTTAAGCCCTTTCAGGGTTTGGTAGTGGGAGATTGAGAATGAACCAAGCCAAGTCCAAGCTAATTTGCAAGCTGGAACGAGCGTACTATGTGTACAGGCATCCCCGATGATCTTCGAGAGGTTGGAGATGCAAGAAAAACAGCCATTATTGACAGGGAGCTCTCTGATTGAATGTGGACATAGCTGCCTACAGGAAACCAGACTTGCCTCTAGTGGCTCACTAAGAGAGAAAAACTACACTTTTTTCTGGACTGGTCTCGAACCTGAGGATTCTCGACGGGGTGTTGGTTTTGCTATTAAAAACACACTTGGGGCCTCAGTCGATCCTCCTTTAGAGGGCTCTGAGAGGTTACTTGCCATTCGCCTCATCGCTGCTGCAGGTCCTGTTAATATCCTCAGCGTCTATGTCCCAACCCTGACATCTCCGGAGGAAGCGAAGGGTCAATTCTATGGACAGCTGAAGGAAATGATCAAGAACAGCTCCAGGGAAGAAGCACTCATCCTTCTCGGCGACTTTAATGCTGGAGTAGGTAGGGGTCACACAGCATGGCTCACCTGCCTTGGACATCATGGTATTGGCAGGTTATATGACAATGGTCAGAGGTTGCTGGGGATTATGCACTCAACAAGACCTATGCATCACAAATATTTTCTTCAAGGGCAGGCCGCAACATAAAGTATCCTGGAAACACCCAAGGTCACATCGATGACATCAGATCGACTTGATTGTCACCAGACGTTCAGCTCTAAACATAGTCCTCTTCACTAGAAGCTAACACAGTGCAGACTGCGAGTCTGACCACGCTCTTGTATGTAGCAGGGTACGACTCTGACCAAGCTCGTGTATGTAGCAGGGTACGACTCTGACCAAGCTCTTGTATGTAGCAGGGTACGACTCTAACCAAGTTCTTGTATGTAGCAGGGTACGACTCTGACCAAGCTCTTGTATGTAGCAGGGTACGACTCTGACCACGCTCTTGTATGTAGCAGGGTACGACTCTGACCACGCTCTTGTATGTAGCAGGGTACGACTCTGACCAAGCTCTTGTATGTAGTAGGGTACGACTATGACCATGCTCTTGTATGTAGCAGGGTACGCTTGCAGCTTCACACAATATGCCGCTCCAAACAGATGGGGAATCCCTGCATCAACACTGCGCAGATGATGATTCCTTTCAAGGCGGAGAGGTTTGTGTCTGACCTGAACCTTGCTCATCAGGGAGAATCTGAATGTGACGCCACAACTAATGGAACGTTATGAAAAGTGCCATCTATAATACAGTATTAGTTACGTTTGGCATGAGGGAACAGGCCAATCACGACTGGTTCAATGCACATCTCGCAAGAATGGAACCAGTAATTGAGGCCAAGCGAGGATCTTTCATCAATTATAAACAAAAGTCTAAAAGAGAGGACGCTTGCTGTCCTCAGGATGGTCCGATGTATCAATCAACGAACCGCTAGACAATACGCGAATGAGTACTGGCAGAAACTGTGTGAAGAAATTCAGCTAAATGCAGAGGCAAGAAATATTCACGGCATGTATAGCGGCATAAAGATGGCACTGGCTCTACTGCGAGAGGTGCTGCTCCCCTGAAATCTCTGACAGGTGTGAGAATCGTGGACCGTGACCAGCAGATGGGTGGAGCACTACTCTGAGCTCTACTCTCGAGAAAAGGTGGTCACTGATGATGCCTTGTGCAGGCTTCAGGTCCTGCCCATTATGGAGGAACGACCGACCACCTACTCTGGATGAGCTTGATAAGGCTATCAACTACCTCTCAAACAGCAAAGCACCAGGGGAAGAAGGTATCCCACTCGAAGCCATCATATGCGGAAAATCAGCACTAGCTCAGCCGATGTTTGATCTTCTATGTCTCTGCTGGGAGGAAGGTGCAGTCCCCCCCCCCCCCCCACAAGATATGCGTGACGCCATCATTGTGACTATTTTCAAAAACAACGGTGACCGCGAGGACTGCAATAATTAGAGAGGGATCTCGCTCCTGAGCGTTGAAGGCAAAGTTTACGCCCGCATGCTACTCAACAGGCCGAGACTGCTCGCGGACAGGGTGTACCCAGAATCCCAGTGTGGCTTTATAGTAGGTAGATCAGCAACGGATATGATTTTCTCGCTTCGCCAAATCCAGGAGAAGTGCAGAGAACAAGCCCAGCCGCTTTTCTAGACCTCACCAAGGCCTTCGACTTGGTTAGTAGGAAGAGTCTATTCCAACTCCTCGAGAAGACCGGCTGCACCTCCCCCCCCCCCCCCAACTGGGTAGCATGATAATTTCTTTTCACACTGAAGGGCTCAGTTCTATTCGATGGATCATCTTCAAACTCTTTTCCCATCACGAGGAGTGAAGCAGAGATGTGTGCTCGCGCCGGCCCTCTTTGTGATCTTCTTCTCAATGCTCCTATCCTACGCCGATTATGACACATCTGTGGACGGTGTTTATTTGCACACCAGGTCAGACGGGCGGCTGTTTAACCTGTGCCGACTGTGTGCGAGGACTGAGGTGAGGTCGGTACTCATTAGGGAGATGCTATTTGTGGATGATACAGTTCTAGGGACCAATAGTGAGGGGGCCTTGCAGAAACTAGGAGACAGATTCGTCGAGATGTGCAAGCAGTTTGGACTCACCATAAGTCTGGGAGAGACAAAGGTCTGGGCACAAAGCACTAGTACTACGTCCTCAATATAGATTGATGACGTCACTCTGGAGGTCGTCACAGTTTCCCTTATCTGGAGTCTGCCATCAGCAGCACTCTCTCGCTCGGGAAGAAGATAGACAGTAGACTTGGCAGGGCAAGTACCGTCATGGTCCGCCTGACGAGCAGAGTGGGGGAAAATACTGCCCTGTCTCTCTACACCGAGGTCCGGGTCTATCAGACCTGCGTTCTTGGCACTCTCATGTATGGAAGGGAGACTTGGAGCACTTACACTAAACAGGAACGGGGGGTCAACACCTTTCACACGAGGTGTGTACGGCGTGTATTGGGGATTGAGTGGCAAGAGAGAGTGTCACATAATACGGTCTTACAGAGAGCAAACACTCACAGCATGTACTCGATGTTGAGCAAGCGACGTCTACTGTGGTTGGAGGGGGCATAGTGGCTGCTAAAGCTCATGGAGGTCTTCTGGCTGCACAGAAAAGAGAAAGACTGTAGAGATCAAGGAGCAGCCAGGCACCACGCCAGCCTCCTCAGTATAGTTGTGCGATCTGTGGCAGGGGCTGTCACTCGGTGGATCGGCCTTTACAGCCATAGCAAACAGTGTCGAAATACAGGAGACAGAGCTGGACAAAACTTACAGGGTGCCACGCGCATGGTCTATAGAGACTGAGACGCATATGGTGATGATATATATAATGACATATCATTGACAGAAGAGAGATTACCTGTAACCAGAAACGAATTTAATAATGAATTACTTTTTCAACATGTTAATGACATTGTCAAGAAGAATGGCAGAGCAGCTTACCAACTAGTTAGAACCCTGACAAAGAAGTTCACGCCCATAATAAGAACAATTCAGGATAAGGTATGGAATACCATGACTGCCGAAAAGGATGTCATACAGAGATGGACGGAATATTGCTCCCAGTTGTACATTAGTAAGTCCCATAGAGATCCTAGAGATGTAACCCCAGCAGACCAACAAGAAGAGTAAGATGTAACCCCAGCAGACCAATAAGAAGATGTAACCCCAGCAGACCAATAAGAGGAAGATGTAACCCCAGCAGACCAACAAGAAGAGTAAGATGTAACCCCTGCAGACCAATAAGAGTAAGATGTAACCCCAGCAGACCAATAAGAAAAAGATGTAACCCCAGCAGACCAATAAGAGGAAGATGTAACCCCAGCAGACCAATAAGAGGAAGATGTAACCCCAGCAGACCAATAAGAAGAAGATGTAACCCCAGCAGACCAATAAGAGGAAGATGTAACCCCAGCAGACCAATAAGAAGAAGATGTAACCCCAGCAGACCAATAAGAAGAGGAAGATATAACCCCAGCAGACCAATAAGAAGAGGAAGATGTAACCCCAGCAGACCAATACGAGGAAGATGTAACCCCAGCAGACCAATAAGAGGAAGATGTAACCCCAGCAGACCAATAAGAGGAAGATGTAACCCCAGCAGACCAATAAGAGGAAGATGTAACCCCAGCAGACCAATAAGAAGAAGATGTAACCCCAGCAGACCAATAAGAGGAAGATGTAACCCCAGCAGACCAATAAGAAGAAGATGTAACCCCAGCAGACCAATAAGAAGAGGAAGATGTAACCCCAGCAGACCAATAAGAAGAGGAAGATGTAACCCCAGCAGACCAATAAGAGGAAGATGTAACCCCAGCAGACCAACAAGAAGAGTAAGATGTAACCCCAGCAGACCAATAAGAAGAAGATGTAACCCCAGCAGACCAATAAGAAGAGTAAGATGTAACCCCAGCAGACCAATAAGAAGAAGATGTAACCCCTGGAGACCAACAAGAAGAGTAAGATGTAACCCCAGAAGACCAATAAGAGGAAGATGTAATCCCAGCAGACCAATAAGAGGAAGATGTAACCCCAGCAGACCAATAAGAGGAAGATGTAACCCCAGCAGACCAACAAGAAGAGTAAGATGTAACCCCAGCAGACCAATAAGAGGAAGATGTAACCCCAGCAGACCAATAAGAGGAAGATGTAACCCCAGCAGACCAATAAGAGGAAGATGTAACCCCAGCAGACCAATAAGAGGAAGATGTAACCCCAGCAGACCAATAAGAAGAAGATGTAACCGCGGGAGACCAATAAGAAGAAGATGTAACCCCAGCAGACCAACAAGAGGAAGATAACTTTAGCATCGTGCGTGAAGAAGTTGAGGTGGTGGTTAGATCTCTTAAAAAGGGTCAAGATATCGGAGTGGATAACACACAAGGCGAACTATTAATTCTTGGAGGGACAGTGCTGATAGATTCTCTAACAAAAATCTGTAACATAATATGGCGGACGGGAGAATGGCCCACAAGCTGGACACAATCATTGATCATAGTGATAGGAGAATGGCCCACAAGCTGGTCACAATCATTGGTCATAGTTATAGGAGAATGGCCCACAAGCTGGACACAATCATTGATCATAGTGATTGGAGAATGGCCCACAAACTGGACACAATCATTGATCATAGTGATAGGAGAATGGCCCACAAGCTGGACACAATCATTGATCATAGTGATTGGAGAATGGCCCACAAGCTGGACACAATCATTGATCATAGTGATAGGAGAATGGCCCACAAGCTGGACACAATCATTGATCATAGTGATAGGAGAATGGCCCACAAGCTGGACACAATCATTGATCATAGTGATAGGAGAATGGCCCACACACAATCATTGATCATAGTGATAGGAGAATGGCCCACACACAATCATTGATCATAGTGATAGGAGAATGGCCCACACACAATCATTGATCATAGTGATTGGAGAATGGCCCACAAACTGGACACAATCATTGATCATAGTGATAGGAGAATGGCCCACACACAATCATTGATCATAGTGATTGGAGAATGGCCCACAAGCTGGTCACAATCATTGATCATAGTGATAGGAGAATGGCCCACACACAATCATTGATCATAGTGATACCAAAGAAGGATAACCTTCAACAGTGACAGAACTACAGAACCATCAGTCTGATTAGCCACGTCAGTAAAGTTATGCTCAAGATCATCCTTAACAGACTGCAGCCACGAGCAGAAGAAATTATTACGGAAGAACAAGCGGGTTTCAGAGCTGGTCGAAGCACAATAGAACACATTTTTAACCTGCGATTAATCAGTGACAAATACACTCAGTACAAATAGAAATTGTACCAGGTCTTTATTGACTTTAAAAAGTCTTTTGATGGGGTGGGACATCAGGCCCTATGGGAAACTCTGTGCAGGTAGAAAATAGGTTGGCGGCTCATCCATGTCATTGAGAAACTATACTCTGATGCCAGCAGTGCAGTTTACCTCAACAGGACCACAGGTGAATGATTCCGTACGACAGTCGGCGTGTGTCTGTGGTGTCTCCTCTCACCGACACTTTTCAATGTTTTTCTAGAACGCATTATGTCAGAGACATTGGATGAACACGTAGAGACGGTCAGTATAGGACGCATACTCACTAACCTCCGGTTTGCCGATTACCGGTCTGGCTGGAACAGAGCCTGAACTTGCAAAGCTAGTCGCAATCCTGGACATAAATGCCCTGAAATTTGGGATGGAAATCAGTGCAGAGAAGAGTATGATCATGGTCAAAATGTTACGCGATTCAAATATCTGGGAGCAGAAATGAATGCGGAGGGGTCTAGACCGGAGATCCAGTCAAGAACAGCGATGGCCATGGTCGCCCGGACCCTCATCATCATGTAGCATGTCCTTTGTAGAACGTCGCTCCCATCACAGTCTGTCTGAAAGAAACTCGTTCCCTTGCCAAAACACCAGCTTCCGCCGCAGTCATACTCAGGCATTCCTGTATATCTTGGTGCCATCGTCTTCTTGGTCTACCCCTTCCTCTTTTGACTGGCACTATACCTTCCATCGCCGTTCTCTCAAGACCATTGTGTCTCTTGATGTGACCAAAGTACTTGCATTTTCTAGCCAAAATGGAATTGATAAACCAGTTCTCCTTTATGCTCAACTCTTGCCGAATGTCTGCATTCGTTTTTGTCTCTGTCCATGGTATTCTGAGAATCTTTCTGTAACATTTTGACTCGATTCTTTGTCTAGAAGTTTTGGTAATCGTCCATGATTCACAGCCATAAGCTGCCACAGGAAAAACACAGGCTCTCAAGACTTTTACTTTTATCATTTTGTTGGTGCCCTGCCATAATTTCTTCAGGCTGTTCAGTCTCTGCATTGCCATAGCTAGTCTTCTTCTGATTTCTTTCGAGCAGTCACCATTTTTGTCAATTCTGGAGCCCAGATATTCAAAATGTGTAACCTGATCTATTTCCTCACCACCCACTGTAAATGTATGCTGACATTGTGTTTTGTCGGTGGTCATTATCTTTGTTTTATGTATGTTTATGAACAGGTTTTGATGTTTACTATGTCCATTAACGGCTGAAAGTAGCTGCTCTAGCCCTTCTGCACTTCTTTATAGTATCACTGTGTCATCTGCGTATCGTAACTCTGGAATCTCGTACTCCCCAATCGTAAATGGGTCGAAACTTTCAATGTTCACATCTTCTCGAACATTTCTCATTATACATTCCGCATATATGTTGTACAGATAAGGTGAGAGGATACATTCATGTCGGACTCCCTTTTGTACTGCAAACCAATCCGATGTTTGCCCAGATACTCGGACAGCAGCTTGTTGATCTTGGTATAATGTTTCAATGAGATGGACTATGTGCAAAGGAAACCCCATTTCCTTCATGATTCTCCACAGATTTTGATGTTTTACCGTGTCGAAGGCCTTGGTGTAATCAATGAAACATGTGTACAAGTCTACATTAAACTCTCTACATTTTTCATAGATATTCCTGAAATTGAATATGTAGTCCCGGGTCCCTCTGTCTTTCCTAAAACCTGCCTGGACTACGTGAATTTCAGATTCAAACCTTTTCTCTATCCTTCTTAATAGGATTCGCAAGAGTATCTTGCTAGCATGGCTGATCAGCGCTATAGTTCGGTAGTTCGTGCACAGCTTCAGGTTGCCTTTTTTTGGGGAGGGGAATATAAATTAATTTCTTCCATGCTTCTGGCCTCTCTGCGTTGTCCATATCTGTTTACACATCTTGTGATATACTCGAGCACATGCCTCTCCTCCTGCTTGTATTAGCTCTGCTGGGATATAATCGCATCCTGGGGACTTTCCCTTTTTCAGGCTTTTAATTGCAGAGCGTACTTCTTCCAATGTTGGTTCAGGTTCTTTCTCTTCCTTTGGTAGGATTGTAACTGAGCGCTTTGTGCTATCCCCATACATGGTTCTGCAGTACTCTCTCCATCTGTTCAGTATGTCTTTGGTTTCTGTTAATGTGTTATTCTCTTTGTCATTTATGACATGTGGAACCGGACGGAACTCCCTTGTCAGTGTTCTTATTGCTTTGAATGCATCTCTTTCTTTGCCTTGTTGTTGTAGGTTTTCTATATCCTTACACGTTTCTACTATGTATCTTCTTTTATCTTTTCTTATTTCTCTTCTAACTTTTCTTGCGCAGTTTTTAAATGCTGTGTTGGTCCCCTTACTTCCCATTTGTTTTAATTGTTGCCTTTCTGCAATGAGTTTCTGTGTTTCCTCTGTTATATAGCTCCGTGTCTTGTGCGACATTTTGGGAATCATTTCTTTCGCTGTTGAGATCAAAATATGCTTTGCGTACGATGTCAACTCCTCAGATGTCATCTCTTCCTGTACCGCAAGCAACGCTTCAAATTTGTTTTCTACTTTGATGTCGAATTCAGTAGGTATTGCTGATACATCGAAACCCTGACCAGACTGTGAATAATCTGGAAAGACAAGAACATTAGCCTTAAATCGAAGCTGACTTTAATGTGTACAATAGTCAACTCGGTAAACCTCTACGCATGTAAGACTTGGACTCTGGCAGCTGCCCTAGAGCGTAAAATTTGGGCAATGGAAATGAGATGCATGCGAAGAATTTCTTGGCATTTCATATTTGGATCGCGTTACAAACGAAAGTGTTCTTTAAGTTGTTAGGAAGGAGTTAGACCAGTATAAAAACTTATTGACTAGAGTAACAACACGGAAATTGACATGGTATGGACATATATCACGATCGTGGAGGGGGGGGGGGGGGGGGTGACTAAAACCGTCCTGCAAGGCACTGTGCCTGGAAAGCGTGGGAGAGGGAGACCAAAAAAGAGATGGGAGGACAATGTAAAAGAGTGGAAGGAAGGTATATAGCTGAAACTTGCTCAAAATCAAGACGTATGGCGGTAACTGGTTCAACAAACTGCAATAATTGTGCCTCAACGACCTTCTATGTTACGGGTCGGATGATGACGATGATGAGTGACACTTACAACAATGGAATAGGGCCAAAAGATCACACAACTTTAATATTAATTCCTTTGCCAAAGAAATCGACTGCAACAGAATGCGGTCAATTCCGAACGATACTTTAGATAACACATGCATCTAAAAGTCTATTGAAGATAATTAAGATGAGAATTGATGGAAAGATAGAGGAAGTACTGCAAGATAACCAGTATGGATTTCGCAAGGCCAGAGGTTCACGGGATGCTATCAGAACTTTGCGGCTTCTCGCAGACAGAATGATCGATCAAGGACAACCACTATTTATCTGTTTTATTGGCTACGAGAAAGCCTTTGATCCAGTCCCCTAGAACAAACTATTTCAGATTCTGCAGCAAATAGGTATAGAATGATCACTCATTAAGTTAATCCAGAACCTGTATGAAAATCAAGAGACGATTATTTCAATCACAGAAGGTCTCACGGGTCCCGTTTCCATACGACAGGCCTGCTTGCTTTCCACGAATCTATATAGCGCATATTCTGAGATAATGATGGCCACGGTTATGCGGAGTTGTAATTGGGTTGTCAAAGTTAATGATATGACAGTTAATGGTATGAAAGTCAACGCCATTAAATTTGCCGATAACCAAGCGATAGTGGGGAGATCAGTAGCAACGTTGCAAATGCTTCTTGTAAAAAATTAATAGCACGGCCAAAGATAGGACAATAAACACATCGAAGTAATATCTAAGCAACTTAGGCAGATCAATATATCCATCAATGGAGAAATAATCAAACAAGTACAGAAGTTTACATATTTGGAGCAAACCATAACATAAGATGCCCGCAATGAGACAGACATTAAGGCAAGGTTTGCAATGACAACAAAAGGTTTCAGAGAAAAACAGAAATTGTTAACCTCAAAGAATATCAGGATAGAACTGAGGAAAAGAATAATCGCCTCTCATATATGACCAACTGCACTTTATGGGGCTGAAACGTCGACTTTAGCGAAGTAGATGAAAATAGTTTGGAAGTGTTTGAATTGTGATGCTAAAGTAGAGTGGAAAGAGTGAGCTGGACAGAAAGAAGATCCACTGACAATCTACTCACTCACGGAAGTTGGCCCACAAAGACATATTGCATATGATACAAAACCGTCAGTTATATTGGCTGTGTCACAATATGAGACATGAAAGTCTTCTACAGAAGATACTAGAAGGCAAGATTCAAGGGAAGAGAGGACCCGGGCGTCCAAGACTTACCATTACATCTCAGGCATGCAGGGACATTCAAGTACGAACCTAGGCTGCAATGAAGAGTACTGCAGAGGATAGGGTCAAATGGAAAGACATACTCAGACAACCTTACAACCAGTCTCAGACAACCAGTCTCAAACAACCTTATAACCAGTCTCAGGACTGACCAACCAGAGAGACATACTTAGACAACCTTACAACCAGTTCATACAACCTTACAACCAGTCTCAGACAACCTTACAACCAGTCTCAGACAACCTAACAACCAGTCTCAGACAACCTAACAACCAGTCTCAGACAACCTTACAACCAGTCTCAGACAACCTTACAACCAGTCTCAGACAACCTTACAACCAGTCTCATGACTGATCAGCAAGATGACGATGTCTTTATTTGTTGTGTCCTTCGCCGATTCGAGCAGTGTTAGTCAGTCTGCGAAGATCACTATCCTGGCATGTGTGTGAGCTTCCAATTTGGTGACAATTGTCAGTACTTGGAGGAGTGCCATTGATTCTGCCTCCATGATAGAGGAGGTTTTCCCTGTTGGAAAGGACTTATGTGTTATCTTTCCGTTATTTTATCAAATAAAGATGCATCCACCACCATCTTCTGTCGCCCCTTCTGCAGATCCATCTATGTGCACATGTATCCATTCGCTGAGACTGTATTTGCCTTCAATAGTCTATTGTGCATTGGCTCTTAGGTGAGGAGCGGCTGATGATCTTTCCTGTCTATTGCAGGCACCTCAGTGTTAATTGAAACTTGATCTAGATAGTGGTTTGGCTCCTCATAGCCCGCCAGCATTTCCATTTCTGTGTTTTTGCCTGTGAGGAGGTCTCTGTGACAGCTATGTGTTTGTTGTGATGTGTGTATGAATGTAGTCCTTTTTGGTCCCTGGATTTTGATGTTAACTTCATAATTCTGGTTTAGAAGGCTCTACAGAGTCTGTATACAACCAGTTTATTTTTGGCCTGCATGGAATGGTTTGTCATGCGTCGCAACTTCTTGCTGTGCCCGGGCACCTTCTCTTCTCGTCTATTATGCAGGGGTCTGAGTTTAGTGTATTTTTTCATTGCCAGGATTGGGGTACTTTTCAATCCTCTTGTGATTAGTAATCCGATCTCTATATCCACCTCTGCTTTAGATGAAAAACCTCTGCATAGTTTTGTCCATCTGCGAATCTTGTAATCATGGATCCGTATCATTGTCCAAATTGTTTATATATACCAAGAACAAAACAAGCCCAAAATATATCTGTGTGTATGTGTGTTGCTTCAGCCATAGCGATCTAAAGTTGTACCATTATATTGTGTATTATAATGGTGTTATCTATTCGACAAGTGTTACCACCACCATTGTTGTTGAAAGTGCTGCTTCCGGTTATTCACCATTTTGTAGTGTTGACAAACTTCTGCATGCGGATCTGACTCATAATTATATCATTTTCCCTAAACTTTATCGTATATTTTCTATTCCTGTATGTACAACAGCATGGATAAGCTGAAAAAGGCGCTCAGTGGAGATGATGAAGAGGAAGACCGAGGAATTGTAACACAGGTTAATTAATAATAAATATAGAATAATATTAATTTAGTAATATTTACTTTAGTTAATTTAGTAATAATATTATTTATTTAATTATCACTTTATTATTACTATTATTATTAATACTATTATTAATATTAGTTATTACTTATAATTATGTTATTATTACTTTATTATTAGTATTACTATTACACCAGATTGATTCATGAGGCAAACATTGAAACATTAACTGAAATTGATCATCTATTCACTCACACTGTTTAAAAAGTTTAAGTGTTAATTTGTGTTAAGTATTACTATAACTTATTAGTGTTTCCTTTCCTTGTGCCTTGTATGTGAATGTTGTCAAGATGCGTCAAAGAAGGTTGTGCTTGATGGCGATTCAATCTCACCATTTAAACAGTAAAACATTATCCGTCTATCTATTGCTCTTAAAACATAAGAACCACTCTGCAAATAACTAGAAGTAGAATGGTATAACTACTATTAGGCTTTCCATTTTCCTACAAAAAAAGCAGGGGTGGTGAGAGTGGGGGCAGGGGTGGTGAAAATGGGGGAAGTAGTAACTGGTAAAGCAAGTGCTTTGTGAGGATGTCATATACGTGTTGGACCTATGCTTCAACAAATAAGTCAATATTCTAAGATATCAAGGGTAAAAGAATCAGAAGAGGTATGATGGTATCTCATTGATGGCACAGACAGAGAATGATTGGTCAGATGACTATAGTGGAGGCCATGAACAAATATCATCCTGTGGAGATAGAATGCAGAGACTGGTGCAATAGGAAAGAGTAATAAGTGAAAATGCCCAGGATTCTAATGCTGTCATATATACTATATCGATATATCTGCACTGCACAGTTAGGGCTTCTCTGCTAGAGGGAGTTGCAGGATCATTGCTGAGAGGAGCAACCTGGAATATAAGAATGGAGATTGAGGTGGCTATCTGGGACATCTTTAACCCTTTGAACCCATGACACCTAGTTTATATATTGGTGTGTGTGTAAATACCCCATTCCCAGAGCCACCCGTTAAATAGTGTGACTGTTGGGCTATTATTTTAAGGTATGTTTTGAGCTGTACTGCTTGGATTTTGGCTATGAGATATCTACACAGTACACACATTTCTGGAAATAACAAATATGCCAGCTCAAATATCGAAGTGTGTCTTCACGATTATTTTTTAGATTAAATATTTTTGTGTGGAAAATTCAGGAAATGGCCATTCTAAAAGGGTAACAACAAAACAAGTTGCTGAAACTGTGGGTCTGCTAAAAGTGCATTGACATTGATTCTAAACAGAACAATAATATTAATGATAGATGCTTCACTAGGCACTGCTCGTATTCTTAAATGTAACTTCTAGTCAGTTTCTCATTACAACAAAAAATGGAGGTGCTGATGAACATATTCCCACCAGCTTTTTGCTCACTCTGAACTTAAATATCTCTATTCATTACTGTCATATGTGTCATTGAGAATTCTCATCTAATATTCATGATTATTAAATAGCTTGCTTTTAAGTTTGCAGTCACAGTTCTAATGCTAACAACTCAAGATGAGTGATTCTGTTTGAGGTTAGGCCTAGGGTAAAGTACATTCTTAGAAGTGGTATATTCCCTACCACCTTTTCCAACATAGATTGAATACCCTGTGAAGTGAATTTTATAAGTGTTACACCTCTCTCCCAACACTGAATAATTATTTGTGTTCATTATCACACAAAAATTCTGCATTTCTGCATTGTTGTCAAATTTTTGAAAGTCTAACTTCAGTGATTTACAACATTGTGACAAGAAACTGCAGCTCCGAAAAACAGTGGGCCGGAAGAGTGCCAAAAATGAACAGAAGCAAAAATAGCTGACTTCTACAGAAAAATTGTTGCAGCGCCATCGCAATGAAGGAGATTAATTTTTCTGGCCACATTGTTACTGGAAATGAAACCTGGATTTCTTACACAAACGTCAAAACAAAGCAATAGTTGATGAAATGGCAGCACACATGGTCCCCAAAAGCAAAGAAGTTTAAGCACGCACCTTCTGTCAAAAAGGTCATGGTCGCTGTTTTCTGGGACCAAAAAAAAAAAGTGTCTTGATTATTGACTTTCTTGAACATGGAAAGACAATTAACGGCAATACTTATTGAGATACTCATAAAACTTTATATAAACAAAAAATAGTGGTTGCTGTTGTCTGGGATTGTGCTTTTTGCACAATAATGCTTGACCTCCCACCGCAGGTTGAACTGTTCAATTGTTGTAAGAATTTCAGTGGGAAATTTTTGACCACTCGCCCTACATCCCAATAACGGAGCAAGTGATTACTACCTTTTCATAACATAGATAGTGGCTTGATCTCCGTGGTTTGAAACTAATAATGAAATGCAGACAGATGTTAATGAGTGGTTCAAGACAATGGTGGCAGATGTCTTCGACACTGGAATTAGTACTTGGTGCCAGGATACCAAAAATGTCTGACTGCGTTGAGAAATAATGTCGAAGTGTGGTTCACTTCTGGCTGCAATAAATTATTTTGATCTTTGATGAGTTTATTATTTATTTTATACCGAAACTTACTTTAAAAAAAATGTGCCTCATAGTTTTGAAAGAGGTATAGCTATTCTAAATTTGTATGTTTAAGACTTATACTAATGGTAAGTATAATTGTCTAGGGAAATCTTCAACAACTAATGATAGATAGGAATATTTCTCTTTCATGAAACCTGTAATGAATGATAAATATTACTGTCTAGTTAAACCTTCTATAACTAATAATGAGTAGTACTGTCTGGTTAAATCTTCTATAACTAATAATAAATACTACTGTCTGATTAAACCTTCTATAACTAATAATAAGTACTACTGTCTGATTAAACCTTCTATAACTAATAATAAATACTACTGTCTGATTAAACCTTCTATAACTAATAATAAGTACTACTGTCTGATTAAACCTTCTATAACTAATAAGTAGGAATATTACTGTCCGATAAGGCTGATGTAAAGTAAATTATTAGAAGTGACTGAATGCCAGTTCCTCCCTACCCATTTTAATTGTAATACCTTGCTTACAACTTTCATACACTTTAAATGATACATACTTTGGAATGTACCAAAGTCTTTCTGTTCTGCTACCCTCAGAAAGTCAGCCGTTTCTTTAGTTCTGAGACATCTGATGATGTGAGTGTTTTATGGTTTGATGTTTTGCAATTTCCATACATTCTGAATTTGCCATATTATATTTATCCATTATGTATTCGGCTTTTGTTTTTTTTAAACTCTTTAACTCCAGAATGTTTTGGGCCTCTGGAGACATTTATTCTTGCAATAAATAACTGTCACTAAGAAGTACAGATGCATTTAAGAACATTTAATATTGAGAAAGATTTTATATAGTTAATTGTTCAATTCCTTATATCAGCTTTATGGTATTGTAAGAAAGTTTGTGAACCAATATATTGGATCTATGGAGTGAATCATACCACTTAGTTAAATTGTTCTCCATAGCATAGCACATACCAGGATTAATATTTTATAAACCTTATGGTATGTAATATCAGTTTATCAGATATACCTTTATGTCTCAGGCTTGAGAAGGCTGGCAACAGAAGTTGCCTCATGCAAACGTACACAAATATATAAACAAATATAAAGCTTTCTATTGTAAAAAGAGAGAATATATATCTACAAAAGGTTAGATGGAAAATGTAATGTGTAACTAGATTATTTTAATTTCTTATTTAAGTATTACAATTAGGCTGACATGGTCTGGTGAAGTCAAACTGATGAAGTAGTATAATCAGAATTAATATATATGTACTATAACTATGAACAAATTACTATAATCAGAGTTAATATATATGTACTATAACTATGAATAAATTACTATAATCAGAATTAATATATATGTACTATAACTATGAATAAATTACTATAATCAGAATTAATATATATGTACTATAACTATGAATAAATTACTATAATCAGAATTAATATATATGTACTATAACTATGAATAAATTACTATAATCAGAATTAATATATATGTACTATAACTATGAATCAATTACTATAATCAGAATTAATATATATGTACTGTAGCTGTATGAATTATTCTTCTGCGTTCGTTCTCAATCTCCCACTACCAAGACCTGAACAGTACTTTGCAAGTAGCAGGATGTAGCCTAGAGAACGAAATGCGTTGTGTCGCTAGTTTGCAGCTTGACCGCAATATTTTCACCTCTCTGTTCGACACATCCATTTTCGCCAGAGCCGTATGAATAAATTGCTATAATCTGAATGAATCTATGTGCAATATCTGTTTGAATAAATTACTGTATAATTGCTTCTATGCGCAAATTATGGAGATGAATGTTTTGAAATTAAACAAAAATATTTTTGTTACATTGGAATCAGGAGTAGGAAAATAATGCAGGCGTCATGGCTGGTGACAACTCTAACTGGACATAGTCCTCTTCTCCTGTCTGGATTATTTATCCAAATATTGTTTAGACACATTCAAGGCATCCACTCACCTGGTACCTGCACTTTCATATCCTGTTCCTTTTACAATGTTTTTGCCGTCTGAATAAATGTCTACTGATTATGGGTATGTCTGCTGATCATGGGTATGTCTGCTGATCATGGGTATGTCTGCTGATCATGGGTATGTCTGCTGATCATGGGTATGTCTGCTGATCATGGGTATGTCTGCTGATCATGGGTATGTCTGCTGATCATGGGTATGTCTTTAACTAGTTACATTATGATAATATCTGTTTTACTAGTGATGTGCTAATTTAATGTCTTTTTCATTTGCTTTCTCATGATCACATCAATTGCCCTTATAAAAACTGACGGTCTGCTTGGTTCTCTTGTCACCATACAAAGGCAAAGGCCGCCGTCCATCGTAGACGATGATGGCATAATTTATTTTGCTAGCGCTATTTATAGTAAGGATTAACTGCGCTACTTTTTATCCTCACTCTATCGTCTCATGCCGCCTGACTCCAGTGGCAAGACAAGGCGACTAGGGGGCGACTACGATATGCAAGGGACTCCGCATCAAGCACCCGTGAAAAAGACGGCGGAGTCCGGAGTCGAACCCTCACCACCTGACCACGAGGCCGACGGCTTAACCACTATGCCATGGAATCCCTATACACCATACAATTTATATGTTAAATGAATTGGAGAGAGCCTTACTGTCACTCTGCTCATCTCAGGGAGCCAACACATTTAGAAAGACATATGTTTCGCTCTGTGTTTGCCTATACCAAATGGGAGCGTGTTTTAGTATACGGTTTAACAAAACTATGCAGCAGGTGGTTTCAAAGTCTGCAGTGGCTGGTTTACAGACTGAATATTTTTAGTTATCTCCTCTTTGTAAGGGCTAGTTCTTCCACTACTTATCTCCTCTTTGTAAGGGCTAGTTCTTCCACTACTTATCTCCTATTTGTAAGGGCTAGTTCTTCCACTACTTATCTCCTATTTGTAAGGGCTAGTTCTTCCACTACTTATCTCCTCTTTGTAAGGGTTAGTTCTTCCACTACTTATCTCCTCTCTGTAAGGGCTAGTTCTTCCACTACTTATCTCCTCTTTGTAAGGGCTAGTTCTTCCACTACTTGTCTCCTCTCTGTAAGGGCTAGTTCTTCCACTACTTATCTCCTCTCTGTAAGGGCTAGTTCTTCCACTACTTATCTCCTCTCTGTAAGGGCTAGTTCTTCCACTACTTGTCTCCTCTCTGTAAGGGCTAGTTCTTCCACTACTTATCTCCTCTTTGTAAGGGCTAGTTCTTCCACTACTTATCTCCTCTTTGTAAGGGCTAGTTCTTCCACTACTTATCTCCTCTCTGTAAGGGCTAGTTCTTCCACTACTTATCTCCTCTTTGTAAGGGCTAGTTCTTCCACTACTTATCTCCTCTTTGTAAGGGCTAGTTCTTCCATCAGAACAGCGGCTATTCTCTATGCCATGTTTTAGAAGTAGATTTTTAAATAATTGTTCATATGTTGCACTTCTTCAGTTTTTGTTGAATCTCTCTATGGCTAGTCTGCCTGACTGCTGGCTCGTTCTTGTGTCTTGATGTAAGCAGGAGTCCACTGTGCTGCCATCATTATGTTGAAGTTACAGCTGCTTTCCCTATATGCCTCTGAGCAGCTGTCTAGCTCTTGTTTTTATTATTACAGTACCAAATGCCATTGTAAAGATAGGGAATAATGTACAGGTTCACTATATTTGATCTGGCATTGTCTTTGTTTCCCATGATAGTTATTGTAACTGCCCTTAATGCTTCTGGCACTGCTCAGAAGTTGTTTGAAAATGTTCAGTTAGTGGGTGGTGTATTTAGAATAGTTATATCTGTTAAGTAGGAAATGTATTGACCATGATCTTGTTTGTTTGATCAAGTGAAATGTTTGACTGGCATGAAGTATTTTATATTTATTGTTTTTACTTATGATAAATATAAGCACCTGTGAAATATTTTATATATGGTGACGGGGTCACTTAAAGATTAATTTATCAGCATGTTTGCTTTATTGTTTTATCGCATTTGTCAAGAGCGATGACAGTAACTGGTTTGGACATTCGATGTACAGGCAGGAAAGTATTTTGTGAATGGACCATGTGTTATTTATGATGCGTTTACATTTTCTTGAAAGGAAACATTACATATTGTTTGAATTTCCTGAGTTGAAGTTTGATTGTGTGATTTAATATCACAATATTTTGTTACTAGTTTGAGTGACTGCATATTTGGGTCAACTTGTAGGCATTTCATGTAGTATATGGTCAGATTCCTACTGGAACTGGCTGAAACTACTTGTTAACATGAAAATATGCTCATAGGTAGCAAGGATTGGGTCACATCTGGATACAGGAAGCCAAGAATAGAACCACCCTAGTCTTCAAAGCATGTTGTAACAAAAAGTTATTGCCCATCGCGAAGCGATGATGGTCACAACATCAGACAGTTTTGTCTTAATAATGTGATGTGTGCTGGATGGATTATAGTGAGAGGGAGATGCACTGGTCACCAATCTCACTCTTATCCTGAGTTACCTTGGATCAGTGGCAAGACTATTGGTCGTGACGACTGGAGGTAACTCGGGATGCAGACACTCTGGTCTTACCTCCCGTAACATGGGACACAGAAAGATGGTGCATAGTGCTAGTAACCTCTTCATGTAAAAACAGTTGCTACAGACCCAGACAGTCACATATCGAGATCAAATGGTCTTGCGAATATGATCCTCCCCGGAAAGGTACATGGTATACGATGAAGAGGCCGTCCCAAAAATAGGTGGGAGGACAACATAAAAGAATGGACCAATCTCTGACCAGAAGAGGCACAGGCAGTGGTCACTGACAGAGAAGGGTGGCGTAGTGTTGTGAGGATGTCTTCATGTGTGCCCCAATGACCTCACCGGTTACGGGATTACCTGACCTGACAGACCCAGCACAGACACATAGTGCTTTGATACACGTTTCATGTAAGTGGCTATACACTATAGTGGGCTGCCGAAAACAGATGTGTCGAACCAAAAGGTGCAAATATCGCGGTCAAGCTGTAAACTAGTGGCACACCGCATTCCGCTCTCTGGACTACATCCTGCTACTTGCAAAGCCCTGTTCAGGGCTTGATAGCGGGAGATTGAGAACGAACGCAGCAGAAGAAGCAGTGGTTGACCAGCCAATCTATCATGGTCAAGTAGAAGAAGCAGTGGTTGACCAGCCAATCTATCATGGTCAAGTAGAAGAAGCAGTGGTTGACCAGCCAATCTATCATGGTCAAGTAGAAGAAGCAGTGGTTGACCAGCCAATCTATCATGGTCAAGTAGAAGAAGCAGTGGTTGACCAGCCAATCTATCATGGTCAAGTAGAAGAAGCAGTGGTTGACCAGCCAATCTATCATGGTCAAGTAGAAGAAGCAGTGGTTGACCAGCCAATCTATCATGGTCAAGTAGAAGAAGCAGTGGTTGACCAGCCAATCTATCATGGTCAAGTAGAAGAAGCAGTGGTTGACCAGCCAATCTATCATGGTCAAGTAGAAGATGCAGTGGTTGACCAGCCAATCTATCATGGTCAAGTAGAAGATGCAGTGGTTGACCAGCCAATCTATCATGGTCAAGTAGAAGAAGCAGTGGTTGACCAGCCAATCTATCATGGTCAAGTAGAAGAAGCAGTGGTTGACCAGCCAATCTATCATGGTCAAGTAGAAGAAGCAGTGGTTGACCAGCCAATCTATCATGGTCAAGTAGAAGATGCAGTGGTTGACCAGCCAATCTATCATGGTCAAGTAGAAGAAGCAGTGGTTGACCAGCCAATCTATCATGGTCAAGTAGAAGAAGCAGTGGTTGACCAGCCAATCTATCATGGTCAAGTAGAAGAAGCAGTGGTTGACCAGCCAATCTATCATGGTCAAGTAGAAGATGCAGTGGTTGACCAGCCAATCTATCATGGTCAAGTAGAAGATGCAGTGGTTGACCAGCCAATCTATCATGGTCAAGTAGAAGAAGCAGTGGTTGACCAGCCAATCTATCATGGTCAAGTAGAAGATGCAGTGGTTGACCAGCCAATCTATCATGGTCAAGTAGAAGATGCAGTGGTTGACCAGCCAATCTATCATGGTCAAGTAGAAGAAGCAGTGGTTGACCAGCCAATCTATAATGATCTATGGGTGGATGGTGATTTTGTTCATCGATAGCTGACTAATACGGGTAATAAGGTCTTCATCACTTGTGATGGACGGACAATAACAATACAGGTAGAATGATGATTTTGTTCATCTATAGTGGGTAAGAAAGAATATTAAGCTATTGAATTGTTGGACCATTCTTTTCCTGCCCATGGACAAGGACAAGTCAGTAAATAGGTCACAATTGGTTATTTAAAAAACAAATTAAAACAAACTTAAAAACCATTTATTATTGCACCAAGATTGTCCCTTATTTCTCAACATAATTTCCACCAACATGGATACACTTATCCCACCAACATGGATACACTTATCCCACCAACATGGATACACTTATCCCACCAACATGGATACACTTATCTCCTCGCTTTATCAGTGCACTAAAACCTGCAGCATAGAAGTCTCCCACCAAGGTGGAGGTCATACGAACACCCTATTGCAGTTGTTACACTGTCTATCGCTGCTCACCTGTCAGCTCGAATCATCTCAACCACCTGCTGCACACATACCTGCAACCTGCACAGGACAACCAGATCGGGCTTCATCAGTCATTTTTTAGTGTCCTTACGAAAATTTGTCGGCCCGGTTATGCACCACTTTACACAGCAAACACTTCCCACTCACCATAGACAGGAAGCATTTCCTTATAAATATCTTTGCAGCCCCCTCCCCCATGCACAACAGTATGCTGTTCTTTGATTGTATACTCTGATGACATGGATGCCATTTTGTTTCTGAGCTGTGCAGATAGCACCTGCAGGAACCACATAACACCTTCAGGAACCACATAACACCTTCAGGAACCACATAACACCATGAACCACCAACTACATTTTTCAGCTATCCCATATCAGTTTGTGACCTTCTTACTGACTTTTCATCATATAAAATCACATCATCCTTTACGATTACATTTGCTTGCCCTGTCAAATCCTATGAGCTTGGTAGATTTCAAGTTCTTTGGTGTGAAGTTTCTACCCAAGAGAATAGTGCTTTTATTGGTCACTTTTTCTACATTTGGTGTTGAGTTAATTTCTTGATTGAGATTTTTGTGTCCTTTGTGACATTTTCTGGGTGTGGCAAATTGTTATTTACATTTGTATGTGATAGTTGACCAGCACAGTGTCAGTAGAACAAAAATAATCATCATTTTAGAGTGGGAATAGCAGATGTATCTCTTAATTGTTTGGGTGGACATCTTTTGGGACAGGTCAAGCAGTTTGGAGCTGTAATAGATCATAAGGGAGATATCAAAGAATTGGCTACTCAAAGAGCAGCAACTGGCCAAATTTTTCATACCATAAATACTGTAGAGCAATGTTTCCCAACCTTTCTACATTTGTAAACTGGTAAAAACAGGAAAAATTGTTTCTAGACTTGTAAAAATAGGAAAAATTGTCCACATGCCTGTGAAAATAGGAACATTTTTTTCATGAACAAGTGATAATAGGAAAAAAAATTCACGGACCGCTCAGACAGAAATCACATTATTTATATAGTCTTTTATCTATTAGTTGTTAAATCTAATATGAAAATATGAAAATTCTAGTCATTTAAAATAACCAGAATTCGAGTCAAATAGTTCAGCAGCAATTTCCTTTTTTACGGACTGGAAGGGGTCTGAGAGCCAGAGATTGGAAATCACTGCTGTAGAGGATTACTCAGCAAAATAGAAATATATAAGAAAACTGAAGTGGCTGTTTGCCTATCCACCTATGCATAATTTTTGTACTTATTGATGTAATAACAACACAGAAAAGTCAGTTCCAAGCCTTCGAAATAAGATAGCAAAGAAATGAAGTCAAAAGTAACGAGACGGGACAAGGTCCACAATCATGAAACCCAGTACTTGCAGACTCAAGCAATCTCAACTGCAGTCAGCACAGCAACACGGGAAGCAAAGAGTCGAGTATACAGACCCACAGGATGTCCCAAAGTCTGAGGGGACAGGATAACCCAAAGTCTGCTGGGATGACAAAATAAGACAGTCTGTAGAGACAGAGGACTAGACTAGAACCAGACCAAGAAGAAGACAGGATAGAATAGTCTGGTGCTCTGTCTGGCAAACCTCTACACCCCAGGGTAGAAGAGTAGCAACTAAGTAATTAAGAAAGAACTGATAGTCATGATCAGACTAATCAAAAAAGTAAACTCTTTCACATTCTCAAAGTGGCTAGAAATGTTGAGTCATTTTGACTGTATGGTAACTATTGTTGTAGCTTTCAAGTTTGAACCAAATCTAGGATAAGGCAATAATTATGTTATTAAGATTACTTTGTCATTTAGATCAGTTTATAATTTGTTTGTTTGTTGCATTTATAAAGGTTAGTTCAGAGGTTTCTGTTCTGTTCTAAGATTTTGCACATTTCATGGAGAAGAAGAGAAGTGTCATAACTAATGATGTGATATAGCTTGTTGAACTGAGTCGTACATGGAGAGGAAGGAATAAAACACTACAACCTTCCTAGGGGACTTGCGATGGTTGCTCATGTGGTTTACAACTTCATCATGTCAAATGAATTGCTACAGAAACCACCACAGTGAGGCCCCCACATTAAGTGCTTGGATACAGTCTTCTGGTACGGAAACAGACCTGCTGTTGCAGTTGTCACCCAATGCTTCATATGGAGCAGAGAAGGAGAGTATAGTCTATAATATTTAACCTCCACATTAGTTTTGAATTACCCCTTTGAAATGGGGAGAAAGACAAACGTTTGGTTAGGCAAAATATACTGATCAGACGTTAATCTGGGCTAGGCAAAATATACTGTCCAAGACAATCACCTTGGCTTCCCCTCATAGCCCTCCCTGGAAATGGGCTGTTTTCATGGCGTGATCTCCGTAGTAGGGAGCAACACGCAGATTGCAAGCATAGCACAACCACTCAAGAACTCCGGTCCACCTTCATCAGCATGCTCTGTATGTGAGGAAAGCTACTGCAACCTATCACTTAACGTCCTTTTCAGTGCGCACAAGAGGGTAGACCTACTCATTATGGGCATTTCAAAACAACAACACTTTTGAAATGGGGCAAAGTGGAACAAAGAGTATACAGGGTCAGATGAAACATACTGATGAAGACACCATCTCACATTGTTCTTCGTGCCTTATAAACAAGTTGTATCATAGCAGCCTAGCCAACTAAGTGGGGGATTAGTACGGAGCTGACAGCAACCAGTGACCCATAACTGGCTCTTTGTATCAGGGTCAGCGAATGAGAGCTGACCAAGGCCTTATTCCAACTTGAAGTGGTGGCCCAGGGAATAGACTGTACAGCATGACTAGGGATCGAAGAGGGCAGGCTAACTTAGTTCCCTGCCGCTCTGATACCTAATGTGTCGGGACAAAAGGCACAGATATCGCAGCCTTGCTGTAAACTACCACACACCGAAACAAAACGTTTTTTCAGGGTGAACACCTAAGAAGAATACTGTAATCTCCATGGGGGTGAATTTACTGAACTACAGCTAGGAGGAGCCTGGTCCACCTTCACAAGTAGGCCTCAGAATGTAAGAACAGCCACCATCCGCTACCAAAGGCAAGATTGTCAAAAGTTAACTCAGATCAGCACTCCAACAACAACAACAAATATGCTACAATAATGAATACACATTAGTCATTTGTGTTCAATAAATAGCAAGCAGTCAGTAATGTTTGTCATGGTCAGCAAGATAGAAGTCACTGATTAAAATATTTACTTTTTTAAATGTTGCAGTGAAGGGTTTGTCTAGTTTGCAATTTTTCTTTTTCTTTATTCAGATTTTGTAAACATGTGCACATTTATCCCAGTATGGCAGCATATTTATATCTCACAATTGTGAACTCTATGGAGTTCTTCTTCTCCATTTGTTCTCAGTCTCCCTCTACCAAGCCCTGAACGTTCTCAGTCTCCCTCTACCAAGCCCTGAGAGTTCTCAGTCTCCCTCTACCAAGCCCTGAGAGTTCTCAGTCTCCCTCTACCAATCCCTGAACGTTCTCAGTCTCCCTCTACCAAGCCCTGAACGTTCTCAGTCTCCCTCTCCCAAGCCCTGAACGTTCTCAGTCTCCCTCTACCAAGCCCTGAACGTTCTCAGTCTTCCTCTACCAAGCCCTGAACGTTCTCAGTCTCTCTCTACCAACCCCTGAACGTTCTCAGTCTCCCTCTACCAAGCCCTGAACGTTCTCAGTCTCCCTCTACCAAGCCCTGAACGTTCTCAGTCTCCCTCTACCAAGCCCTGAACGTTCTCAGTCTCCCTCTACCAAGCCCTGAACAGGTCATTGTAAGTAGCAGGATGTAGTCTGGAGAATGGAATGTGTTGTGTTGCTAGTTTACAGCTTGACAATGATATTTGCTCCTTTCTGTATAACACATCCGTCTTCAGCAGCAGGCATTTTTTGAGTGCCTGGTTAGCCTCCCCTTTTCGATCCCTTCCCCGTAGCCACCCTGGTCTGTTGCAGCCTGTTATCCAGGATCACAGCATGGAGGTGTAGAAGGCTCTTGAGCTGGGAAGCTCATGCACTGCTCAGCATCTTGATCCCGAACTCTGGAGCAGTTTGTGAAAGTTTTTAGTTGCTATCTTTACACGCTATCAGCCACAGACAGGTACAAAAATCCTCCTGTGCACTTACTACCTACAAATGTGTATCTATTTCATAAAACTGAATATATATCAGTGACTGCCGTCAAACTCAAGACAGATACTGGCAGAAACACAAACAAGGATAAGAGGCCTGTCAAGAAAACAGTAACAAGGCATTCATCAACATTTCAACATGGAGATCTTTATCAGGGCTACACAAACAAGAACAACATAGACAAACAAACAGTGAACATCTGTATAGGGAATGAAAACAATCCAATGAATTGTGTCATCGGTTAAGGAAGGATGTCTGAAAGCACATAGCTATGAGCAATAGACAAGAAAATTATATTTTTGGTAAATAAATCAAATACATTCTATTTATTTTATGCTAATAATAGACAACACTTTTATAAAAGTGAATAAATTAGTTGTAGCTGAATACATGCAATAATAACAATTATATAATCCCGGTAACTTGTGTGGTTCTATCATTTTTGTTTGCAATGCATTTTGATAAGACGCACAATTTTAACTTTCCTTCTGGTGGCTTGGGACAGGTGTTAGTTGTGCATGGGTTCTGGCGGCTTGCGACGCGCGTGACTAGGGTTAGTTGTGCATGGGGCTTTGTAAAAACACTTTAAACAAATGCATTCAGCAGGATTCTCTAAAAGCTGGTTAACGTAAATCAAATACAGTGTTGGACTGATACTCTGACATCTAGAGTGACAGGTAAATAATGACTCTCTTTTGCCAGCATACAGAGTACATTTGGTGATATTAGGGTAGGTAACTATCTTAATGGTGTGTCATCCGGACGAACTGGCATCATCCCTCATAAGGACTGAGTTATTTTTAATTAGATTGTGTCAGTCAGAACATTAACATTTTTTAAAACAAAAATCAAGACAAAGATGTTAGCAATAAAACAAAAATAAATGAAAGTTACATAACCAGAAATGCAAAATAATCAGTTAAACAATATATTGTCATATGAAACATGAATATAGTCCCACTAAATTGTGTGATTACCATGTGAAACATGAATACAGTTTTACTACATTGTGTAGTTATCATGTGAAACATGAATACAGTTCTACTAACTTGTGTGATTACCATGTGAAACATGAATTCATTTTAACTAACTTGTGTGATTACCATGTGAAACATGAATTCAGTTTTACTAACTTGTGTGATTATCATGTGAAACATGAATACAGTTTTACTAACTTGTGTGATTATCATGTGAAACATGAATACAGTTCTACTAACTTGTGTGATTACCATGTGAAACATGAATTCATTTTAACTAACTTGTGTGATTACCATGTGAAACATGAATTCATTTTAACTAACTTGTGTGATTACCATGTGAAACATGAATTCAGTTTTACTAACTTGTGTGATTATAACACGAATACAGTTCTACTAACATCACCTTGTGTTTACAGATCAGCGATGCCAGTACTCTCAGCTGGTCAACTAGAATCAAAGGTTTTCTAATATGTTTCGTCCTGGGAGTTGTTCTCTCCATCCTGGTGAGTGGCATGCTATGAAAGAGGTTGGTAGAAGGAGGTCTGAACATTGTTCTTTAATTTGATTTATTTATCATGTTTATGTTTCATCTGTTTGTGAAATGTTTGGCTTGTCTCTAATCTTCAGTATTCTGCTGAATTGTAACTTAACTTTTATACTGGTTTAGAAGACTCTACAGAGCCTGTATACAACCAGTTTTCTTGGCGGGTGGTCTAAACGATGTGCGAGTCCATCTTAATAGACTCAAACACTAGAGCTAAGTATACCCGCAGTCAGTTAGGCACCATCTATAGCTGCTCTTAACAAACCACCTGGGGAGAGGTTAAAATAACTTGGATAGATCTTTAATTTGAATTTTTGCTGGGGCAGCGGTCGTTAAGCCTACTCTTTTCGATGTCCAACTGTCAAGGATTTTTTAACGTGCTCGACACTGAACACAGGAGTCTGATCTCACTACCCAGAGATTAGGGGAATTGTTACCGGAAGATCCACGTGAACAAAATCCTGGTCTCCACTGTGATTCAAACACCTGATGCAGATACCTTATCTTGAGACTACTGAGACCCCCAATTCACATTTGAACATAAGGTTTTCTTTTGTGTAGTTGGACAACATTTGTGACAACAGGTTAGCACATGCAAAGGTGTATGAAATTATGTAAGTAGATAGATAGTATTAGCAAAATTAATTATTATAAAAGTACAGTAATTTCTGCAGATTTTATTGGGATGTTTTGTTTTTTACAGGGTAGCTGTTTGTTGTTTTTACGAAATGGATTAATCATCTTTGGTGTTCTGTACACAATTGGAAACATACTCTCTATATCCAGGTCAGTCATGTCATTTTGTTGTTGTTGTTTCGTAAGTTTACTCTTTTGTGTGCCATAAAAAGGACGTTAAGTGGCAGGTTGCAGTAGCTTTCCTCACATCCCGAAGATGGACCTTGGTCCTCCAGGCGGTTGTGCTATGCTTGACTTCATCTGCAGTGTTGCTCACTACTACGGGGATCACGTTGATCCCTCACCTTGTTAGCCAAGTTGCCATGAAAACAGACCGTTTCCAGGGAGGGCTATGAGGAAGTCAAGGTGGGGATCTTGGTCAGTATATTTTATCTGACTCTGACTAACATGTCTGATCAGTATGTTCTGCCTGACCCTGACTAACATGTCTGATCAGTATATTGTGCCTGACCCTGACTAACATGTCTGATCAGTATGCTGTGCCTGACCAGCTGTTAGTCTTCCTCATCTACATCATTTTAGATTTGGTGTTTTTCAAGTTTTGTTGAGTTATTAACTAATTTTGTTGTATATTTCTTATATGTGTTCTTATGATTAGTTAATTATTGTCATTTGTGTTGTTGTTTGTCCCTTATGAAGATCTTTAAGCTGTAATGTAGGTTTTTGTTGTTTTATACTCGTGTTCATTTAGATATTAAGCCCTGCATGTTTATGTGATATCAGTATGTTGCATGGAACTGTGGGCGGGAAAATGTTTTCTTAGCTATGGGTCTTAGGGGATAAGCCAAACCTTCCACCAGGCATATCAGCTGGATAGCAGAATCACATTTATATTTGAAGGTTGACTGTTAATACAATCCTGAACTAGAAATGCAGGCCTGCATGCAAAGATACAACTGGCAAATTACCTGATTGTTTACCCACCAAATTACAAGGCAATAAAGGTTGAAAGACGGACAGACCTTATAGAATGGTTTGGTGCTTTTTCTGGCAAACCTCTACACACCAGGGTAGAAGAGGAGTGACTAAGTAAGACAGAGGACTCTACACCCCAGGATTTGAAGAGGAGCAACTAAGTAAGGTAGAGGACTCTACACCCCATGGGCGAAGAGGAGCAACTAAGTAAGGTAGAGGACTCTACACCCCATGGTAGAAGAGGAGCAACTAAGTAAGGTAGAGGACTCTACACCCCATGGTAGAAGAGGAGCAACTAAGTAAGGTAGAGGACTCTACACCCCATGGTAGAAGAGTAGCCACTAAGTAAGGTAGAGGACTCTACACCCAAGGTAGAAGAGGAGTGACTAAGTAAGTAAAGGTCATATAGTTATATGAATATTTGTTTGTTTGGGCTGCTCTAGACAATAGGCAAAAGTACACATACCTTGTAAATTTCTGTCCTGTGATTGGTCATCTTATTTGTGTTTCAATTTCTGCGCTACTGGTACTTACAAAGCATAGATCCGTAGCTGCAGCTGGCTCCTCACAGGAAGTCTAGAACCAAAATGTGGTGTGTTTGCTGTGGTGGTTTTTGTAGGTTTATTTCATGTGATCAGTTGCTAGCCACATGCACAACTCTCGTTATCCACCTTTTATGATATGCCTGGAAGACTGCAGTGGGCCGATTCTTGGTTATCCACACTGGTGAATGTCATTAACTCTATCTCGTTCATGTCATGTTTTTATTTTAAAATTGAGTGGTGTTTAAATTCAGAGATAACCGCAGCTGAATCTGCCGAAGACATGTGTCGGACCGAAAGGTACAAATATCGCAGTCAAACTGTAAACTAGCGACACAACACATTCCGTTTTTTGAACTACATCCTGCTACTTTCAAAGCCCTGTTCAGGGCTTGGTAGCTGGAGATTGAGAACGAACACAGAAGAAGAAGAAGAACCGCAACTGAAGAAATGTTTTCACCTGTTATTGTTTGAGAACTACAACTGAAGAAATGTTTTCACCTCTGTTATTGTTTGAGAGCTACAACTGAAGAAATGTTTTCACCTGTTATTGTTTGAGAACCACAACTGAAGAAATGTTTTCACCTCTGTTATTGTTTGAGAACCACAACTGAAGAAATGTTTTCACCTGTTATTGTTGCTTTCAGCACTTGCTTCCTGATGGGACCATGTAACCAACTAAAGAAGATGTTTGCCAAGACAAGAATTATAGCCACAATTCTGGTCCTTGTACGTACATTTTTCTCTGTACCCACAATCATCGAGGACTGATCGAATATTCAATTTAAATCACAAATATGCACAACACATTGAGCTATGTCTAAATCACAATGAAATAACCAAAGCTGTGGTGGTATTGAAGGACACTAACACTAGTCTGTACAAATATTTACCATTTCCTATATTTGTTTTTACCAACTAAATTTATAATACGAACTGCCTTAGTCAGGATTTTTTTTCATTCTGAAAAGAGCATTGTGTTGTAATTTACAGCGATGTTGTGATCTCTGTGTCTTTTGGCCTGGCGCATTTGATTTCAGCTGGCGTTTTTGGGTGCCAGGTTGGCCTTCCCACTGCGATCCCTATTCTCTTAGCTAGACTACACTAGAGCAGCATGATTCCGGGGATGCAACTTGGAGACGGAATAGGGTTACTGACCCTGATGAAAACAGCCAGATATGAGTCGCCGACTGCTGTCAGCTCATTCACTGCTGCATCCTCATGCCCCTCCCCAGCCAGGATAAAGAAAGCTAAACTGATAAGATGTACCTTTATCATTATTCGGGGGCAGCACTGCACCCAGTCTCCCCGAGGGAGTCTACACCAAAGTCAAGATTGCACCTGCATTGGTTTCTAAAGCACTGTGTATTACTTGAAGACGTTGCCAACCCCATGTAAAAGGCAAAGACTAACTTCCATTGTAGACGATGATGGCATAATTTATTTTGCTAGCGCTATTTTTAGTAAGGATTAACTGCGCTACTTTTTATCCTCACTCTCTCGTCTCGAGCTGCCCGACCCCAGTGTCCTGAGATATATTTAGCTTAGTTTAGTTGAAGAATCAACGTCATTGCACAGGGTTTAACCCATAAGTGCTCAGTTCTTTATATTTTTGGAGAATCTCAGCACAATGCACGCACTCTGAGGCTATTTCACTGACCCTATGGCCCAGGAAGATATGTTCAGTACCCCAGGGTTATATGAAGTCATTTCACTTACCCTGGGGCTCACGAAGATATGTTCAGTACCCTAGGGTGGCATGAAGGCTATTTCACTGACCCTGGGGCCCAGGGAGATATGTTCAGCACCCCAGGGTTGTATGAAGTCAATTCACTTACCCTGGGGCTCACGAAGATATGTTCAGTACCCTAGGGTGGCATGAAGGCTATTTCACTGACCCTGGGGCTCATGAAGATATGTTCAGTACTCAGGGCCACATGATGAACAATTTTGTGACACAAGAAATGTTCAGTACCCCAAGATTGCACTTGACAAACATAAAAGTGTGCACATCTTATCTGCATTCAGGCAGTTTATAAAAACTAGATGAGTTCTGTTTTTGAGGACCGGTATAATATTGTTACTTACTTTCATTAGTTTTTCAGAAAGAACACCAGACTGTTCTCCGTTTTGTTGTGTTGTTGACATACAATGAGGCTGTAATATCTGATCGTTTCAGCCCAACATACAATGAGGCTGTAATATCTGATCGTTTCAGCATAACGTACAATGAGGCTGTAATATCTGATCGTTTCAGCCCAACGTATTTATTTCAACACAACATTTTTGGAACAGTGTTTTCCTTACCTCTTTGATCCCTATTCTCAGTCAGGCTGCACGAGCAGTGTCTGTTTCTAGGGTTGTCAAGGGTCTTGTCAGCTCTGATTCGCTGAGTCTGATGTAAGCAGCCACCTATGAGTCACTGGCTGCTGTCAGATCATGCACTACTGCATCTTTGGCCTCAGACCGTTCTATCTTCCTCCTGGTTTGATTCCAATCTAGTCCTTGATGCATCAGATATTGTTCTATGTCGTCATCCCAGCAAACTGTGGTCTTTCCTGTCATCTGTGTCTCTGGCTCTCTTGAGTTCCCATAATTGCCGTAGTCAGTGGACTTCTTCCATTCTGAGGGCATGACCAAACCAGAGCAGTGGAGGATTCCGTACTTCATTTCCAAGACCTTGACCTTCACTGCATTAGAATGCACAGAAAATGAGGCAAGTTCGAAGCCGAACAATCCCTAGTGAACATTGGTGGAAGGGAAGGTCAGGGCCACTGGAGTATCACGAGTGGTGCTCAAAAATTAAGTTTCAAATAGGAATTGGTAGAGAACATGTGATGTATCCCTATGTCCCAGTAGGGACCAGATCATTCATGTGTCACAAATCATCTTATGATTCCTGTATGAAGTCACTCTGAAGATCTTTCATTTTTCTCTTCACAGGTCATGTTTATCCTGACTTTAGTATGTGCTTTTGCAGTAAGTACAGAATGAATGTATGTTACTTCTATTTTAGGCACATGTGTTATATGTAGATTTATATATTTTGAACTCACACTTGTTCACATAAGGGATGTCTGTCTTTTTTAATTTAGAGAAAGAAGTTGAAGGTTTATAAATATATGAGAAATGTTCCAGTTGTTGTATGTATGGGGATAACAAAACGATTTCTCTTGTCAATTCTGTGAGACAATTTAAATCCTCTGAATCTATTTGAGAAATTCGTGCATTCATCTTGATTATTTGGATTCTTCACTTATCTAAGAACTAATCTGTTGTTAAATCTGAGATACGGTGAGCGAGAAACATTTTAAATCTGAGATAAGGTGAGGGAGAAACATTTTACATTTTAAATCTGAGATAAGGTGAGGGAGAAACATTTTAAATCTGAGATACGGTGAGTGAAACATTTTAAATCTGAGATACGGTGAGCGAGACACATTTTAAAAGTAAGCGAGAAACATTTTAAATCTGAGATAAAGTGAGCGAAAAACATTTTAAATCTGAGATAAAGTGAGCGAGAAACATTTTAAATCTGAGATACGGTGAGCGAGAAACATTTTAAATCTGAGATAAAGTGAGCGAGAAACATTTTAAATCTGAGATAAAGTGTGAACGAGAAACATTTTAAATCTGAGATAAAGTGAGCGAGAAACATTTTAAATCTGAGATAAAGTGTGAACGAGAAACATTTTAAATCTGAGATAAAGTGAGCGAGAAACATTTGTAAAAATATGTTAAGAGAACTAGTACTTTGTTAATTTACAAGATAAACAGTTATTCTTCTTTTCACTTTTCCTCATTCTTGTACCTTTTAGCGTCAGGTTATGCAGACGTTTCTTGAATTGGCCCTAGTATGACGTGCGAAGAGTCAAAACGGCTTATCAAAGCCAGATACATGACCAAATGGGAAACCGAACATACTGGTTACACCAAAAACGATGCCTATTACCAGTTGAACAGAAGAGAGCAGGTCGTTGTCTTCAGACTTCGCACTGGCCACAATAGACTGAGGTACCACCTATTCAACAAATTGAAGATAGGTGGTACCGACGAATGCCCGTGCGGTACCGGTAAAATGACCGCTGAACATCTGCTGCAGAACTGCCCGACATACGAGGATCAGAGAGAGCAGATGTGGCCATCACCAGTGGAACTGCAAGACAAGCTCTATGGCAGCGGCGACAGCCTCAGGATGACCGCCGCTTTTTTCGAAAAAATAATGGTTACTGTCTGACTGCGTACGATGAAGAAGAAGAATTGGCCCTAGTGTGTGCTTTGTACATGGAGAGCTTCACTACTTCTGTTATTTCTGCTTTCCGTCTTTTGCATGGGTGACCTTTGGCTCTGTATTCATTGTACCTATAGTATTGCTTTCTCATGGATACTATGTGATATTAGTTGTGTCGTGTGGCCGAACTATTTTGCTGTCTCATTATGAAGTTTTTATTTATTTAAAAGAGAAATGGTCTCATGTTAATTTTATGAGAGAATCAATTTTATGTTTATCAAATAAAAAATAGTTATGTGTTAATTTACGAAAGGAATGTAAATGTATAACTCACATATATTATAAGTATATATGTTCACATACCTGATACATAAGCCATGCATGTCCAATTACCAGGTGAAGAGTGCACCCCTGACCATTGTTTGCTGCATCCTTCAGTTTCTGGCTTTAACGTGGTACTCTCTGTCCTATATCCCTTTTGCACGGTAACTATTCTGTCTCAGTCAGTACTATTTATGTTTAGACTTAAGTCACAATGTTGAAACTTCCAGATTTATTCAGAAACATGTTCCAGTTTTCTAGAGGAAAGAATTCTTGCAAGGAAAAGGTGTGTTTAAATCTGCAGTATTCACACAATGAAGTACATCCTACAGCAGCTAGAAGATGAAATTAAGAAACTGAAGGAGAGAAAAGCACCAGGGGAGATGGTATCACAAATGAATTCCTCAAACACTCCTGCCTCATAGGCAAAAGGTTACTACTTGGAATTTTTAACCAGGACGGGCATGCGGGTACTGTTCTGGTACTCTGGAGGGAGGCTCACATTCAACCTACTCTTAAACCAGGACGGGCATGCGGGCACTGTTCTGGTACTCTGGAGGGAGGCTCACATTCAACCTACTCCTAAACCAGGGCGGGCACACGGGCACTGTTCTGGTACTCTGGAGGGAGGCTCACATTCAACCTACTCCTAAACCAGGAAAAGACAAACAATATCCCCAGAATTACAGGTACATCAGTCTCCTTAGCTGTGTGGGGAAACTGATGGAAAGAAACAAAAGACTCACCTGGTGCCTTGAGACCAACTCATGACTCGCCCCAACTCAACAGGATACAGGCAGCACAGAGGACCAATTATAACATATCTAACACAGGACATAGAAAAGGCCTTTCAAGAGAAAAAGAAAGTTCTAGTCATCTTCATTGATCTCTTCTGTGCTTTCGACAAAAATAATGCCATCCATCGCAAGTGATGATGACAACACTAGTCAGGCATGTTGTGTTGCACCTCACCCGTGAATCTGGAGGTGGCTGTATAGTCCAATTCTGGCACGGAAAGACGTGCCTTCGATACTGTCTGGAGTGAAGACCTGAAGCTAAAAATCCTCCAAGCGAGAGGTACCAACAACATTCTCTCATAAACAAAAAGTTATCTCTTCCAAAGACCTACCAGGGTTAAATTGGACAACTATACCTGCAGGTCAGTCAGGATGAGAGAGGGATTACCACAGGAAAGTGTAATAGTGCCTACTCTCCTCTTGATATATATAAACTACATCACTAAATGCTGCCATCAGCATGTCTCAAACAGCCTACACACAGATGTCAAACAAAAAAATCCTCAAGCAGGTCTACACTGGTGCAATCAGACCAGTCATGGAACATGCCTCTAGCACTTGGTCAACAGTGGCCAAAACAAACACAGAAAAACTAGACAGAGTTCAAAATATTGGTTTAGGAATTACCCTTGGGGCATTAGAAAATACTCCAATTACAGAGCTGGGGGAAACAGCAAATATTGAGCCCCTCAAATTAAGGAGAAAATACAAATCTCTACTCAGTTTGAAAGAGGCTACCTGATCACCCTCTACACCAGACGTTCCAAGAGAGAACTAAAAACAGACTACTAAGAAAACGTCCCAACTATCTGGTCAGAGAAATCCACAGAAAACATGCAGACATCCTTGAAGTAGAAATAAAAAAGTGCAAAGCACTCATTCTAGAACCCTGGATATGGAGCCAAGATAGGTCCAAAATAATCTTTGGCCTTTCAGGAATAACGAAGAAAAGTGAGTAGTCAGCAACAGCAAAAAAATCCATGTTCTGCGGGAGCAAAAGACACAATAACCTAGCAACTCTTGGACACATGTGTACACAGATGGATTGGCCTCGGTCAGCGAAAAAAGGGGAGGTAGTGGAATCTACATCGCACCCTCCAACGGTGATATAGAAAATCACTCCAGCAGGAGAGGCCAGTACCAGAGCTGAAGCAACAGCTGTTCATGCAGCAACTCAGATTTGTATCAGCTAAAACACAACTACAAGAAAAAAGGACATTCTAACCGACTCCAGGAGTGTAATCCAAGCCCCAAACAAGATAAACTCTCACACAAAATAAATACAACATAGGATTGCTGTCTCAAAAAAGAGATTTAGTCCTACAATGGATTCCAGCCCACTGTGGGATCCCTGGAAACGAGAAAGCAGATGAGCTCGCAAAAGTGGAAGCATGCAGACTCGCAATACAAAGATCTGTGAAGAAGCAAAGACGCTCATCAAATGATTCACGAGTACAGAATGGAAAGACCAGCATAAAGAATACAAGCCAGAAAATGACAGCATAGACAAACTTGGCAGAGATGGGCAGACAAAGATCTTCAGACTCAGAATGGAACATTGTAAACTCAAGACTCACCTCCACAAAATAGGTATCAGAGACACGGCCACGTGCGATCGTGGAACACTCAAGCAAACGCCAGAACACATCCTGCAGGACCGCCCTACTTATACAGACCAAAGAGAGGCAGTCTGGCCCGGGAAAGTGATCATGCTTGACAAGCGGTTGGGGACTGGCGAAGACCTGAAAGGTAGTCTCCTCCGTGAACCTCGCCGGACTAGAAGCATCAGTTGAACGAGGAAGTGCTCACACGATATTGTGTGTGGGTGGGTCTGCATCTATAGAATGTGCGTGAGTCTCTGCATCTAAACAATTGTATATGGGAAGCCAGCCAGACGAGCATTCATTTGCTACTCTGTGTTCTGTGTGGAGTTAGTCAGAAGAATTATTACTCATTTGACTGTTACTTTTACACACATACTTTGTTTTGTCTCTGTTGCATAATTTTTATATTTTGTCTGGTAGATATTTAAAATAAATATTTTGTATGTTAATATTTTGTAACATTATGTTTGTGTTACTGGTGCCTGGAATGGGAGCAAAGAACAGTAACATGCCAGGTCCATCATATTGGGCATGGGAATGGCTACCCAATCCTGCAGAAACTATAAGCCACAAGAGAAAGACAAGAAGACCTTCTCTACCCCATAGTCCTAGAGGATCAATGTCATTCTCTGCCCTGTGGTACCAGGGGCACCAACGACCTTCTCTACCCCATGGTCCTAGAGGATCAATGTCATTCTCTGCCCTGTGGTACCAGGGGCACCAACGACCTTCTCTACACCATGGTCCTAGAGGATCAATGTCATTCTCTGCCCTGTGGTACCAGGGGCACCAACGACCTTCTCTACCCCATAGTCCTAGAGGATCAATGTCATTCTCTGCCCTGTGGTACCAGGGGCACCAACGACCTTCTCTACCCCATGGTCCTAGAGGATCAATGTCATTCTCTGCCCTGTGGTACCAGGGCACCAACTACCTTCTCTGCCCTGTGGAACCAGGGGCACCAATGACCTTCTCTACCCCATGGTCCTAGAGGATCAATGTCATTCTCTGCCCTGTGGTACCAGGGGCACCAACGACCTTCTCTACCCCATGGTCCTAGAGGATCAATGTCATTCTCTGCCCTGTGGTACCAGGGGCACCAACGACCTTCTCTGCCCTGTGGTACCAGGGGCACCAATGACCTTCTCTACCCCATGGTCCTAGAGGATCAATGTCATTCTCTGCCCTGTGGTACCAGGGGCACCAACGACCTTCTCTGCCCTGTGGTACCAGGGACACCAACGACCTTCTCTACCCCATGGTCCTAGAGGACCAATGTCATTCTCTGCCCTGTGGTACCAGGGGCACCAACGACCTTCTCTACCCCATGGTCCTAGAGGATCAATGTCATTCTCTGCCCTGTGGTACCAGGGGCACCAACGACCTTCTCTACCCCATGGTCCTAGAGGATCAATGTCATTCTCTGCCCTGTGGTACCAGGGGCACCAACGACCTTCTCTACCTCATGGTAAATGAGAATCATCTAAGTCCAGACAAAATGTGTTAAATTTTAAAAGAAGTTAACTTTATTGTAATACTTGCATCCCCAGAGATGCTGTGATGAAATGCTTTGGAAGCTGTTTGGACTAGTCATGGGTGGATGCTATCATCTGGGGATTCAACTTTGGGGTGTCTGATGTGGTCCTGATTAGATCTGTCATTAACACTGTGGTATTAATGATGTTACATAATTATTTTTATTAATGGTGCACTTTGTTTTCATACTCTACATTCAGAATGAGATTTCAGGTTTGTTTTGTCCTGACATGTGCCCTTTACCAGGGTCATGTGAACCACTGCTTGCCTGTTTTAATTTATACTATGTTTACTTTTCTCATATTTGTTTGTTGCTTATATTGGGCTAAATTATTCCTGTTTGTATTCTGGATCAAGTTTGTGAACATGAATATCCTAAAGTGGGCAAGTTATGTGTACAGATTTGTACATGTCCTTATCCAGTTTGGAGAACTGGCGTGACTGCATGTTCATCATTTTTAGTCGGTCACCTTTGAGTGTACAGACGTTGAGTGTTTGGGGTAGAAGAATATGCCTATTGTAAAATTATAGGCAGGAACAACGGCAGAGGGTTGTGGGAAAACTAATAACTGCATCTAAATAATGTATACGCTAATACTAGCAGAGAATATTAAAAAGCGGGACTTCCTGTTAGGGAGCAAACTGTAGTGATGGCCACACTGCACAAAAACAGTACCGGGTGTGTAAAAAGCATGATAGTATGTGTTTGCAGGAGTTTAATACTGTCTGTTATGCAGCATTTGTAATCTCGTCGTACATTGTTTTACACCACACCTCACTGCTTCAGAGTTCTTGGGTCATGCAGTTCACAGGAACCCCAACATGTTTGATGTGGCTACAATATAGATAACCAACATGATCCTTCGTCATAACGGCAGCTTTCGCAGGATTGTCCAAAACATGCTCAGGACTATGCAGGTTCAACAACAATGCAGATGAAATTCCTCGATGTGCGGTCGCAAATGACTCAAAGTGGTTCTACGATGCTGGGCAGAACTATCCTAAAGCTGTCCGTCCGCTATCAGTAAACAAGTCATAGCATGCATGTTTTAAGTTGCTCCAATGAAGCCTTACCATGAACCAAACATCTTTGGACAGGGCAAACATCTACAAACATTGAAAGCTTTACCGATCTAGGCAGTACCCTCACTGGAGAAGCAAATATCGATGCTCAGGTACACAACAGCATTCCCAAGGCTTTAGGAAGACTACAAACAAATGTTTGAGGCTGACAAAGAATCATTGTTGCCAACAAGATCAAAGTCTATCATGCTGTGGTGCTAGTCATCCTTCTATATGCTCACAAAACATGGACAGTCTATAGCAGACATGTCAGGAAACTCAACCATTTCCACATGAGATATCTCAGCATGTTGCGTAGAGGATCAGCTAGCAGGACAAAGTACCCAACTAGTCTCCAAAAGGGAAAGGCTCTTGGGCATCTATACGCTGTCTCAGAAAACCCAAACCTGATGGACTGCACTAGTTGTTTGGGAGAGGTAAGAGACAAAATGACACCTTGAAAGTATCTCACAGACTGGTGTACTGCCATACCACAAGGTGCTTGCTTACATCGCTCAGGAAATGGCCTGGCTTGGCTTCGTTCTCAATCTCCCACCACCAAACCCTGAAAGGGCTTAAGTAGCAGAATGTAGTCCAGAGAACGGGATGCGTTGTGTCGTAGTTTACAGCTTGACTGCGATATTTGTACCTTTCGGTCCAACACATCTGACCCCAGCAAGCATTTTTTGAGTACCGGGTTAGCATTCCCTCTTCGATCCCTTCTCCTTAGCCAGTCTGGTCTGTTGCAGCCTGTTATCCAGGATCACCGTGTAGAGGTGTAAAAGGGTCTTGGCAGCTCTAGTTCGCTGGCCCTGATGCTAGCAGTCAGCTATGGGTCGCTGACCACTGCAGCTCATGCGCTGCTCAGCATCTTGATCCCGCTCAGGAAATAATGTAGATACCCTCGCCATCCATATGTGGTCGAGTTTGTAGCACTAAGATAGGACTGGTAGTTATATGTGATGAGATCTGACTACATACATCCGTCGCTGGCACTATCTTTGATTGTAAATGGCAACAGATGACAAATTTATTATCATTACCGTACCTGTGTCAAATATTCTGATAGTTGTGCTGCTTTTTGTGTTAATTTTGTATTTTTCTTGTAAGTGGGAAAGATAAGAGAAGAATGACATCTGATATAATGCAACTATTAAGTTGGATTGGACTAGTATATGGCATTTATATAAACATACTGAGGATTCGGAATATCGTATATGATAGTGAGTTTGTTGGTGTAAGTGAACATAGCTTTTGTTTGCTAAACTGTAGCCACGGCTGAGATACCACATGTAGGAAGCTGTCAGTCTGTTGATTGGTTCTCCACACACGCACACAGAACTGACTATTCATTTGCTTTTTTCATAATTATTTGTCAAGCTGTGCATCAGGTTTGATTGTGTTTGTCTGCCATACCGTCAAAAGGTGTGAGATGGCATTTTATGTTGGACAACTTCACTTCATATTTCAGTGTATTTTTAGCACATGTATAACCACATTAGTCACTGTGTGTAACTGTTGTAACACACTGCTCTCTTTGCAACAAGATTAAGACCTGGGAAATATCATTGTCATGAACTTAGCTGTAACAATTTCCATATTCTCAATCTGATTTCTCTGTACAGAACATTAGGAACAGCAAATTACCATAAATCATTTATGTTATTAAAAGTACCGTATGATTGTTTGTTTTTAGTAGTTCATTATTGACGATTGGGCTGGCTAGGGACCCCGATTCTGACAGTTTACTTATAGACCTGGCCAGGGACCCCGATTCTGACAGTTTACTTATAGACCTGGCCAGGGACCCCGATTCTGACAGTTTACTTATAGACCTGGCCAGGGACTCCGATTCTGACAGTTTACTTATAGACCTGGCCAGGGACCCCGATTCTGACAGTTTACTTATAGACCTGGCCAGGGACCCCGATTCTGACAGTTTACTTATAGACCTGGCCAGGGACTCCGATTCTGACAGTTTACTTATAGACCTGTATACAACATTGCATGTCCTTACACATGCACTCATGAGATATTTTGTTAGTGTGTCATAACAAGAGAATGGATCATGATGGTAGCTGACCTACATTTTGAATAGAAGGCAGTTTGTTAGCCTGATCATGTTGGTCAAACATGCTTTCTTTGTTCCTCACTTTTGTTGCAGCCGCATTCATCTGTATGTCCTATTCTTAGTTTGTTGAACAAATGGTATCTGTTTATTGTGACCTGTCTAAAGATTACTAACAGCTCACCTCTGTTGAGTTGATGTATGTCATTTGGTTGATGACCTGTGTGCTCTGCTAAAGATTAGTACCAGCTCACCTCTGTTGAGTCGATGTGTCATTAGGTTGATGTGTGCTCTGCTTCCACCTATCCCTGATTCTACACCTTGTATCATGCTGAGGTAGTTGTATCACATTGCTCTCGGTTATATAGTTTATAGCGTATCATCCGTAGTTTCTTTAGGTCTATATTTCTGGTTCCCCAGAGCTGCAACCGCTCGCAGCTCCCACAGAGGACAGAAAGTAGTCAGACTTCTTTCTATTTATGTTCACTCAAGCCGTTTTCATTCAGTCAGCTCATTTTTGTTTGGTTTCTGCAATGCTGTAACTGAAGATTACAATGGCGTCTTTAAAGCTTTGGTGCGCATCAATTCTGTAAAACCTAAAAACTTCAAGGATGTTATCTCCTTGTCTCACTCTGCAGTGTATAGATATGGAAAGTGGTTTGTGGAAGAGAGCCATGTCAGCCGCCCTTGTTTATCTTCTCTATAAGTTGTGTATCCCTTTTATCGATTTCTTGGTTTCTCAAGGCATTTACTTTCACACTATCAAAGGCCTTTTTGTAGTCTACAAACACAATACATAGGGGCGTACAAACTTCCCATGTCTTCTCCATAAACTGGGTGATTGTGTGGAGATGATCAGTGGTTGAGTAACTCTTCCTGAAACCTGCCCCTTTCTGTTCCTGGTTATTGTTGAGTTGTCTTTCTAATCTGTGGGTAATGACTTGTTTGTGAAGTTTATAAATAGTTGACAGTAGGCCGAATGGATGGTAGTTCCCCAGATTTTCTCTGCCACCTTTTTTATTTTTGATCAGTATTCTCTTGGAATTCATCTAGTGCTTTTAAGTTACTTGAAAATGTTCGAGCCAGTTCCGATGTACTGTTTTTTAGGTTAAGAAATATTCCTCATCCATTCTGTTACACGTGATGCTGATCCATCTGTATATACAACTATTTTGAAACACACGACAGCTGTTCAGCTGAAAAAACTTATATTTTTGCTACTTGTATTTTCTTCTTGGGATTTCCTCTATCACATTCATTGTGCCTTGTGACTGTTGTCTCATTATTAAAAACCAAATATTGTATACAAATTAGAGCTTCAGAAAATGTTGTGATGTACATAGTGTAAAGTTCATCACATGCCATCAGTTTAAACATAGACATGACACCTTGTACTTTTTAAAAACCTGGCTCTGATCAACTGAAAAGTGCTAGTTAAATCTAATGCCCATTTATATTTACATAGGGCTATTTTCTGCAAGAGGCATCAGTCACTTGCACTGTAAAAACTGTTTTAAATCCACCCCATATTTCATGTAGTTTCATCATCTACAATACCTGATAGCTGTAGTATTCAATCAATCAATGGTTGCCTTTCTTATAAATCTAAGATCACTGCTGGACTTATCTACACAGGCACTGTTTTGTTGTCTGTATGAATGTTTTCTATAAATAATCTTGAAATGTTAGCTACAGTACAGAGACCTATATTATAAATGTTAGCTATAGTACAGAGACCTATATTTGTAGTTTTAAATAACGTACTATGAACACATTTAGGGGGTGTGTCAGTGAAAAGAGAAGATAAACTTGTAATAATTTGACCAAGTGTAATTTGATGAGGTGTGAAAGTGATCTATCTGCTAGATCTCCTTTTTTGGGGGTTTACATATTGACATCTTGACTGAAAGTGAGAAAGAGGATTATTTAGCGGCCCAGTCTTTGCTCATGTTATGGGTAGGATGAATGTTGGAACACTGATAACAGCAAAGGTGGATGGATGTCAATGAAAGGAAATTGACAATATAATTAATCACATGATCTGGCAAAACCTGCATTATGGTTATGAAGTTGGCCAGATATAATTGAATGTTGCTTTTGGAGGCATGTCAATTGTTAGGTCTCAAAGGTTCCACACCTTACTTGATAGGGCCCTTCTGGTGTTTCAAGGTACACACCTTACTATCAACCTGACAGTTGAACCATTTCTATTTTATGCTAACTTTACCACAAAACTATTAACACCAAATGCTGCTGGCATGATTTCAGGTTAAAGTGAAATGTTTTTGTTTTGCAAAATGTAGGGCTTAGTTCAAAGGAGAGACCAAAAATAAACTTGATGTATGTACACAGGTTGTCTGCCATATGTAGGCATTTCAAGCTGTGTTCAGTGCTTGCACTGTTTGGATTATCACCTGTTGTAAATGTTTGCTTCATTCGAGTGGTGCCTGGTACGGCAAGAATGGGGCCACTGTTACAATCCAAGCAACTAAAGAAGGTTGTGCATACAACCTCACCGTGTCAAAAGTATTGCCATTATAATCAACCACTGCAAGATCCATCCATTATGTGATGAGATCTTTTTTTGAATACTGCAAGAGCTCCTTAGATACTTGTATGCTGTAAGAAATGAACTACTGTACCGAAATGACCTATGGTTCACGTTGGGGTGAGAAGCAAATGTGAATAATAAATGTATGCTAGATGTCGCGTGTGTCATGTTTGTTGGAAAACTAGCTGTAAGAATGAACTATTGGATGTGATCCTGAACAGATCTGTGATTTGATCGGAATGAAAAAATAGCTTCATACATCAAAAACCAATACAGAGAAGAAAACAAATATACTTGATGCATTATCATATAACTTAAGACACACTTAACAAAGTCTGTGTACTGGTTTAGAAGACCCTGCATAGTCTATTTACAACCAGTTTCATTTGCATTATCTTGCTCTAAAAGCTATGTGCATCCAATTTATTCTTAAATGCATTAACTGTCCCTGCCTCCACTACTTCCTGTGGCAATACATTCCAAGCATTCACCACTCTCTGACAAAAAAAATATTTCCTAATACCTAATCTGGACCACCTTTTAGTTAATTTGTAGCGATGCCCTCTTGTTCTTGTAGGTGGTTGTATTATGAAAAACTTGTTATAGTCTAATTTATCTGTTTCTTTGATAATCTTACAAACCTGTATTGCCACCTCAAATGCTTTTCTTTTCTAGACACTGTAGGCCGACCAAATCATAAGCCAGGCAGTGGTTAGAGATCTAAAACTAACATCCCAAATCCCATAGAGGGAAAAAGGGAAAGACAGATTTAGATAGGAAATCCTGCCGAAGACGGATGTGTCGGACCGAAAGGTGCAAATATCGCAGTCAAACTGTAAACTAACGACACAGTGCAATCCATTCTCCGGAATACATCCTGCTACTTGCAAAGCCCTGTTCAGTACTTCGTAGCAGAAGATTGAGAACGGACGCAGAAGAAGAAGATAGGAAATTTATCACAGAATAATATCTTAGGAGAGTATACCCACCAGAAACATGGATACACATATATACTGATGGCTCATCTAACAAAGCCACATCCAATGGAGGTGGAGGGGTCTATTACAGGACTAAGGAATGGAGAGAAAAAAACTTGAGTATTAAACGGGAACATTCTCCAATAACTTTTGTGCAGAAGCAGAGGCACTGAAGGCCACAGCTGAGCTTGTAATCCAAGATAGAGATATCCACCAAGAAAACATAGTATTCCTGACTGATACCACGTCAGAATTAGCAGCGCTAAAACAACACAAAGATGAAGATCTCGAGCAATGTGTGTTCTCCCTGACACAGCTCTCAGCAGAACACCCAAGGTTGGTCATACAGTGGATCCCATCCCACTGCAATATTGAAGGCAATGAAGCTGCAGACAAACTAGCAAAGTTTGGAGGAGCATCCCCACAAACAGACCTGAGTATCACATATAATGAGGCCAAGACCATAATTAAAGCCAACTTCAGGGTGAAATGGGCTGATCAACACCCAGACTTGTGGAAAAAAAAACAGCTACTGTAACTTAACTAGAGAAGTGCAAGTCATCATCTTCAGACTGAGAACTGGGCAAAACAGACTTATGGGATTGGGACAGATGACAAGTGTCCATGTGTGGAGAATATCCTGCAAAGCTGCATGCTCACGCAGGAAAAGAGAACAATACTGGCTTTGCAAGACAGGTATGAGACAACAGCCGTACCGTACAAACAATGGTGTCCTTTGTAAGAGAAACCGGGTCCTTCATCTGAGGATGAATGAAGAAGACACTGTAGGCCAATTTTTCTGAGTCTTTCCTCATAACTGTAATTCTGGAATCCCACTGTCAGCTTTGTCACTCTTTTTTTGTATCCTTTCCAGCATATTTATATCCCCTCTATGATAAGGACTCCGCACCTGTACACAGTACTCCAATCTAGGTCTAACTAATGCTTTATACAGTTTGACTATCACTTCATTGCTCCTATGTTTAATATTTCCTTTTATCATACCTAACATTGCATTTAGCTTTTTCACTGCTACCTGGGTTTGCTCATTTACCTTATCTGTATGTCTATTATAACTACCTAGGTCCTTTTCCATATTGGATATACCCATGTGGATGACTGTACATTTATCTACATTCAACCCCATTTGCCAGCGTGCAGACCATTTTCGAATTTGATCTAAATCCGACCTCAATATATCCACTTCTGCTTTAGATGAGACACTACTGCATAGTTTTGTATCATCAGCAAATTTTGGAATCATGGATCCAATACCAATGTTAAAATCATTTATATATATCAAGAACAAAACTGAGCCCTGTGGCACTCCACTTTTTACTTCACACCACTCAGAGTACTCCTTATTTATACCCACCCTCTGCCTTCTTCCTGTTAACCAATTTTCAATCCATTTGGCAACTTCCCCACCTATTCCATGTGATTTGATGAGGTACTCTATCAAAGGCCTTTGCAAAATCTAAATAAATAGCATCCACTGGCTCCCCTTTATCTATCAATTTAGTAACCTCATCCATGAATTCTAATTTGTTAAGCACGATCTCCCTCTAGTAAACTCATGCCAACTATTTCTGATTAGATTAAACTTGTCTAAATGCATTACAATGTTTTCTTTGATTATTGACAGACTATGCTTGTTAAACTCAGCGGTCTATAATTTGCTGGATCTGTTTTTTTACCTTTTTTTAATTAGGGGATCACTCCTGCATCTTTCCAATCCTGTGGAACAATCCCTTTTGCAAGTGATTGAGAACATAATATAGCTAATGGTTTTGCTAGTTGGTCTCTAATTTCAAACAGCAGTTTTGGATAAATACCATCTTGATCTAGACATTTATCCACTTTCAACCCCTCCACTATAATACATATTGATCTTAATGTTGCCATATCCATGTCTCTGAAAAATATCTGATTGAGTAGAATATCTGCCTCCCTATTTTCACTTATTTTTCCTGTGCTGTCTACTTTGTCTTTCGTTCTTTGTTTATTTCTAACATAAGTAAAGAAGCTTTTACTATCAGTCGATACTATCGGCAAGTTTTTTTTTCGAAGTCTATTTTTGCTGTTTTATTCACTTTCTGGGCTATGTTTTGCTTGTCCAAATAAACTCATTAAATCGAAACTCGCAAGAGGAAGTGAGAGACACAAAAACAGTTGAAGGCAAAGTTAGGGCAATTGTAGACTCATGGGCATAGAGCTCATGAAGGTAGACAAAAGTAGGAGTTGGCGGAGAGCAATAGTTATATGTTGTCAGAAATAAATTAGATTAGCTGTATATTTGTACTTATGCTGTGCGAGTGTACATGGTTCCACCATTATAAAACCTCAGATCCTATACAAGAGACCAATATTAGTGAGAACGCTGCATACATAAGGGCTGAAGAGGTCTATCATCAGAAATAATGCTATTGACAATTATCCATGAACTACCATTTATTGGATTCTACATTTGTGATGTGGTACATAATTGATTTTCTCTTTTCATAAAAACAGTATTGATGATAATGTTACTTATTAAAAAGGACACAGCTGAAAGGACACGTTGTGATAGCAGGATTGGCTGCACATTTTATTCTGTTATGGCATTTTCTTTGATTTACACGTGCCTGAGTTCAGCTGCTGGCTTGTCAAGTAAAACTAGATTGAATTAACTAAATACTATGTAAGAATCTGTCACCAGTAGTCGCCACCAATTTTAAAACAAATTCTGGAAGTATGCTATAAGTACATTTGAAAAATATTACTTGGTACAACACATTTCAGTAATATAGGACGGTTACAAAAACTGCATGCTAATGTACTAGTATTGCAGTCTGATTGGCCTAGTGGTAGAAAGTTCACTTTTCAGCACACAGGACTGGGTCCAACACCCATTATCGACTCTGTAGTCAATTCAGCTGTAAATGGGTACCTGGCTTGCGAGGAATATAAATGTATTGAGCAACTGCAGTGGCCACGATAGCAGTGTCTGCTATAGAACATATATCTTGTATATATAAATCAAACAAAAGTTAGCTCTGCTGGTTAATTCAGCACTTAACATTTAACAGTAGATTTCATGCAGATTTCAGTGCACGAGATGAACAAGAAATTGGCAAACAAAAACTCTTGTTATGAAACTAGCCATCATTGTGGTTATACAAAAATGTTACAATGTGAATGATGCTGTTAATCAGACTTTGGCCTTTCGTGTATAGGCAAGCTAGCTATTACTGCTCAAGTGTTTATTCCAATATTGTCCTCACTTTATTTTATCTCCATAAACTGACTGCAACAGTTTCCATATCTTTTTCACATTTTTGTCCAACTGATGAGAATGTATGAGAGAAAAACTATGAAGAATGTTAGGTAGAGTGTGTTTAAATGTGCTGCATGCCTTACAGAATCTGACTTCAGCACGCATTTTTAAACTAGGGTTCAAGATAGGACGGAGCAAAAGTGTGTACAGTCAACGAGCTGCACAAACCGTAAGTATTCACACCATTCGTTATGTACTGAGAGAGACTGAGCATCTATGGAGTGCAGTGAAGTCAATGCCACTAACCACTTCACTATGTGTTTCCTCCCCCAATGGAAAGAAATGTAAAGTACCAACATGTATGAAAAACAAAAGAAACATACGTGTTACAAATCTGAACAAGTCTGCAGCTTCGGTGCTATCTTTATTTCCATCAAACTAGGGTCTGAGGTGACAACAACAACTGCATTTCTGGCATATTGCTTCAGTCATTAATAGAAATGTCCAGATATATATTTACGGTCCACCTTTTTTTTCTTCTAATATCCCTACTTTGAATTTAGAAATGATTTCATTTCTGATCAGAACTTTGAGACTTTATTTAATATGCTTCCCGTGTTTAAGATCTTGACTTTTATATAAATTTTCTATGACAAGCTTTGTTTTTGTTACATGTTCATGTTAGTAATTATTTTACTATTTTTTAAAAGCACTATAAAAAAAAATCCTTCAGATTTCAACATGTGGTAGTATTATTGATTAGTAACTATCATGTGAATGGATTGTCAACTGGTTTTCAGCTGTCATCTGGCTGTTCAGTAGCAATTATTTTTAGGAGACTTGTCGGCAACGATATAAAACTATAGGCAGCCACTCATAGTTTATATTATGCATGCAGCTGAACCAGCATAAAGAAACAGGCGGTGTCGTGGCTTGTAAGTTTATTGATACACAATTGAGATATACGCTTAGGAGGAACAAATGACAACACATTCACCACTAAGACAAGATGAGTTTGGAGGAAATACTTCAACCAAATAAAGTACACAGTATGCCATAGAACGTATCTCAGTTGTTAGGAGCAAACAACAAGATCAGTGATTCTTATCCTCAGCGTTCAACAAAGTAAAATAAAACATTTAATTTCCTACCAACCGTCTCATACAGTATGTCTGCTTGTCTTTGACCCAAATAACCCCCAACTTTCACGACCAACAAGTCATAACTGAACCACATCCTCCACTCTTGGTGCACCTCATCAACAGCCACTCTCCAGTATTCAATTTATGAGTCCGGTGTGATCTTGACACCTCGTCTGATCTGACCCCAACCAATCAGTCTGAAGATTAAACAAAACAGACCATGATAGTTTATTACATTTAATTGTTTACTAACTTACTTAACCTTTAGCACGCTACATAATTTATGGAAAAAATTTGACCTAATTAATTTTCTTAATTAGTCGCTGTGGTAGTCGTCTTTCAAAATTTGTAACTTTTATGTTTGTTTGTCAATAAATATGATTTTCTGGCGTGTACACAATAGCATAACGAACATGTGGGTGTTATTGTTTTTGTTGTATGTTTGTTAGTTTTTGAGATTTAAAAAGATGAAGTTTGAAAATTTATGAAAATCTCGGGGAAAATTTGGACTCGACCACTAGGCCTAGTCGCTTCGATAGAAAACCATGGAAACCACAACAACGTATCGATACTGTGTTTACAATATCGCCAGAACTGTTAGTTTCAATTCAAACGTAGTTCTTTCATTTAAACAAACAAAATAAACAGATCTACGCGATAAAAATCTTTCTCAACAACCTACTTCCCCTTTCGCAAAAGTCGGCTTGCTCCAAACGGCGTATACAAAATTAAAAATGTTCAAAAGCCATTTGTAATCGAACACACGATACTTTAACCGGCAAAATATCGTGTATATATGGAGGGCGTATTCAGCAGTAAAAAATGGCTGTCGGGAGTGACTCCGTTCAAAAAAAAAAATGTTTTTTTCCGCACACCGTTTTTGTAGGCCGAGCTGGTTAGAAGGGATCGGACATTGGAGTGCTAAAGGTTAATATTAATTAATTTTAATTTGAAGACAAAAAATATTTGGCATATGGAATTGTGGCATTTGTCTTGGCATGTAAAGGACAAATATGTTAAAAGTTTGACCCATCTCATTGTAGTGAAGAGGATAACAGACTGTATAATATATGAAGAGGCCAGGAGATTTAGCAGGTGTCCAGACAGGAACAAGTGGCAAGCAAAGTACACAGGTTCAACAACCAAGTGTTGCATATAAGCTCAAGAAATGTGACAGGTGGTAATGTTCAGACTCTGCATATGCCACAACAGATTGAGGTAACACACAGATCAAACACATAAATAATCTGTTCAACAAACTAATACTGATGAACATGTCTGTGTCACTGAAGGTAAACTAAGGTGCAGCTACTGCTTCAGGTGGAAGTGAATTGAGAGTGGAGATACTACTTCAGGTGGAAATAAACTGAGAGTGGAGATACTACTTCAGATGGAAATAAACTGAGAGTGGAGATACTACTTCAGGTGGAAGTGAACTGAAAATGGAACTACTGCTTCAGGTGGAAGTGAACTATAGTTTGCTGAAGTATAAACAAGAATGTCAGAAACATTTGAAAACATACTTTGAGCCTGATGTCAGTTTCACAGCTTACCTCCAGTGCTTTTCAACCCTTCTGCTAAGAGCAATCTTCTCTCCAACCTCTGTACAGACCGGAGCTGTTAGACCAATCTTAGCCAAATCTGCTCTGACAGCTAACACGCGACCGCCGGTAGACAGGGAACCAATGTTCACCATCAAAACCTCATTCTTGCTCAGTTTTTGTACCTGTTTTCCAGAGAAAAAAAACCAGGATGTGATCAAATGATTGAAAAACCTCAGAATACTTGAAATATGCCAAGATTAAGTGTAATATGGACAACATATTTTGCAAGCCTACTTTTTAAATTAATAATCACTATTCATATTGAAAACAAAAACAAATTTGCATTAAACTTCAGGTATATCTTTTTCTTCTCACTTGCCATCTTCAGATATATCAATGTGAATATTGTATTATTTTAAATCAACATGTATTACACTTAAAAATTCACTTCACAAAAATTCAAACCCAACACAAATTTTCTGTTACTTCAAACTATTTCCAAACATCTACCAACAAATGATTGATTTGAGCACTTCTACCAACAAATGATTGATTTGAGCACTTCTACCAACAAATGATTGATTTGAGCACTTCTACCAACAAATGATTGAAATCTCCATGAAGATTACCTTGGCACCCTTCTTGTCTCCTTCTGTTTTGACACCCAACAAACGTCTCAGAAGGAAGAAGGAAATCTCCAACTCTGTAAAGATGTCTGGTAATGCCCCCACTGCTCCCAACACTTGACCAACCAAACGGTCACCTCTACATAAAGTTGGGTCCATTTTCGTGCCAACACCTAGAAGCATTCAGAAAACCATTTGAGAGGCTGCTTTTGACAAATGTACAACTTGTAAGCATGAGAAACAGTATAATTTTCCCATAAATTCTTTGGTTCCTTCTACAAATGATCAGCTCTTAATAAGATATATCAATCTTTAAAATATCTTTCAAGCTAAAATGAAGGATTCAATCCCATAACACCCACCGCCCCTCATCAAACATGTAATATCTACTTACGGGGGGGCCGCAGAAATATACTGATCAGACATGTTAGGATCAGGCAAAACATACTGGCCAAGATTCTCATCTCAGCTTCCTAGTAGCCCTCCCTGGAAACGGGCTGTTTTAATGGCAGTCTGGCTAATAGTAGTGACACGCAGATGAAGCCAACCATTGCACAACCACCTGGAGGACCCCGGTCCACCTTCATCAGCATGCTCAGGATGTGAGAAAAGCTACTGCAACCCGCCACTTATTTTCAGGGCTCAAAAAAGAGTAACCTACTCATTGAACAATACTTACTTGGCGACCCATCCTTCCTGTACTTCTAGAGGCAGATGCCCCTGTGCAGGTCCCAGGTCAAATATGAGCTGGATGTAGCCGGGAAAAGCGTTTCCTTCTTAGTGGGCTAGGCTCGAGCAGTTCAATACTCTTCAGCGTTGAAACAAGCACTTACGGAAGTTGGTTAACCGATGTGCGAGTCCATCTTAATATACTCAAACACTAGAGCAAAGTAGACCCGCAGCCTGTTAGGCGGCATCTATGCTGCTCTAAACAAACCACCTAGCCGTGCCTGGTGTTATGCCATGTCAGTCGCCTCTTAGGACATAATCTCTGTGAGGCTGTTTCGCTATTCGTGTCATACACAAAGACCACGGCAGCACTCCATCATCTGACTCAATTTACTAGAACTTTGTCTAAACATATCACAGTCCATCTCCCTGCTCTCTCGTGGCAGAAATGTTTTTACTACGGAAAGGGAAGACGTGTGAACCTCTGACTTAATTCCACTCCCTTTAGGCATACACATAATCATGCCCCTAACTCTATGAAATCTCTACTAAATAATATATAGTTAATCAATTCCACTGCTTTATAATGAGCACCCAGTTATCTCACCTATCAATCCACCAGGGACAGCATACTGTAGGTCATTCTGTTCTGCATATAAGGAGACAATCTTGGACATTATAGGTCTGCATGTCAGCTTGCCATCCTGGTCTCTAGAGACCACACCTGGCCTGACCTCAATCTCCTGGTTCACCTACAGCAAAAAGGTTTCATGTCAAACATTTGAGGTGATGCTTTCATTTATAAGACTACAGAACACTGATACAAGTCGATGTTAAATATATCATTTGACCACTTTACACTAGGGGTTTCCATCTTCAACCTGCTGAGGACTACATAAGGACATTGTTTAAAGGCTGGTGGGTCACATCTCAGTAAGGCACTGCACTTTCTTTATTCTCCTTTACCTAGTAGGTTATTTAATGCACAACATCTCACTATATTATGAATTGTCTATTCATGATCCCAATAAGACGTTTCACTGTTTGACATGCTTGTTTCAGAATTGTGTCCTCCATCTCATTCTTCCAGCCATCCATCGTATCATAGTGGCAACGAACATTATACTCGTTTAGTACATTTAATGTAAGACAAATTAAGTACTGAACTTCAACAATAAACTTTGTATAAATGTGCAGATTCTCATATTTACATGAGAAATAATTTGCCGTCTATCGCGCGCTCTCTTTTCAGACGATGTAATTATAGAGGTGTCAAGTTTTAAACCCATAGCTGATTACAACATCAGGACCAGAGCTGCCAAGACCCTTCTACGCCCCCAAGCAGTGATCCTGAATAACAGGCTGCAAAAAAAAATAAGACTAGCCAAGGAGAAGGAATTGAAGAGGGAAGGCTAACCTGGTACTAAAAAAAAATGCTTGCTGGCGTCAGATGTGTAGACTGAAAAGTGCAAAAATTGCAGTCAAACTGTAAAGTATGACACAACTCATCCCGTTCTCCGAACTACATCCTGCTACTTGCAAAGCCCTTTTCAGGGCTTGGTAATGAGAGTTTGAGAATGAATGAAGAAGAAGATTATCACTTGATAAAACCACAACCATGTCAAGGGCTGAAGAAAATGGTTCTTCTTCTTCTTCTTCTGCGTACACAGTCAGACAGTAACCATTATTTTCTCGAAAAAAGCGGCGGTCATCCTGAGACTCTCGCCACTACCATGGAGCTTGTCTTGCAGTTCCACTGGCAATGGCCACATCTGCTCTCTCTGATCCTCGTATGTCGGGCAGTTCTGCAGCAGATGTTCAGTGGTCATTTTACCAGTACCGCACGGGCATTCGTCGGTACACCCTATCTTCAATTTGTTGAATAGGTGGTACCTCAGTCTGTTGTGGCCAGTGCGAAGTCTGAAGACAACGACCTGCTCTCTTCGGTTCAACTGGTAATAGGCATCGTTTTTGGTGTAACCAGTATGTTCGGTTTCCCATTTGGTCATGTATCTGGCTTTGATAAGCCGTTTTGACTCTTCGTACGTCATACTAGGGCCAATTCAAGAAACGTCTGCATAACCTGACGCTAAAAGGTACAAGAATGAGGAAAAGTGAAAAGAAGAATAACTGTTTATCTTGTAAATTAACAAAGTACTAGTTCTCTTAACATATTTTTACAAATGTTTCTCGCTCACTTTATCTCAGATTTAAAATGTTTCTCGTTCACACTTTATCTCAGATTTAAAATGTTTCTCGCTCACTTTATCTCAGATTTAAAATGTTTTTCGCTCACTTTATCTCAGATTTAAAATGTTTCTCGCTCACCATATCTCAGATTTAAAATAGGCATCATTTTTTGTGTAGCCAGTATGCTCTGTTTCCCATTTGGCCATGTATCTGGCCCTAATAAACCTTGACTCTTCGTAGGTCACACTAGAATCTGGTTGTGGTAGTCTTTCACCTTCTTTTGCCAGTCTATCTGCCTCCTCGCTGCCTTGGATGTTACAGTGGGATGGAACCCACTGTACCACTACTCTTTTTGGTGCGGACTGCTGGCATAGTTGACAGAGTATTGCTCTTAAATCATTAAGTTCTGTATTTTTCTGGCTTTTTAGTGCTGTAACCACGGACAGGGCATCTGTAAACAGGACTATCTGGCTTTCACCTCTCCACTCTGAAATTGCTGACCATGAGTGTGACCCACCTGTTATACACTATTGTGACCCATACACGTAATGTCATTGAAAAAAAAAAACTTTTTTACCTATAAACCCTTTTAAAAAACTAAATGTGTGATAGAATAGACTACTAAATCTAACACAGAATTAATGGACTTGTGCGCGCAACTCAAGCGGAGCAACTTGATTGAGATACCATCTGTTCAACAAACTGAGAATAGTAAATACTGATGAATGTGTCTGCGGAACTGATACGGGAAATGGCTGGTGAACATAGCAACCACATATATGACCCTTGCTGGTACCAGTTCTGTACAAGCTCTCTGGAGATACCAATAGCATGCGGCTATTATTGCTTTCTTTAGATATATTCAGGTTGATTCATTTTGATATGCCCATGTTCACTTAGCTAAATTTTCCTGTTGCCAAATCCGTGATTAACTCTTTACAGCTTCTTTCACTCGGCAAAGGCCACTGCGCTGCAAATTTTTAATGGCCGCCAGCCTCAACCACTATAAACATCTAAAACATGCATTTGTGTAATTCGTGATTTAGTTTTCTTACGGCTCTACACGATGGCTGCGCGCCCGCAACTGGCGTTTAACTGTATGATTATTTCCAGAATGTTGATTTTAGCACTTTTATGTTCTTTAAAAGTCTACCTATTGATTGTAAAAAAAAAGCTGTAAGACTGTAGAAATGATTTATTATTTATCAGTTCAATGATCACACATCTGTATTACTTGTGGATATTCAACACACACCCGATTCTGAATTTGACACATAACGGGGTAAGTATGTTTTTAGATAATAATTTCAGCTCAATTTATCAATAATAATTTATTTTATTTTGAATGAACACGTTGGCTCACAGAATTCCTGTAGGATTGAAATATCCAAATCTGCTAAATTAGACCAGACTGAAGAAGGTTAAGACAGATCCAAATGTTGCTACATGTCTTCTTTTGTTTGAAAATAAAACTTTCAATCCCAATATTTCAGTCATGTAAAAATCGATTAAACAAACTAGAGACAGGAAATAGTGGAAATGCATGAACAATGCCAGCTTGTGTTGCACTTGAAAAACATTACAGTACCTTGAGCACACCCCTGAGGATAGAACCACCAGCCACACCTCCCAAAATGTCATCCACCTCACAGCCTGGCTTGTTCACATCAAACGAGCGGATAACTGAGAGGGGAAAACATCAAGATAAATTATAACACTGCTGCTTATGATGCAAATAGGATCAGTATTCTGTACACTACTCGACTTGCGTAAGGTAACAATCACAGCTGACACTTGATAAAACATTTTTTTGGTTAAATTAATGGTAATACAAATGATGTGTATCAGGATCAGGCAACAATTACCAACAGGATGCAATTAGGACACACTTACTTTTCCTGGGGGTTCACCTATATTGTAGCACCAATATTTTTGTAACAAAGAGAAACACGCATAAATATCTTTCACTGAAAATATGTCATTAAAGCAAAACCCAACAATGATTGCCTGAAACAACAAATACACTTTTGCTGAACAAAATTACATTACAATGACTTACACACATATTTTTCAAAACAATCTTTGTTGTTAAATGTAGACTGCTGCTAAAGAAAGTATTATTTTTTTTTTAAATAAAAGATTTTTCAGTTTTTTAAAATATTAAAATACAAAGCTGGATCAATTATGTCGCCTATCAGAACAGATAGGACTAAAAATCAATGCTTCCAAGACAAAGGTCATGAATTTCACTGCATAAGTGGGGCAGTACTGTAGAATATGTTCTGGTATCTGCTTGGGTGCTCCGCAATCACATTTAGCAGTGTCTCTATGCTGTCATTTTCTGGTTTATATTCTTTGTGTTGGTCTCTCCTTTCTGTCCTCAGTGCCGCTTTATGGGTGTCTTCGTTTCTTTATAGCTTTGTGGATGACGAGTCTGCATGTCGCCACTTCGACCTGTACGAGCTCATCTACCTTTTCATTTCCAAGGATTATACAGTGGGTCGGAATCCAGTGTAGGGCTCTTTTTGCTTATTAGAATCTGCAGCTGCTGCATGAACAGCTGTTGCTTCAGTTCTGAAAATGGTAAAGGGCCCTCCTGCTGGGATGAAGTGGTTTTCCATGTTGTCGTTGGGGTGTGTGATGTAGATTCTGCGACTTCCATTTTTGTGCTCTCCATCTCTGTACACATATGTCCATAAGTTGCTCATGTACTGATTCTTGAGCTCATACAGAACATGGATTTTGTTTTTCTTTGTTATCCCTAGAACTTAGAGGATTATTTTGAACTGGCCCTGGCATGAGTTTTTCGCACTTTTCAATTAGTTTTAAGAATGTTTACATGTTGCCTGTGGTTTTCTCTGGCCAGATGGTTGAGACTTTTCCTTAACAGTCTATTTTTAGCTCGCTCTTGGAACTTTCAATCTAGTGGATCATCAGGTAGCTGTTTTAGTTTCCCTAAGTAAGGGATTTGTATTTTCTTCTTTTATTTCAGGGGTTTCATATTTTCTCTAGCTCTGCAATAGGACTGCTTTTCAGTGTCCCAATCGTAATTGAGACCCATATTTTTGGCTCTGTCTAGTTTTCCGGTGTTTATTTTAGCCGCTATTGCACAAGTGCTAGAGGTATATTCCATGATTTGTCTGATTGCACTAGTGTAGACTTGCTTGAGATTTACTGGAGTAAACAAGGAAGGGAGGATGGTAAGGTGTGTGAGATCAACAAAAAATTCAATGAAAGCATAATAGCCAGAAGAGCCTGGAGGTCTTGGTAGCTGCTAACAAACTGTTGAAGGGAAATGATAACAACTGCCCAGAACAAATTGAGGGCCATTTGTAAAGTAGGAAGATAAAAATATACAGACACAAAACATATTCCACTACTTGACACTAGGAAGATGCAGACGCAAAACATATCCCACTATTTGAAAAGTGACAAATATTTTTGGCAGTTGGAAAAATCAATTATCAAAACGGTTTTGTTGTCTATCTCACTTGACTTTTTCTTTGGTGTTCGTCCTGAAAAGGACGTTGGTTGCAATTTACAGCAAGGCTGCAATATCTGCAACTTTGAGCCAGACATCTCCGATTACAGCACAGCATTTTTGGGATTAGGTTTGCCTTCCCTCTTTGATAACTAATCTCTTAGCCAAGCTGCATGGTTGCAGTCTGTTTATGGGGCCACCACTTGGAGATGGAATATGGTCAGCTATGAGTCGCTGATTGCTGTCAGCTTATTCGCTGCTGCATCTTTGGTCCCTACTTGACTTCTACCATCGGTGTGTGGGACAATGAGGCTAACATCTGGTTAGGCAAAACACACTGATCAGATAATGTTAGGCAGGGTCAGGAGAAAAATATTGGCCAAGATCCTCACCTGACCTCCTCATTGGTCGTCCTGGAAACAGACTGTTGTCGAGGACAACAGTCTGGCTAACAAGGTGATGTTCAACATGATCTCAGCAGTAGTGCATGACATGCAGATGAGGCCAAATGGATCCCGGTCCACCTTCGTCAGCATGTTCAGGATGCGAGGAAACCTACTGCAACCCATCACTTAACGCCCATTTCAGGGCGTACATAACAGTAACTTACTCATTGTGGGCAATCGAAACAACAACAACAACCATTGCTGTGTTGAGATTTTCTTGTAGCTTATTGGTCTCCAGGATAGGTAGCCACGCCTAGGGCCCAACCCTCCTTAATCACAACATGTTCGGCAGGTTACAGCGTAACTATTCTTCGCCCTACTTGTGAGCCCCAGTAACACACAGGTCATGAAATTACCAAATTGATGCAATATTAAATGACAGCAGCAATTGATGCTTGCTCTACTTAACAATGCTAACCTATAAGTCTTGGCTCTGAGAGGAAGTCCCTGACTGGCACAGGAATGCGTTTAATGATGTACTCGCAGATGACATCAGTGTTGTACTTTAGCTGAGCTGACACAGGGACAACTGGCGCACCTTCAGCCACAGTTCCTATACAGGAAAATAATGTTATGCAATGAACATGTGATTACAGAAAAAAGGAAATCAGATACAATATTGAGCGCTAGAAAATGGTTCACAGAACCTACTTCATTGCACCTGGCGTCCCTATATATTCTCAGCCCCTTTCTTCCCAGCCCCCGTCTCAAAGAGTCAACAGGACATAGATCAACACACTTACCATGAAACCACAAGGCGTCACTCTATTCCCCCGTCCCAAGGCAGCGGAGTACTAGGCTCCCTCAAGGCGTCACTTCATCCCCCGTCCCAAGGCAGCGGAGTACTAGGCTCCCTCAAGGCGTCACTTCATCCCCCGTCCCAAGGCAGCGGAGTACTAGGCTCCCTCAAGGCGTCACTTCATTCCCCCGTCCCAAGGCAGCGGAGTACTAGGCTCCCTCAAGGCGTCACTTCATCCCCCGTCCCAAGGCAGCGGAGTACTAGGCTCCCTCAAGGCGTCACTTCATCCTCAGATGTTGAAAGTTCAATGAGAATTGCAACTTAGAGTGCCCGTGTTGTTGGTGATGCTGCTAAAGTGGCCAGGACAGTAGTCGATCTACGCAAACGAGCCACAGATGCCCAAATGAACATTATTTCATTGCTGAAGACGACAGAGCACCAACTCTGAAATCTTCCCCTGCTTTTGACAGGTCTCCATGACAGATGGGTCGACTGTTAAGTTGTGGGTCATACCATGAAAAAAACCCACAGCATGAACAATCTGTCAAACCGAGCACTGCATGATTTGAATCTGATACATGATAAAGGTAAAATACTGTCGACAGAGAAGTTGGGCAAATATACAGAACAGGAGAAATGGCGGTGAGAGAAGAATAGTAGTACATGCCTTTAGAAATGGACGTGGAACCCGAAGAAATATGGTATCCATTCTTAACATTCTCATGCCTTACTGGTTTTTGAAAATTTTGACTTCATATTTCGCTCTGTGGTAGTTGAATTTCAAAATGTGTAACTTTTCTGTTTGTCAATAAATGTGTGTTTGCTAGTTTCTGAGATTCAAAAAGATGAAGTTGAAAATTGATGGAAATCTCTGAAAAAATTTAGGCTCGGAGGCTAGGCCGAGTCGCTCCTATAGAAATCCATGGAAACCACAACGTATCGATACTGTGTTTACAATAGCGACACGTCGGTTAGTTTCCAATTCAATTGAAGTTCTTTCATCTAAACAAACAAAATAAACAGATCTACTCGATAAAGATTTTTTTCTAAAAAATCTACTTCACCTTTCGCAAAAAGTCGGCTTGCTCCAAACGGTGTATAAGAATAAAAATTGTTCAAAAACCATTTGTAATCTAAGATACGATACTTTTACCGGCAAAATATTGTGTGTAGATGGTGACGTATTCAGCATAAAAATAAAATGGCTGTGAATGGGGGCCTCCGTGAAAAAAAAAGAGTTCCTCTCGCCAACCTAGACCAGGGCGTGCTAAAGGTTAAAACAAAAAGCAGTGTCCATATTTTGTCTGGTTACACTGTCTGTTTGTCTGCTATAATGTCTGTAAGGTTCACTTCGATGCTTGTTTATCTATTATGAGATTACTATGCACATATAAATGAAGAATGGTATACCAACCTTTGACAAAAGCCTGTATCTGTTCATACTGCTCTTTAGCCTGCGACTCTTTCACAAGGTCAATTTTGTTTTGAAGGATAAGAATATGTTTGAGTTTCATGATTTCAACAGCTGCCAAATGTTCTGACGTCTGAGGCTGTGGGCAAGATTCATTCCCAGCTGAAACAAAATGGAGAATATCAAGCTAAAGTGGACAGTGTAGTGATGAAAGTTTTCTTGGTGGGAATAAAATTGTCAGTGTGTGCCAAGTTGCTGTCTCACCCAGGGTGGAAATTATAGGACAATTGTGGGATCAAGACGCTGAGCAGCGCTGGTCAGCGACCCATAGCTGACTGCTAGCGTCAGGGTCAGCGAACCAGAGCTGCCAAGACCCTTTTACACCTCCACGCGGTGATCCTGGATAACAGGCTGCAGCAGGGCAGACTGGCTAAGGAGAAGGGATCGAAGAGGGAATGCTAACCCAGTACTCAAAAAATGCTTGCTGGAGTCGGAAGTGTTGGACCGAAAGGTGCAAATATCGCAGTCAAGCTGTAAACTACGACACAGCGCATTCCGTTCTCTGGACTACATTCTGCTACTTAAGCCCTTTTAGGATTTGGTAGCGGGAGATTGAGAACGAACGAAGAAGAAGAGGACAATTGTAATCTTCCAAATAGATAAACATTTACTAGAGGGTTGTGTCTGCAACAAATAACCTGATTATGTACAAACATGAGCTGATCATAATTGACTATGCAATAGTGAGGAAAACTGATTTCAAGCATGTGAAGGATGCTAGAGTGTTCAGAGGACCAGAGATAGGAAGCGACCACTACCAAGTTAAAATAAAGAGAGAAATTGAAAAACACTATCCAGCTAGGCAACATCCATCAGCAAGCATGAAACATAATACACGAGGAGAAAATAAAATTAAGGCTTACAAACTACGAGAACTAGATGTTAAGAGGAGATACCAAGGGCTTATAACAACAGCAATAGAACAGATAGAGGAATCTGAAGAAGATATGGAAATGCTTTGGGTAAAATTCAAAGACATCCCCAAAGAGGCTGCAGCAGAGGCATGCGGTCAAACCAAAGAAGGGTGGACGAGAAAAAGTACACCATGGTGGACAGAAGAAGTGAAAATAATAATACGAGAAAAGAAAAAGGCATGGAAGCAATACCTAGGGGCTAGGAATACAGAAGAACAAACAAAGAAATATAAAGAATATGTAAATTTTAGAACAGAAGCAAAGAAGACTGTGCTCAAGGCCAAACAGAAATCCTGGGAAGAATTTGGAGAGAAACTGGAAAATAATGCTGGAGAAAACCAGAAACTGTTCTACAGGACCTTAAAGAACATGAGGAAGTAAAAGGAATGCCCCCTGAAATTTGTTAAAGATAAACAAGGTGCGCTGTTGACTGCCCCAGAAGAGGTAATGAACAGATGGAAAGAATATTTCTCAGATCTCCTTGGAGTGGAGGAAAACCAAGCTCTGGAAGTAACAGTCCCAATTCAAGAAGAGGGAGCCATGGAGGGAAATGATAATATCACAATAGAAGAACTAAAGGCAGCATTGGAGAAAATTAAGATTGGTAAAGCAGCAGGACATGATGGTATAACACCAGAAATGGTTAAATACATGGGAGCGGCAGGAGAGATGCTATTCATGAAGATTCTCAAGGCAGCTTGGCGCCACAAGAAGATATCAAGAGACTGGGAGGTTGCAATAATAATACCAATATTTAAAAAGGGCGACAATCGACAATGTGAAAATCACAGAGGTATTTCCCTTCTCAGTGTCCCCGGGAAAGTCTACTCTAGGATTCTAGAACGGCGATTAAGAGGTCTAGCAGAGCCAAATGTGGATGAAACTCAATGTGGGTTTAGGGCAAACAGAAGTACTCAAGACCTTATCTTTACACTCAGATAGCTAAGTGAAAAGGCTCTTGAATATAATAAAGAGATGCATCTCTGCTTTTTGGATTTGGAGAAAGCATTTGATAAAGTTCCTTGGAACAAACTCTGGGAGTGCCTGACAAGGAAGAACATCCCAGGACCATTGATCTCTGCCATACAGAGTTTCTATAAAACATGCAGAATTTATGTGCGGACATCAAATCAAAAGTCAGGAGAGTTCAAGACCACTAGCGGAGTAAGACAGGGGGACATTCTATCACCGTACCTTTTCATACTCCTCATGGATGAAGTCATCAAAGTCTGCAAGGAACGGACAAAAAAGTATGAAGTAGGGTACTAGAAGATGAGACAAAGTTACATATCAGAACTAGCATTTGCAGACGATGTGGCCCTGATCACGAAAACCGAAGCACATCTCCAGATCAACTTGCAGGTCTGGGAAGAAGAGTTGAAGAAGAGAGGAATGCACATCAGCAACTCCAAAACAAAAACCATGGTGATCGCGAGAGATGAAAAGAGACATCAGATAACCCTGGGAACACGAGCACTATAGCAGGCCAGCAACTTTAAATATCTAGGAGTGGTAATAGACAGCAGGGGAGGAATCAAAGAGGAGTTAACTGCACGAAGGGCAGCAGCAGGTAGACTGTTCAATGCAATAAACAGAGGTTTCCTCAGTAGAAGAGAAATAAGCAGGAAAACAAAGATGGATGTATACTGCTCGATCTATGTGCCTGTCCTGACATATGGATGTGAGTCATGGGCAATGACTACAGCCCAAGAAAGGCAATTACAAACTTCAGAAATGAGGTACCTAAGAAAGGCGGTTCAGGTAACGAAAAGGGACAAGATCCGTAACCAGACAATACGTAGCAATCTTGAAGTTCAACCCCTGCAGACACGAGTGGAGCAGTCCCAACTACAGTGGTTTGGCCATGTCTGTAGAATGGAAGAAGATCGGATACCAAAGCGGTCATGGGAGATCAAAAGTCAAGGACGCAGACCCCGAGGACGTCCCAAAGTACGTTGGGAAGACAACATACGACAGTCCCTAAGTGATTGAGGGCTGGATTGGAAAGAGGCCAAGAAAAAGACGGCGGATAGAGCAGTGTGGCGTTCTCTTTGGCAAACCTCTACACCTCACGGTAGAAGAGGAGCGACTAAGTAAGTAAGTAATGTACAACCATTACTTCAGAAAATGGCTCTGCAGGGGCTCAGATACAATCTGTATGCATTACATCTGTGCTAATAGCACTGTTTCACATGATCATGATGGATTTTGTGTACCAATAATATTGAATGACATTTTAAGAAATAATAAAACTACTAACCAATCATAAGCAAGGCAGCATCCATAACAGCTGCTCCATTCAACATAGTAGCCATGAGAATGTCGTGGCCAGGACAATCAACAAAAGACACATGGCTGAAAAAGAACAGTAGTTTCAGCAGGTAGAAACACAGCTTTATGTCCACAATTTATATTGAAACCAAAACTAGATGCAGAAATCTTGACATATTATTTTGTAGACAAAAATATATGTTGCATGTCTAACCTACAATACAAAATTTAATCGACATTCTTGGCCCATCTGCAAATAATCAATCATATGAATTCATCACATCTCTCTTAAACTGTCTCCAAGTTATCTTCCAGCCTCTGTTGAGGAACTAGTGCTGTCAAGACCCTTCTACACCTCAGTGATCCTGGATAGAATGCAACAGAGCAGAGTGGCTAAGGAGAAGGGACCAAAGAGGGAAGGCTAACCTTGTACTAAAATATGCCTGCGAGATATGTTGGACTAAAAGGTGCAAATATCGCAGTCAAGATGTAAACTACGACAGCGCATTCCGTTCTTCAGACAACATCCTATACGAAAAGCCCTTTTCAGAGCTTGGTTGCGGGAGTTTGAGAACGAACGATGAAGAAGTTCTGTCATATTGTGCTCCTTCGTGTGTTCCTGCTTCCTGTCTTTTGAGTTTATACTCAATCACTAATAAATTATGAAAGCAGTAGATCATCTATGCAAATTCAATCCAATCTATCTTTTCATATCAGTTCTTGTTCCATCACAAAGGTCCGACTTCCTGCTATGAGCTAATATTTAGGACCCACTTAAAAACCTGCATTATGTTTTTAAAAGTATTATCCATAAAGATTCAATTTTGTTTTTCCTATATCCAGAATCAGTGCCTTTAAAAAATTTTCTTCCCTCTACACCCTCTTCTCACCGAAGAATAAAAACAAATAGCTGTCTCTTGAATAACAATGTGACACTTGTCTCATAGGAAAAAATGCTTTAAACCCTGGAAGAAACTACTGCTTGGATATGAACTGCCCAACCACTATCACAAACAACAGCCTGAGCCTAAATATCTTCAATTGTCCAACTCACCGCTTGAGCCTGAATCTCCCATTGCAGCCAGATCTGTCACAAATAAATGAGTCCTCTTTGGCACTGCCACATGATCTGTAACAGTCAGGTCTAGGGCAAGCATCATTGTCACATTGATATATCTATCAGCACAAGGAATGACAATATAAATAGACATAATTGTCAGGTTATGCACAACTTAACAGTAGCAAAGGCATGCCTAAAAATAAAATACACATAAATGATACAAATTATGGAAGCAAGGAAAAATTACCAAATCAATCAAAATCTTTTCAGATCCATGTAGAGTGCATGCCCCTAACAAATACAACCACCCCCATGGCCATCTGTTTCAGTTATGTCCACATTTGCTGTTTCCTTGTTTTTCTCGACCTTACTTCATGTTTGCTGGATCTGTCCATGTCTGCTTGATCAGTCTCTACCTATCTTCTTTGTATGAACTTCATCTGTCTCTACCTCTCTTCTCTGTGTGTGCTTGATCAGTCTCTACCTCTCTTCTCTGTGTGAGCTTGATCTATCTATACCTCTCTTGTCTTGGGGCTTCTAAAACAGTGACTGCCTTGCAATGTTATCAGCTGGTTTCCTTAATGTGTGTTCTACCCAACACTAGCATCCTCTCCTCAATTCTGCACATGCATGTTTCAGAGCCATACAATAGAATTGACCTCACATTCACTTTTTTAATTGGTTCCACTTCATTTTGTTGTTATTGCCACAATGCAATGAAGGCTCTTCATTCTTCTAGAAATCTTTTGTTCATATCTTCATCTACATTTCCTCCTTTTCCATATTGCCATCAAGATAATATTAATGTAGGAGTCTCCCAACAACCTGACTGTTGTTAACTTCAATTTGGCAACTGCAAAAGAGCCAATGTAGACTTGATTAATCCACAACAACCCTATTCCCAGAACTTGTAAGTCACCTCTGGTAGGTTACAGTTTGACTATTCTTTGCATCCTTATCAGACCCAGAAAACGGGACCAAGATGCTGAGCAGCGCAAGAGCTGCAGTGGTCAGTGACCCATGGCTGACTGCTAGCATCAGGGCCAGCGAACCATAGCTGCCAAGACCCTTCTACACCTCCACGCGGTGATCCTGGATAACAGGCTGCATCAGGGCAGACTGGCTAAGAAGAAGGGATTGAAGAGGGAATGCTAACCCAGTACTCAAAAAATGCTTGCTGAAGTCGGATGTGTTGGACCGAAAGGTGCAAATATCGCAGCCAAACTGTAAACTACGACACAACGCGTTCCATTCTCTGGACTTCATTCTGCTACTTAAGCCCTTTCAATGTTTGGTAGTGGGAGATTGAGAACGGACGACGAAGAAGAAGACCCAGAAAACACAATGGCATAAAAAAAAAAAATGGTAACTGTAGCAAGACACATACAAAAGAGAAATACTCCAAGAGGATTTGGCTGAAGGATTACAATGTATGAGGCGTGTTCAAATGAAACCGGACCAAACTGCAACAAGTGAACATATGTATGATGCGCCACTTCTGGTGTAAACAGCACATACCAACCGTCAAGTATAAAAATGGCATTATCCTCCGACTCAGCAGACCATTAAATCCGTCCAGAGTTGATCAGCGAGTTGTGACTTGGTTTCTAACAGCTGAAGGATGTCGACCAGTTGACATTCATCGCAGAATGCAGGCAGTGTATGGTTACAAAAGAGTGTCAAAGACAACAGTGAAGAACTGGGCAATGATGTTTAAAGAAGGCCATGGTCTCTGAAGATCTTTCGTTAACTCATGTCCTTTTTTAAACTTCTATCTTTTAACCATTGTGGCACTTCCATCTCTGAACCATTTAGGCATTTCTCTCTTTTAACTACTGTGGCACTTTGTGGTTGTTTAGTTGTGCCTTTCAAATAATAATAAAATAAAGGATGTGGCAGTTTTCTGCAAAAAACAATATCTGGCCATACGACCAGAAGATCTTCATTGTGGGTAACACATATTTGAATAACAAATATTCTAAATAATTAAAATGGTAAATAATTTCTACCCGATGACTTGGGTGGCTTCACACTTCATTTATAATAGTAAATGTGGAAACTAGCTTGCTTGCGCTGCAGGCTAGCTTTTCTTTGCATAGATGTCACAGAAAATAAAGGTTTTACCTTTGCATTAGCATACCCTAGCTTGATAGTGATGTTCCTTTCCAGTTCGTTCTTGAATCTGACAGTCTGACAGACGATAACAATTTGGGTGTCAACAATTAATACCTGAACAAAGTAATAAATGTGTACATGATTCAAGAACGTGTTATTAGATAGTACACAGAGAATTGTTGCATACAATTAGTAGTTGTAATTCACATGTTATCTTTAGTTGATCGAGAATTACATTATTTAAGTCAAAAGAGATGTCAGTATTTACATATAGAGGGGTGGATAAAACCCGAGTACTTGGGTTGGTGACAGTACAATAACAGTTGGAAATAGCAAGTGTAAACAAACATTGAAGATTCACTCACCATCTTCTTCACAATTTGTTAGAATAATTATTATCTATGTATTATTTTTCAACATTTACAATTTTCTACACCTTTTCTGGGTTTCATCACTGTCAGATTTGGACAAGGTAATATAATCTTCCCAAAACATTTTATTGCAGGAAGCCTTTACAAGTCTAAATTAGAAAGATAAAGGCATCAACATAAACAGAGAAATGCTCACTCCCCTAAGATTTTCTGATGACATAAAGATGCTCAATGATGCCTAAATTAACTCAACAGAGAAAGTGTGGCATTTGGCCTTAAAATTAATTACAAGAAGAGCCAGTACAAACTGACTGGACACTTTTTTGCACACAATGAGAACTGTGTCTAGGAAATGATCCTGCCAAAAAATGTGACACAGCCAAGAAATTATGCACACCCAGCTAACACACCTAGTGGCACGGCTCACAACCGGAAGGTGCTGGGTTCGATCCCCATCACAGCGCCGGCCGTTACCCCGGGGAAGCAAACCCTTAGAAAATGCAGGAGACAGCAGACCCTTACATAAAATGCATGCTGGAGTCGGATGCACTGGGCCGACAGGCGCAAAATAAAAACCACAGCGCAACGCACACCGCCTTCGGGATTACAGAAATAAGGTGAAGGCAAACAAAAAAATTATACTCCAAGAAGGATGGCAGCAGGATAACTCAGCTTCAAGTGATATCAAACCCATACTTCATCATATGAAGCCAACAGTATTGTTATTTCAGCCATGGTATATGGCTGCGAGGCATAGAAGCTACCAAAAGCAGATCCAGAGAAGCTTTGAGTTACTTAAAGGACAATGGAACTCTCTCTGGGACAGAAAATACATGCCAAACCTTTAATGGCGCAAACACTGAATTAAGAAAATACAGATGAGTCCGGCATGTAGTGCACATGGCTGATAACAGATGCGGACACATAAAATTATGTCTTGGTCGTCCTACACTTTAAACGTGTACTTGGATTTCCACCAATGAAATGGAGAGATGGCCTGATTGGCCCAACGTCGACTGCAATGCAAAAGACACGAGTTTAAACAACATTTGGCCAAATTGGCATCAGACACTCGTTACATCTGACTGAATTCCAGGTGATAAATTCATGAGGTAACATACTTAAAAATATATTGTCTGTCCACTAAAAGATGCATGAACATTCAATGCACCACAAATATAACTGGATTATATAATTTTTTTAAATGTAAAACATATTTGTTTGACTAAATGCCACAGATGTTAGTCAGCCTTACCTGAACACCACTGATTGCCTTGACCACAGTTGATTTGCCATGAGCCACATGGCCAATAGTTCCTAAAACAAAGAGACAAACCTATATTTGACTCAATCTGTAGTCAACAGATGTTTGTATTAATCATGTCATTTGGAAGAAAATGGAATGTGCTGTTAACAAACCAACGAATGATAACTTCTTTTATGATATGACCACCTCACATAGTGGGTGATTGATTATTTTAATTTTTTTCGCATGTTATTGAAGTTTTTGGCAGGCATAATTCCTCAAAGTTTCATGTCTAAATTTTTATTTCCCACAAACATTCTCCGTTAATTCATTCCTTTCTTACAGTAAAGAATGCATGTCTCAGCTGTAGATCTGTCACTGCAAACTTCCTCCATGCTATCCCCCACCCCAATATATACAGAAAATAGAAACGTTACAGTCATTACATTCATAAGGGGACGGCGTGGTCTAGTGGATAAGTGGCACGGCTCACAATCCGAAGGTGCTGGGTTCGATCCCCATCACAGCACCTGCCGTTACCCCGGGGAAGCAAACCCTTAGAAAATGCAGGAGGAAGCAGACCCTTACATAAAATGCATGCTGAAGTCGGATGCATTGGGCCGACAGGCGCAAAATAAAAACCACAGTGCAACGCACACCCGCCTTGGGGATTAGAGAAATAAGGCGAACGCAAAAAAAAAAAAAAAAAAAAAATTACATTCATAAAGCAATCATGCTTTCAATTATTTGATTTACCAATATTTATCGTGGCTTGTCTAGAGATCACATCAGGTGACAATGGTGTCAGTGATTTTATATCCTGTGAATCAGAAATAAAGACAACAATTACTGAAAAGAAGAGTGTTTAGTGGCTCAACATTTTGTTTTATGCAATGATGCAATAACAGTTAAAACTTATAAGAAAATATAAATATTTGTTGCATGGCCAACCATGAACAGGGAGTCAAGCTAATTGTAGCAATCGGAAGAACAGAATAAACCTTTTCTGTGAGACAAGATGACTTGAAACAAAAAATTCATTGCCGTAAAGGCTTGTCTAGTATAGATAAGAAATGCAGGATTCCATAACATTAGAAACTACACTGTTGCAAAATGCAACAATGAGAAATGATGTGCAAATGGATAACATCCACAGCATACTTTCATTAACAGAAGAGCCCAAATACAATTAGATGACCTCAGGAGTAAGAAAATTCTACTGTGACACAGTGTGACTGTGCTCCAGGGAGGGGTTATTTCCCCACACACTTTCTACCTCAATGACCAATTGCTGAACTGTGACTGGGAACATAAGTGGCAATGTATGCTGACGACTTCGTAATTTGGTATACAAATGAGCATGCAACAGTGCACTACCAAAGTTATTGATGCCTTAACCTCTAAGACAAAAATTTTGCATGTTGGTATCAATACAGAAAATTACAGCACTACGCTTTTCACAAAACCAAACCAAATTGAGTTATCAAGTTCCTGTAAGAAGATGTAATATCTATTTTGGAGTTATATTTGATGACAGGTTCACATGGAGGGAACATGTCAATGTGGGAGTCAAAAAAGCCAGGAGGAAATTAGCCATCCTGAGAACATTAAGTGAAACTAACCACAGGGTACATGACTACATGTAGAATTTGGGTCAATAGTGTGCTGTCCAGCATCAAACACTACACAAAAAGAGGCGGAGAAGGTGCAAAAACCAGACACTTGGGGGCATTACGAGACCAATAAAATCAACACCTATAGTAGAGATGGAGACATTGGGGATGGTACTACAATCACTAAAAGAATGCAGAAACACAAAGGTATCAACACAAGACGAATAGTTCCTCTGCATGTTGAGTCATTCAATGAAGGACAGATTCCAAAATTTAGAAATAGGACGACTGGAAGGCAGCAGTTTCTTATGCACCAGGCCAAATGACTTTGTTGACAAACTACAGATCTAAATAAGGAAGCTGCACAGAGATGAGCGACCTGAAAGGCAAGAGACGAGTTGCCTCTGACTGGCGGTCAGGCAAGTGTTTCTCTGCCCTCAGTGTGATGACCGCTTTCGGGCTTGGATTATTTGATACGCCAGCTATGACTCCACTCTAGGACATATGACAATGATGTCCTCTACAGAAAAGGACAAACAAAAACAGATCTACAAGTTGACCTCTCCCTACAGTCCATGCCAGAACAAACCCCTTGGAGAGAGAAGCATGGACTATTAGTATGTATCCAAATAAAAGTGAAAGGAATACTAGACAAGGATGGACAGAACAGTGTGCAGCATAGAACAGTTACTCTGTTTCCTGGATGATGAATACCCACAATACCTCAGGGTCTGAATAAACGCAGATGGTTGAGCACAGAATGCGGGTCTAACAAATGGAGAATCGGGAGTGTACATTAACATGGAATACATAAACTACATTAGTCAACAGGGAAATTCTGTCCATAATTATTTCTTCTTCGTCCTGAAAAGGATGTTGTATCGTAGTTTACAGCAAGCCTACAATATCTGCACAGTTCAACCCAACACATAGAAGAATCGCAACTCTGACATGTGTACATACATCTCTGACTGCACAGCAGATACTAGTTAGTAGTTACTACAGAGCTGCCACAAATATGATAGATTATCATAAATTATAAAATCTACCGAGAAAAGTCCACTGGCCCATAGAAACATAACTGGAAGTGAAACTTTATAGGTCTGTAATGTAAGAGACCCCACTAATGATTGATTGTGACTATAGTCATTGATAGATAGTCTAGACATTATTAATTTATAATAGTCTATTTTAAAGCAAACGAAAGAAGAATTCGTCAAGTCAAGAGTTGGGCTATTTTTGCACTTCAGATAATAAAGTAATTATAATGACAAACTTAGCTAGCTAGACCTATCTATGGCTTTACATTTACTTTTGCTATATTACTAGTATAGTCTATAGACATAGACTATCAATACCAGTCTAATATATTATTTATAGAATAGTCTATATTAAATAATATGAATATAATATTTGTAGATTATTATATTTGATATCAATTGCATATCATTAGGGTCTATCAGTCAGTATCATCATTGATCATTCAATTCATTAGACTGAAACTGAATTTATTCAACATTTGGAAGTTTGCTCGAAGTGAAGTCCGGTAGTGCAGAGTCAGACATTTGCACGGCTACGTATGTCTTACAGCACAGCTTGGGAATTCAAGATTGGGTTCTAATTAATATTTTTTTTATAATAAGCTCTGATATTTTCTAAATGACATGTATAGAGCTAAAAGAAGCGTGCCTCGCCAGAATATCACACTTTTTTCCGGCAAGAATTACCGTACCAGTATTACGTGACGTAAATTAGATTTGTCATTTTCGAAAATGTTTCATCACTATTCAATATTGAACAGCTGAACATAGGGAAAGTTCTAACTTGATTACATACGACAATAAGTAGATACTCACAAGATGTGTAATGTCCTGTTTAGACAGATGAGGCTGCCTATTCTGAACTTGAGGAGCCTGGTTCGTCGATCCACTTTCGCCTGCCATGTTGTCTGACGCAAGGGGCAGACCAAGGGGCACTACTTCCACTACTCCGGGAAAGGGAGAGCAGTACCGTTCTCGAATAATGTCGTTCAAAATCACAAAGGTTCCCATTTTTGTGTTATATAATATTAAAACATTAGTATATGTACCTGTTAGTTTGAAATATCATGTTTAAATATACAAGTTCTTATTCTCTTTGTAAAGAAATATATGGTAATTATTCTAGTCTGCGTACAAGGCAATATTTAAATAATTATCTGATATTGGTTTTTCTAAATCCTACCCCCTTTTTATGTTTCATAGACACTCACTCTGTGGTTGATATAACACACCTCCACCGAAGGAAAAGTTAACCTTTAAGGCAAACAAACAAACACGCAGCCACTTCTCATTAGTTTTAGTCCACACAGAAGGTTACCCATAATTCTCAATGATAAGTACTTTTTCGGCTATGTTAAAGTGTTTACGTTTTTTGTTAATGTTCAAACATGTGTTCCAGAAAGCCCTAATATAACAATAAGGACTAGTCTATTACACAAGAAGTGGTGGCCTTATAGAAATAAACACTGGCTTAATCTATGTCAGAGATTGAGTATCCACGATCTGCGATAATTTTTTATTTTTTATTGCGTTCGCCTTATTTCTCTAATCCCCAAGGCGGTGTTTCGTTGCACTGCGTTTTTATTTTGCGCCTGTCGGCCCAGTGCATTCGACTTCAGCATGCATTTTATGTAAGGGCCTGCTTCCTCCTGCATTTTCTAAGGGTTTGCTTCCCCGGGGTAACGGCCGGTGCTGTGATGGGGATCAAACCCAGCACCTTCCGGTTGTGAGCCGTGTCACTTAACCACTAGGCCACGCCGTCCCCTGGTCTGCGATTAGAACAGACTTATTACCACCACCAATTTGCCCCATACATCGTAATGTTTAATGATCAACTCCATCCAATGTGTCTGTTCTTACAACACTTTGGATATACTGAAATTGTTTTCTCATCCAGCATCTTTCGTCTGTCTTCCTCGATTTTTATTGTCCTCTTGCACTGACTTCTTGTAATATGTTTTCATTTGATGGTGTTTTTGTTAGCTGCTCTATTGGCGCTTAGTTTCTTCTCTGAGCCCACGTTGTTTGTGATGCAAGTGACTTCTATTTGTTTTCTTATATCCAAGATTCACATCCATAAAGCAGACATGGTTTTTATTCGCTCCTCCACGTACGAAAAATAATGGCAATCTAGCGTACTGCACACTTGCCAAAAACTTACAACAGTAAAATATGTGGCGGTTGTAAGGAGCCAAGTTCTGAAAAGGACATGCAACTAACTTTTTTTCTTCAAATTTGAATATCTTATAAAGATCACTAATTTGTGGTATAAAAGAAGGTTGCATTTTGGAGTTTGAAAGAAAGGCGCGTGGTATCAGGGTGAGGCCCTTCCATTGCACTTTGGTTGGGCTAGCTTCTGAGAGCGCACAAACCTAGCATAGGTACATACAGACGCACACATACATCCAAGCACTGGTTTATGCGTCTTGATATCGCTCAATTGACTACGGTCTGGGGTGGAATAGGCGCGCCTCCGCCAGTAGAAACTAGTGAGGCAACCACGCAAAATAAAAAAAATTTAAAAAAGAGTACTGTGTTCATGTGTGGAGTTCTTGTCTTAGAGGAGATATAAACATGCTGGGAAGAATACAAAGTGGAGCGACATCACTGATAGTTAGATTCTAGAATTATAGTTATAAGGAAATAGAAAAACCGGCCTACAGTGTCTAGAAAAAGAAAGAATTCGCGTGGATGATAAGATACCGGATGATAAGATACAGGATGATTAGATACAGGATGATAAGATACAGGATGATAAGATACAGGATGATAAGATACTCAATGGAAAGGATATTCGGGGCTGTACATAGCTATTTTTAGATCAAATGGAGTAGATCAGTGTTTCTCAACTGGGGCGTTTTGGAAATTTCACGGGCCGTTTTTGATAATCACAATTATTGAAAGGGGGGGGGGGGGGGTTGTGGCGTGTGTTTTTTTTTGTGCATATAGGGGGCGTTTTTGGGATTCTCGATCACGTCAGTGACTGTATTTGAGAAATATTAATAATGACAGCGAAATAATTATTCTCTGACATTAGATTGCTATTTATTCTCAATTATAAATATTCAAACGTAGAATTAAGAATTACCGTATCTGGGCACATTTAAAAAATATAATTTGAGATTGGCTCTACAACTTTACAAAATATGGACTTGTCGCAATCGAAGTAATTCCAAATACCACTATTTCAACCTGAGTCAAACAAGAGAAAATATTGTTCTGGTGATTTAACTGCATTTATTTCATTAACAACCGTTAAATATTTAAGTTGTCACAAATAAAGAGAAAATGCAGACAATATTCAGTTGATTATTTGAAATTCAGTTTTGTACCTTCCTCTACAAATGAACTATAACCAATGTGCTTGTTCAGTTGTTGTGTCAAGTGTTTTCTAACGAAGCAATGAACCCATCGAGACTTAATGACCATTTTATAAAGAAGGTTGCTGATAAGGTTGGCAAGAACATCTCTGACTTCCAGGATTGAAAGCAAAAGTTTGAAAGCCAGAACACAGTTCTTGGTATGCTTAACAAGTTTCTAGTCAGAAGGATAAAGGCCACATCGTATCTTACAGGTCTGACAGCGTAAGAAGAAGTATCTTACAGGATAGCACAAATCATTGCAACGTGTCTTAAGCCCCACAGTATTGGAGAAACTTTAATATTACCAGCTGTCCGAGAGGTGATTAGTACCAAGTGAAATAGTTACCTCTTTTCTCCTGAGCAATGATACTGTGTCTAGAAGAATTGAGATGACAACTAATGTTAAAGATCAACTTTATCAGGATTTGATATTAACTGAATTTTTTCATTACAGCTTGATGAAAGCACAGAACGCGGCCATGAAGCCTTGCGCCTCGCATTTATTAGATTCGTGAAAAATGAAAAAGTTGTGAAAGAAATATTCTGAAAATTAGTGACAACAGATTCCAAGGGCTTGTCAATCTTTGAAATGATTGAAACATATATAATTACAAAACACATCCCTTTTTCTAATGTTATAGAACGTGTGACAGATTGAGCTCCTGCAATGATTAGTCGCTATCGTTGTTTTCTGGCACACTTAAAAAAGGTGACACCAAATGTCTTAACAATTCACTGTTATTCACCTGCAGCACTTGGTAGCCAAACAACTTAGTGACACACTCAACAAATCAATGAGTGTAGTTATCAGTGTTATTAATCAAGTCACATTCCTTCAACGGAAGATTATTTCGTCAATTGTGTAATGAAGATGAGTTTGAACGTCTTCTCCTACACACGAAGCAAGATGGCTGTCCAAAGGCAATTGTTTAAACGTCTTCTCTTACACACTGAAGTAAGATGGCTGTCCAAAGGCAATTGTTTGAAAAGATTTTTGGTATTATTTAATATCATTATGGAGTTTCTTGACTCAATGAAAGAACAGCTTAGCATTGAAACTGAAGTACTGTGTAAAGATGTGGACTATCTGTCAGATATATTTGATAAGTTTAATGATGTCCTTCTTAAGCTGCAGGGGAACGACATCAGTCTTATCAAAGTGAAAGGGTGTCCTACAGGGGACCGGGATCAAAGTGAAAGGATGTCCAACAGGGGAACAACGTCAAAGTGAGAGGATGTCCTCCTACAGGGGAGCGACATCAGTCTTATCAAAGTGAAAGGATGTCCTACAGGGGACCGAGATCAAAGTGAAAGGATGTCCTACAGGGGAACGAGATCAGTCTTATCAAAGTGAAAGGATGTCCTCCTACAGGGGAACGATATCAGTCTTATTAAAGTGAAAGGATGTCCTACAGAGGAACGACATCAGTCTTATCAAAGTGAAAGGAGTTATTATGGGGTTCATCAACAAATTGGGACTGTTTAAAAATAACCTCGGTGGTCATGAATTATATCAGTTTCCATGTTGTGCAACAGTTAGACTAGGACAGCTTGAAATGTGCATATTTGGAAATGTATTGCTACCATTTGGAGGCTGTTATGAATGAAATGATTATCAAATTTAAAGATTCGCAGGAAGTGAACATATCAGAATCGGTGATTGGTCCGTTTGGACCAGACGTGGAACATATTAGTGAACATCTTTAAGAAGAGCTGATTGAGCTACAAAATGACTTTTTAAGGCAAAAAACACGGTCTAGTAACGTTCATTACGAAAAATTAGGATGTCTTATACTCATCTTTGCGAACAAATTAAACTTCTTATTACAGGATTTCCAACATCATACTTAGTAGAGAAAGGGTTTAGTTCTGTTGTGATACTGCTTCAAAAGCAATGCAATCGATTGCAATATTTGAGAAGAATTCGTGGTGACTTAATACAGGTTTATAAGATGATCAGAGGAATCGATACATTAGACTATAACAAGTTTTTAAAAATACAGCCACCTACAATAACACGAGGGCATAGCTACAAGCTGACTAAAGAGAGGTCCAGGTTAGATATTAGGAAATATTTTTTTAGTCAGAGAGTGGTGTCTGCTTGGAATGCATTGCCAGGGGAGGTAGTGGAGGCAGGGACAGTTAATGCATTTAAGAATAAACTGGATGCGCATAGCTTTTAGAGTAAGGTGATGTAAATGTAACTGGTTGTATACAGACTCTGCATGGTCTTCTAAACCAGTATAAAAACTTTGTTAAGTTAAGTTAAATGTGACAGAAGCGACTTGAGACTTCTTTTAACAAATATAGAACCAGATATTGTTCCGTTAGCTGTGTCACACGAAGCGCAGAGAGCACACTTAATTTAATTGGTAAGTTTCTATATAACAAATCAATCTTTCAATGAATGTTTGAAAAGGAATGATTCAAAGTAATGTGAGGAGTATGATTTTTGTAGGGAGGGGGCATTTACAAATTTCTCTTTAGAAAAGGGGTCGCCAGCTCAGTTAGAGTTGAGAAACACTGGAGTAGACAAAAACAGACTGAATACAGACTGCAGAGTCTTCTAAACCAGTATAAATAAGTTAAGTTAACTGTAGATACCGAGCTGACGACTTCAGTGGTTTCCATCCACTAACAATCAGTCCAACGCTTCTCTTGGTGCACCGGCCATTGGCCACATCTGGTCAGCATACACGGCCCTAAGCTCTTTAGGGCTCTCTCTATATGTAACCATTTAAATCGTTGTTCCATCTCACATTCTTTTTTCTATGTATTTTAAGGTCTACCTCTCTGTCCCTTTCCTGTATATGATCTATCCATTCCCATTTTCTTCTCTTAATTTGTTGTTTCAGCGGCTGTTGTTGGCTCCTTTCCAACGTCTTCATTCCTCATGTCCTGTCACTTTATGCCATTATCATCCGTAAACATCTGTTAATGAAGGACTGGAGTCTTTGTTGTATCACCTTGGTCGTTCTCCATGTTTCCCGTTCATACAACAGCATTGACTTGACACTGGCATTGAATATTCTAACTTTGGTGTATATCTTGATTTCTCTTTAGTCAACATCATGCCGGCCGCCTTTACTTTTCCGGATTATTCTGGTACCCAATTTTATGTTTGGGTACACCTCAGAAGTCCGCATATGTTTAATGGAGACAGACAACGATTTTTGAAATTACTTACTTACTTAGTCGCTCCTCTTCTACCGTGAGGTGTAGATGTATTTTTGAAATTGAAGACTAATAAACTATATAAGAAGCTACAATAATAATGTTACTACCCAACCACATGTTAAATATTCATGTTGAATCAAGCTTTAGAACACCTTGCTTACACTTCAATTCCCAGGCCAATAATGTGTAGACGTTGCTGTTAAAATATTCTGCTGGTTGTCAATTAATATGACGAATGACTATTTCTAAAAAAATTGCGTTGGTTAAAAGTAGTTACCTTTGTTTATTGTCACTATTCTCAACGTTTCGTTTCTTACGATGATGAATGAAAGGGCAACAACGTGTTGTAGCTAGTTATTTACAGAACCACTAATAATAACCTATATTTTTAACCAATTTAATCAAATCAATCAAAACCCTTCAACTCCATGCGAAGCATAGATCCTAAACAAATACTCACAAAGCCCTCATTTCCATAACCCACCTCCCTCCTCCACATCTTTCCTGCCGTTTGAGGATTATTTCTTCCTTTCTCCCTGAGTGTTTAGGTCCGCCCTTACTTCTCTTACCCTGTGGATTCAAGAACAGTGACTGTGTTTGAATACTATCAGCTGGTTTCCACAGTGTGTGTCCTATCTTTCGCCTATGCCTTCTCTTTAGTCTTTACATTTTGTCCCACTGGCATCTGTCACACTGTTCTATATTAGTGACTTCATCGTACACTTTTATTCCCCAAATTTGGCGCAAGCATCTATTTTGAACGCTTGAACCTTTTTAATTGAACTTTTCTTGATTCCAAACGCCACAGAGCCATATGATAAAACGAACCTATCGACCTCTTGTAGTACCAATAACCATTATAATACATTACAATATGATTGTCGTTATGTGCTTTTATTGCCATAATCTGTTTTTTTTCTCGGTGTACCATCGATCTATTTTAAAAGCATATTATATAACCTTTGTAACTGCGTTTTAGACATTGTCTAATTGTTTTCGATTGATACTAATGAAATAAGCACAGACCAGATCTTGGGAACAGTATACACCGGAAGTTTGGAATCCCCAGTAACTATGAACGCTCACAAAGGTAGCAATGATCGACTCACATTTGAATCCACAATTATCACAATTTAATATCTATAACAGTATAATCTTTGGTTTAACAACGTTTTTTTCTAATTTTCTGGTATGCAAATTATAGCGAGTTAATTATATACTGTCGGTTTGGATATATATTATAGTGTCTGATGTAATCATTGGTATGCTGATGAATCGTATATCTTTTATTCTAATTATAAATAATACATGACTGATGACACGGCGACGAGGTATTTCAGAAGTCTGCAAGCCACTTCCTGTTTTCGTAGGCAGTTAATACACATTATATTATGTTGTCGTTAAACCCGAGTACTACGCCGTGCTGAGGAAATAATTGAGGGAATAGGAATCGAAGAGAGAAGGCAAATCCGGTTCAACAATGCCCCGCTGAAACCTGCTGTGTAGGACATAAATGCGCAGATATTGCAGCCTCGCTGTAGACTAACGCAGAAGAAATCTGATTTATTATCAATTTTTACAACACTATTAATAGGCCCTGTTTTTAAACAGTGAAGTTGAAAGCTGCTCCGTAACAAATACTGCCGTCGGGAATCATGTTTTAGACTTTAGAGGCTACTTTTGTACTAGGTCTCACCTTTTTGTGAGGCTGGTGACCAGTTCTCTTACTCGTTGCATTGTCTTTATTAACTGGTACCCATTTACAGCTTCACGAAGCGTTCACGGTGAAGATATTAAATTAGTGATCAAACAAAAAATAACACTAACTTATTCCTCTCATCATAAAGAGCTGGACTTTAGTGTGTGCCGCCTCTCCAATTTCCAGAGAAGATTAGAGGCACTTGAGACGGCGGATCATTATTAGTAGCAGCCCCTTTCAGTCATGACTGACTATAGGATGATGCGAATTTGGAGTGGTAACTCTCATCATGAATTTTTTGTTTTCGTTCTTTCTCCGACGTCGCTTCACTTCTCTCTGTTACCAGAGCCTATTTTCATCCATCATGAGGTGGCTCCTCAGGGTACGTCTTCATCTGGATCAGTCCATAGTTTCATCTTCCCAGGATGTCAGACTCATGTCCAGGACCTTCATGTCACGTCTTTGAACCTCAGCTGTGGGCCGCCAACTGTTCTTTTGCCATTCACCAACTGTCAATAGAGAATATCTTTGGGGATATAACCATCCTCCATGCGACGAACATGATCAAGCCATCGCAGTCTTTGCTGTCTATGGAGAGTGTATATGCTTGAGAGACAGGCGCGAGAGTGTACCTTAGCATTTGTCACAGTCTCTCCAAGTAATTGCAAGAATGGATCGTAGGTGCAGTAGATGGAAGATGTTAAGCCTTTGCTCTTATTTGGCATAAGTTGTCCACGTTTCGCTGCCATATAGGAGCGTGATAACAACACAAGCATTGCTCACCATTTCCTTGGTTTCAATTGTAAGTTTCTGGTTTTCCCAAACACGCGTTGTGAGGCGAGCAAATGTAACAGCAGATTTGCCAATGCAACTGTATATTTCTGGGCCTAGTGAGAGCTTGTTGATAAGGGACTCCAGGTATGTGAATTGATGCACAGCTGCCATTTCATAATTATCGATGTTAAAAGTTGGCGTGGCATCTACTTCCTGTCCCAGCACATTTCTTCTTCTTCTTCTTCTTCTTCTTCTTCTTCTTCTTCTTCTTCTTCTTCGTACGCTATCAGACGTCAACCTTTATTTTTTCGAAAAAAGCAGCGGCCATCCTGAGGCTGTCGACACTGCCATAGAGCTTGTCTAGTGTTGCCACTGGTGATGGCTACATCTGCTTTCTCTGATCCTCGTATGTCGGGCAGTTCTGCAGCAGATGTTCAGCGGTCATTTTCCCGGTACCACATGAGCATTCGTCAGTGCCACCTATCTTCAATTTATTGAATAGGTGGTACCTCAGTCTATTGTGGCCAGTGCAAAGTCTGAAGACCACGACCTGCTCTCTTCTGTTCAACTGGTAATAGGCATCGTTTTTTGTGTAGCCAGTATGTTCTGTTTCCCATTTGGTCATGTATCTTGCTCTAATAAGACTTTTTGACTCTTCGTAGGTCACACTAGGGTCTGGTTGTGGTAGTCTTGCACCTTCTTTTGCCAGTCTGCCTGCCTCCTCGTTGCCTTGGATGTTACAGTGGGATGGAACCCACTGTACCACTACATTTTTTGGTGCGGACTGCTGGCATAGTTGACAGAGTACTGCTCTTAAATCATTAAGTTCAGTATTTTTCTGGCATTTTAGTGCTGTGACTACGGCCAGGGCATCTGTAAACAGGACTATATGGCTTTCATTTCTTTTGCCTGTCACCATTTCTTCTACTGCAGCCCTCAGTGCCTCTGCCTCTGCTCTGAAATAGCTCGTGTGTTTTCCAGTTGCCACTGCCAGTGTTATTTTTCTACCATTTGATAGGCTCAGGAATACCCCTCCCCCTCCATTCTGTGTTGTGTTTGTTACAGAACCGTTGGTGTATGCATGGGTCCAGTCCATGCTTGCGTAGTTTTTCGTTATGTACCTCAGGGTTATGCCTCTTCTTTCTTTTCCAGTCTGGCTGTTCTTTTTTTCAATACCTGGTATATTTTCTACTGCCTCTGGGAATATATGCTGCCTCCAGGTGGGTTTGCGTACAGTAGGGATAGGCTTTGGTGTTGTTAGTGCGTTCATAGGGTCTTCGTTCATCTTTGCTTTGGCTATTTCTGCAAAGTTTCTCCGTTTTAGTTTCCCATTTCCAAAATTATTTAGTCTCTTTTGCATTGGATGGTCTGTCAGTCTTCTGAGTTTTTGTGCTTGCTGCTGGGCTCTGCAGTCTCTTCTGTCGGTCATGGATTGCAGATTTGTAATCTTTTCCAGTTCTACAATTGGCGTTGACTTCATGCCTCCTGTTATAACTCTTATGGCTTGGTTTTGGAGTTTGCTAATTTTGTCAAAGTTCGCCTTTGCAGCTGTCGTCCATGCCGCAATGCCATACTCGAGAACTGGTCTCACTCTTCCAGTGTACAGTTTCTTTAGTATACTTTCGTATGCTCCCCAGCTTGTGCCAGAAAGTTTCCTCATGATTGCCATTCTTTCTCTGGCTCTCATTCGGTTTCTCTCGATCTGACTTTTCCATGTCATGCGCCGATCAAATGTGACTCCCATGTAGTTTGGGTTGTCGTTTGGCCTCAGATATTTGCCGCTAAGACTTATTTTGGGGTTTGTTTGAAAGCGTGAATATCGAACATGTTGTTTTTTCCTCATTTATTTTGACCAGCCATGAGTTCTACCACTCTTTCAGCGATGTTAGGGTCTGCTGCATCCGATTACTTGGTATGGTGAGATTCTTTTCAGAGGTCCACATAGCCAGATCGTCTGCAAACATGGAGCTGTGGACTCTTCTTGGTATATTCTCAGTGATGTTATTTATATACACCAGGAAGAGTGTGGGTGACAGTACTCCTCCTTGGGGTACTCCCTGCTCAAGTGTCACCTTTTTGCTCATATGCCCTTGTACATGAACTCTGGCTGTTCTATTTTTGAGGTAGTGGCTGATCCATCTGTACTTTTCCCCACAAACTTCACTTCTTCGTAGCTTTACTTTAAGTCCCTCTTTCCAGACCTTGTCAAATGCCTTTTCTAGATCCACCCAAACCACTACTGTGTGTTTTTGCTCCTAGTAAGCATCCTTTATTTCTTGGGCTATGAGGGTGATCTGGTCCTCAGTGGATCTGTGCTGTCTAAAGCTTGCTTGCTGTTGAATTAGTATGTGTTTTTCTTCCAGATGCCACATCAGTCTGGTGTTTATCATACGCTCCATCAGTTTTCCTATACAGCTCAGTAGGCTGATAGGCCTGTATCCATTTGGACCTGTTCTATCTTTTTCTTTCTTTGGTACTGGTATAATTACAACATCTTTCCATGCCTGCAGTACAATACCCCTTTTCCAGCTTTGGTTCAGGACTGATAGTAACTTCATCTTTGCTGTTTGGCCCAACCCCGTCAGCATTTCGTTTGTTACGCCATCTTTTCTGGGCGATTTATTTTTCTTTAAAGTTCTCATGGCCTCTTCCATTTCATTCACTGTTAGTTTTGCCATCATGTGCTCCTCTGGTGCCATTTTGATGTTGTCGTGCATCTCTTGTTCTTCATTAATGTCTGTATGCCTATTTGTAGGAACATCAATGTGGTTTGCTCTGGCATAATGTTGCAGCTTTTTTTTTCCAGTAAGCATGTTGTCGCCCTGCTTGATGGTAATTTGTTTGTTTGATGGTGTTTCGTCGTTCATGGCTCTGACTAACTTCCATAGTTTGTTCCCGTCTTTGTCTAAATTGAGGCTTTCTGTTTTGTTTTTCCAGCTGTCTCTTGTTATTTGGTTTAGAGTGTATTTGTATTTCGCCGTGATGGCCTTGAGGGCGATATTTGCCTCCATAGATTGTTCTCTCTCTGCTATGTTCCTAGCATTTGAGACTTCGTCTTCAACTTTCTGCAATTCGTCATTCCAATAAGGTTTGTAGTTTTTCCTTGCCCCTCTTGCGATGGTTTCGGTGGCTGCCTGCATTATTGCTTTGCTTAGGCTTTCCACCATGTGTTTCATGTTGTTATTCAGTGTGTTGATGGTTTCGCACAGCCCATCTGTCAGGATTGCAAATCTGTCCCAGTCGGCTCGTTTATAGTTCCAACGTGGGAGCGGTTTTGTTTCCTGTGGGCCTACTTCCATATCAACTTCTAGCCTAATTGGCATGTGATCGCTACCTACCAATTGGTTGAGCACCTGGCGGTCTATTTTGTGGTGAATATCCACCGTGGAAAAGGCCAAATCTGGAGTAGAGGTGGTATGCCATTTTCTAGAATAGAAGCTAGGGCTGTCCTCCGGCCTATTGAAAAGATAGAGATTTGTGTCTATCTCCCAGTCTTCCACTTCATCACCGCTGTTGTCTGTGTCCGAGTATCCCCATCTCTCCGAGTGGCTGTTGACTTCCATACTCGAGAGCGACAGGTCTTTGTTTGGTGGGCCGTGCAGGTTGAAGATGCGGATCTTCGTTTCTTGGGTCATTATGTCGACTCCTACAATTTCTGCTTGTCCGGTGTGATTGACTGCTACCGCGCTATTCGGTATGCAGTTACGAGTCAGTATTAGAACCCTTCCTTTGTGACCTTCTCTATCAAGACGGAAGGTCTGGTATCCTCTGATTGAGAATTTGTGGTTGTTGTTGAGGTGCGTTTCTTGGATACATGCCACGTCAATCTTACCTTCATTCAAGTGATGTGTTAGGGAAAGCTTTTTTTTAATGACTCCCTCCGCATTCCACTGTAGTATTCTGAGGGTCTTGTGTTTTTGGTCAATAGTTTTTGCCCCATCACCTTGTACCTTGACTCCACAGCACATGGGTGGGTGACCACCAGTAGCATAGGGTAGGCCCCTTCGAGGCGTGGGGCCCGGCACTCTCGCTGCCTGACGGGACTCCACAGGATGAGCACCACACTTTTTTCTGATAGGTTGTGACGTCATCATACAGCGATATACGTTGCAATGTTTCGTTAAGCCTGTGGCCCAGTGCATCCGATTTCAACAGGCGTTTCTGTAGGGATGCCCTCTTTGGTCTTTGGCTGTCCCCAGCCTATCTGCAAGGCAGCAGTTGTTTTTGGTCAGAGTTGTCTCTCTTAGGGAAGTTGTCTTACAGGACTATCGAGTCTTCCCCACTTGTGTCTATAGAGTGTGGTGATGATATGATGGACTATGTACTAGTTTGTACTATCCTGGAAGAGAGGCAGTCCAGTGTGTCTGTGTCCCAGGATCGTCACGTCCTGCCAGAAACGTAGCATGTGCATGTGAGGGGGGTATCTGCTTCCTTTATTTTCTCGGCACATCTGCAGTGATGGCACGCCTAGCAATCCCCGCCACCTGGGAGGTTGTCACAATAGGGCAGGAGGTGCAATGTCCGCTGGACTGCATCTCTTCTGCGTCCATTGGGATGACTGATAGCAGACACAGGTAAAGAGCGAGGCAGGAGTGCATTTAACCAGGGGACAAGCCTGGCCATGGCACGGAGATGTTGTTCGCCTGGTGTACGTACATCTCATGGTCAAGGGTTGAGTCTCAACAGTTCCCAGTGAGGTGGCTGCTCTACTGCTTACGACACCCCGACCGAGAACTAAGTCTTCTACTAGTGGTTTCACACCTCGTCGCCGTATGGGATGAATATCGGGCAGCTTCCCGCCCGCATTGATCAGCGGACGGCATATACCTATTTCTGCGGCTCGACCGGGTCGGGCCCCAGGTCCCAACCATATCGTAGCCTCCCATCACATTAGTGCTGAGATTTTGGGCGGGATTCCGGCTTAGATGCGTTCGGCCGTAATCCCTCAGATGGTAGCCTCGCACCATTGGCTTATCAGCCAAGCACGTGAACCAACTGTCTGCGACTAGCGATTCCTCTCGAGTTGAGCAGGATTACCGTAGCAACGCCCTGTCATTAGTAGGGTAAAACTGACCTGTCTTCCAAGGATCTAATACCAGCACCCGTTCACTATTAGACCCAACGAATCAGTAGGGGGCTTTTTAGTCAGTCAATTGCCAAGTGTCTGAAACCTGCGATTCCGCTAGGGTTAAGCAGGATTACCATAGCAACTCTCTTCCATTAAGAGGGTAAAACTGACCTGTCTTCCGTGGGTCTAATTCCAACCCAGCACATTTGTTTTGTTGAGGCTTATCGTGATACGAAAATCTTTGCAAGTCTGGGAGAAGCGATCTATCAAACGCTGAAGCTCCTGCTGAATGTGGGTGACAATTGCAGCATCGTCAGCGAAAAGCAAGTCTCTGATGGTGACCTCTCTGTTGATCTTCATTTTGGCCTCGAGTCTTTCAAGGTTAAACAGCCGATCATACGACCTAGTGTGAAGATTCCTTTGCATCACCAAATGCATGCTTCAGTAGCAGATACGACCTAGTGTGAAGATCCCTTTGCATTACCAAATGCATGCTTCAGTAGCAGAGCAAAGAAGATTCCTAAAACAGCGAATACCAAACAGTTATGCTATGCAACCATCAAATTGAACTGTTTATTTCTTGGCCTCGTGAGCAATATTATTAGTCATAGCAATTTGTTTGAGCAGCCTATTTTAGAGAAGATTTTGAAGAGTCAATGACTGCTAACCAAATCAAATGCCTTTGTCAGGCCAATGAAGGCAACATAAAACGGTTGATTCTGCTCACGGGACTGTTCCTAAAGTTGCCTAAGAGAAAAAGAAATCATGCCAATCGTTGAGCTGCTAGACCTGAATCCCCACCGCGACTCTAGATGCACACACTCAGCCAATTTTGTAGTCGCAGTAAGATTACACTGGCAATGACACTCCTCAATAGGTTTTACAGTCACTTCTATCACCTTTATTTTGGTATAATGTTACAATATGTGCATCTCTCATATCTTGAGGTATAATGGCTTCTTTCCAGCACAGGCATACCATCAGATACAGCGGTTGCAAGAGTGCACCCTTACAGCTCTTGATCAGATCAGGTGGGATCCCATCATTGCCTGGTACTCGGGGGCAAGCTGTCAATTATTTTGTTCAGATTTTCTAGAGATGGTTCGATGTCCAACTCGTCCATACTGGGATAGCTTTTGACGAAATCAAGGGCTAAGGGCTCTGGGAGTGAAGATATTGTCACAAGAGTAGAGCTCAGAATAGTTCTCGACAATGAATCAATAGTTTGGAAAAGAAGTGAGCTGCAGTAAACATCTGCTTGCGAGTGTACATCTCATCAAAGAGCCTGGGCATGTAGACCTTCCGATGTGCAGTGATATCAGTTAATGAACATCATTTTACTGCCATTTCATCAATTAATTAAGTTTCCGATACACGTCTAGGCAACCACGAGCTAGGCTAACTCATACTGGTCGAATAATGCTTCTTCTTCTTCATTGTTTGCACTCACATCTATTTCCCCTCAGATTTCTCTTGTCGACATACAGTTTATCCCTATATTGAGTTGGGGAGAATCATGTTGTCACTCTGCTCCTTTTGTGGAGCCTACATACTTGGAAAGCATGTTCTATTGTTAGTTTGTTCTTCTCACATAGACACATGTCTGTATGACCAATTTTTAATTTGTTGAACAGATCATTTTTCAATCTTGAGTTTCCTACTTCTAGTCTGATTATTGTCACTTGATCTCTTCTTGGCAATACTGAAGTGAGATATTTGCTTAAAAACCAGTAAGTATTCCTTCTAGAACTATGGTCTCACATTTAGTGCCTTTAACTGAGCAACCTTTTTATACAAGTTTAGAAGACTCTGCGGAGTCTGTATACAACCACTTTCTTTTACATTCACTTGATTTAAAAATAACTTTGCACATCTAATCTATTCTTTAATGCATTACTTGATCCTGGCTTTACTATTTCCTATGCACCGCAAGGTGTGACAGGCTCTTTTTACTACTATTTCCTGTGGCAATGCATTCCACACATTCACTACTCTCTGACTAAAAAATATTTCCTGGTATCTAATCTGGACCTTTAATTAATTTGTAATTCATGATTGTGAGGACCGCGTTGTTTCACATTATCTTCACTTAGGAGTCTAGTTTTGTGTCTATTTTATGAACAGATGAAGTTCGTCAACCTAGAGTTTTTGACTGCTAAGTTTGAGTTCTTCTTTAACCAAAACTGAATGTAGCAAGTAAAGAAGATAACATTTGTACATACCAACTTTTACTAAAAACAGAAACTTTTGTTATGGCTTCTATTTTGAAAACTTCCACAACCACAAATTCCTTCTGGGGCATTTAATTCCTCTATAAATTTAATAGTATATTCACATTCCACTACAAGCGTCGGTTGGACAGTGAGGTTGCAGACACAATGAACAAGATGACAGTGACTCAAAGCTAACTGCTTGCATCAGGCTCAGTTTACCAGAACATGTCCAAGACCATATTCCGCCTCCAAGTGGTGGCCCTGGAAAAGGATCTATCCATGTAGCCTGGCTGTGAGAATAGGGATCGAAAAGGGAAGGCAAACCTGGTCCAAAAAGTGTGCAGTGCTGAAACTGGATGTGTCAAACCAAAATGCACAGATATCACAGCTTCACTGTAAACCACAACACAAGGTTAGATGGTGGAGAGTGTGGGTGTTATTTATCTGGATTTGCAGACCTTTGATAGAATACCTTGTCAAAGATTGTTTCTAAAGTTGCAATCACATGGTATATGTGGCGGAGTTACCAATTGGATTGATAATTGGTTACCAGGCAAAAGTTGGCATAAATAAGGAATATTCTGATTGGTGTGATGTAATAAGTGGAGTTCCTCAGGGCTCGGTTTTTGGACCAATTTTGTTCTTGATATTTATAAATGATTTGAACAATGATGTGGGCCCATGATTGCAAAATTGATGGATGAGAACTATGTGGCAGGGTCTCATCCTTGAATGTGGATATATTGAGATCAAATATAATAAGAATAAAAAATGGTCTGAGAGCTGGCGGATGGAGTTTAATGTTGAAAAACATGCATTCATCGATATGGAAAGATGCAATAATAAATATATTTACAGGATGTGAGAATAATATTAGGACAATGGAAAAGGAAAGGGATCTGGAAGTTATAATAGATCAACCAGGTAAGGTGCAGGAGCAAGTCCAGGTAGCAGTGAAAAAGGCTGTGGTAATGCAATGCTGAGTATGATAACAAGAAATATTACACTTAAGAACAATGAAGTGATAGTCAAACTGTATAAAACATTGGTTAGACCTTGAAGTACTGTATTCAGGTGTGGAGTCCTTATTGTAGAGGAGAAATAAACATGCTAGAAAGGATATAAAGAAGAGCTACAAAACTTATAGTAAGATACCAGAATTATAGTTATGAGGAAAGACTCAGAAAAACTGGTCTACAGTGTCTAGAACAGACAAGAATTCTAGGTGACTTAATACAAGTTTATAAATTAATCACTGGAAAGGATAAATTAAACTATACCAAGTTTTTCAAAGTACAACCGGCTACAAGAATAAGGGGGCACAGCTTCAAATTGTTTAAAGACAGGTCCAGATTAGATATTAGGAAATATTTTTGTAGTCAGAGAGCGGTTGAATGTTTGGAATGCATCGCCACAGGATATGGTGAAGACGGGGTCAGTTAATGAAATCAATAATAGGTTGGATGATCAGAGTTATTTTTAGTATCAGTATAGTGGAATAAACTATTAGCATCCAGACTTTGTAGAGCCTTCTAAACCAGTATAATAACAAGTTAACAGATCATCCTTTTCAGGACTAACAATGAAGAAGAAGAAGCAGGTCATCTCATTTTGGTTTATAGCCGGTGGGTAGATCATCTGATATGCCAGCCCAACATAGCTGCACATGGCCAAATAATACAAGGACATCAACAACAACAGTCAGTACAAGGACAACAGATGTACTCAGTCCTTACAAAATAACAATACAAGTTGCAGAGACAGATGCTAACTTCACATACGATCACAGAACAATAATACAGAATAGTAATAAGCATAATATGGTATAGTTGTCCATCACAAGTGATGAAGACCACTCTTTTTGTTCAGCCGTGTGGACAGTCGTATCTCTTGCTGTGTCCGCTGAAATGGGTGACTTGCGCAGTGATTTGGATTAAAGTGAGGAAGAAACTGCGCCTTTTGCCAACCTCACTCACAGAGCCTAAGCTACCTTTTGCCAGTGGCAAGACATTCATCGAGACGACTGGAGATAGCATAGGATGCAGATTGTGCCTCAGGGTTACCACCAAAGCCTTTCCGTAAACATGTAACGTAACCCGCAGGGTAGAAAGGTGGGATGGCATCTAACGCAGTTTGTCGTGCCTTTTCGATAACCACAAGAGGTCGTATGGACAACACTCAGCGTGTGAGTGAGTCTGGCATCTCTCCCCAGCTGTATTCAGCTCATCATAGTAGCATCTAAAATTCCCACACGCCAAATTCGTGAAGGTGAACCGGCAGAACTAACCCGTGAAATACGACACAGGTATAAGCGTAGTTCCATTCAGCCGGCGTCCAGACCAGGATAAACGGATGGAAGAAATCACAAAAAAAGAACGAAATAACAAGTCCAGACGGAAAACAACACCACGTTTCCGTGAACACAATAATAAGCATAATAAGTGTCTAGATTTTATTGAAATTTAAATGAGCTGCCATTGGAGAATGAATTTATAAAAAGCAATCTTAACCATCATACATAACGTTTATATCAACAACAAAAAGCCATGTGCATTTCTTACAATGAAAGATGGAATGTTTATTTCATGAAATGAGAGTAACAGTATTTGGAATGTACAAAGATTCATCATTTGTAAAATGGACCAGTAACTATTCTTAATCACAAAATTTGTTTTATTTTAAGACAGTATGATGACAGAAACAGACGCTGTATGAATCTACAATAACTTTTTTCTATTCATGAAACAATATCTGTCAATCTGACAGTTGTATATATACTATGACTATGTAAAATATTTTTTGCGCATAGCTTCCCAAAACGTCTATTTTATATTTTGTATATCGGGGTATAACATTAATAAAAAAAAAAGCTAAAATTAATACAAAACAAAATGCATTGATTTGTTTGAATTGTTAGAGTAGAAATGTTAGTTGTCTTTCAAACATTTGTAAATAGTTATACAGAATGTTAACAATTTGTCATAAGAAATATAGATTGAAATTTAAAAAATATGATAGTCAAGAACTTTCAATGTTCAAGTTAATTGTCAGGATCGTAAATGCAGAATAAACATGGCATATGTACCAATACTGGACATTCAAAGTAAAACTATCTTTACAACATGTTTCTTATTGTGAGAGTTGGGAGGTCAGAGATGGAGGTTTATAGAGCTGTGCAATAAAGGTTGTTAGTTATTTATATTGAAAAAAACATAGCTGACGTATGCCTGACAATCATAAAACTAGTTCTCTTGTTGAATAAGGTATGTGCAAATTCCTTTATTATAAACTTTAAATTAATTCATTCGCTTTTAATTAATTATGCAGTCCTGGTTTCAATTTTGCTTTAAAAAAATATTCATATATAAAGTGTAAATGTAATTATTAGTCATAACAGCTATGGTCCCCAATGACTCCTTGACCACAATTTGCAGAGAGAGGTCTAGTTGCGCATGCATGCGATAAACGCACAACAGACCTCTCTGCACATTTGGGTCATGGGGGGGTCAGAATTTATATTTCTGTTAACTACCATTTAAATATTTAAAAAAAATTATTTACATTTTTCGTTCTATCTCCTGTTCCATACACAACACACTCTACACACACCACACCCCACCATACACAACACACTCTACACACACCACACCCCACCATACACAACACACTCTACACACACCACACCCCACCATACACAACACACTCTACACACACCACACCCCACCATACACAACACACTCTACACACACCACACCCCACCATACACAACACACTCTACACACACCACACCCCACCATACACAACACACTCTACACACACCACACCCCACCATACACAACACACTCTACACACACCACACCCCACCATACACAACACACTCTACACATCACTACACCAATTGAGGAGAATATATGCTTTTGTCTGGGAGACATTGGGCTGTCAATAGCTGCCAGCTCACAGCTAAATGGAGTATATCATCATTATCTTTTGTTCTAACACAGACTAAAATCTAAAAGGGATCAAAATTGGTGAAGCTAGGACCTGACATGTGGCCATACTTTTTCTGTGCAGACATACAAGCTCGCTTTTATATATAGATATTATAAAAACAATATCAAGTTTGTCATTAAACTGAAATGGTTACATTCAAATTGTGTCATGCATATACATTAGCATTCTATTGCCTCTGATAAAAAGGACAGACATTATAAGAGAAAACATACACAAAAACTGACATTTGCATAAAAACATTCTTTACAGGCTAAACACCTTATCAAATAATATTAATAATAAGGCAAGTTTATGGTATATTCTGTATAAGATATGTACAGACGTTCTGTGGATGCATGATATTTATGAAGGTCATGATTTCCATTAATCATGGCTGTATCAGACAGAGAGAAAATGTCTGGTAAATGTCATGTATCTAGTATAACTCTGTGAACACATGATATTTATGAAGGTCATGATTTCCATTTCTCATGGCTGTTTCAGACAGAGAAACTTTCTGACAAATGGCATTTATCCAGTATAATCAAATATGAATTTGTGTAAAAAGCAGAAATTTAGGAATTCCGACTTGACACTCCTCAATTGGATCCCGGGATCCCTAATTGAGGATGACTGAATAGATCCACGGTACCTCCATGGATGTTGTTAAAGGAAACTAAAGACAGTTGTGCATGGGACTAGCAACCTCATCAAGTAAAACAAATTGCAACAGAAACTACCACTGCAAAAGCATGCAAAGTGCTTTGGCGCAGGCTTCCTAAAGGAGGACAATTGTAGTGGGGGCCTTGTACTCCAACTGAAGTGAACAAGAGACAAGAAGAAGGAAACTATTGACATACTCACTAGTCAATTCAGTTACTAATGACAACTATACAAGCAAGGTATTAGACACGTGAATTAAGCCACCAATGACAACTATACGAGCAAGGTATTAGACACGTGAATTAAGCTACCAATGACATTAAGAAAGAAAATGTAATACAATCAACGTTATTAATATAATTTAGTCCAAATTGGCACTAACTACCGGAGCTATCGTTTCTTTTTTCCTACATATACCATGATCATTAGCATTATAAAATTTGTCTCTATGTAACCCCAGTATCTGGTGATACTTATCACTTCTGCTGCACTAAGTTATTCTCCTGCTGGTTAAAATTACTCTGCTGCTGGCTAAAGTTATTGTGCTGCTGGCTAAAGTTATTCTCCTGCTGGTTAAAGTTACTCTGCTGCTGGCTAAAGTTATTGTGCTGCTGGCTAAAGTTATTCTTGCTGCTGACTAAGGTTACAATTAGCATACAACAAAACTGACAAAATATATAACTTTGAAAAAAAATGATAAGAAAGATGTTTAATATATATATATATATATAGTGCTATCCTGAGAATTGTGCAGTCTTCTGTTGTAGGCAATGTTTTTTTGTGCAGCATCAGTAAACCAGTCAGGATGATTTAATAGATCAGCAGCATTATTAACTGGTTAAACATCTAAATCAGGGGTCTACAACTGCAGCCCGCTCAAGACTAAATAAAAATACAATTGTTTTCCTTTGTTATTTCTAAACCACACAGTATAGTTGATATGCCTAGTTCCTGACCGCACGCATGTTTCCCCTATGACACCAAGCCAGAGTGTTATTGGAATCGCAAACCCTCATTTTCAGTCACAGGCACCATATGATTGAAGACCTCAAACCACGGCACGCAGTGTAAGAGGTTACACAAAAAACTATGCCTATTACCAGTTGAACAGAAAAGAGCAGATCGTGGTCTTCAGACTTCGCACTGGCCACAATAGACTGAGGTACCACCTATTCAATAAACTGAAGATAGGTGGCACTGAGAAAATGACCGCTGAACATCTGCTGCAAAACTGCCCGACATACAAGGATCAGAGAAAGCAGATGTGGCTATCACCAGTGGCAACACTAGACAAGCTCTATGGCAGTGTCGACAGCCTCAGGATGACTGCTGCTTTTTTCGAAAATATAAAGGTTGACGTCTGACAGCGTACGAAGATGAAGTGTAAGAGGTGGTGTCACTCATTATACCTACAACAGAATAGCTTGATATGATTGTTTGGTAGTTCCTACTCTCTAAACACAGTTCTACGAAAGGAAAGTCATGAAAGTTATTACATCATTTTTAAAATGAGTGCTTATGTTGACTAATTATTATATATAATTTATATTATAATTATTAATTATTTTAGGCTGTTTCAAAATCCATTTGACTGCAATGTTGAAACATCCGCAAGTAAGTTTTAAATATAAATTAATCATCTGCAAACAGTTGACAATGGTAAAAGACAACAATAAAAAAGGCAATCTGATCCATTTTTATACATCTTTGCAATTTGAGCAGTTTTCAAATTTGAAGTGATTTGCTTGTGGATTTGTGTCAGTTTCTGGTACAAAATACCTACCAGAATGAACAAATGTTCTCAAGAATGAAGTATGTCAGGTTCAACTAACTAGTGCAGTTTTATGACAAGCATTTGAAGTCTATTTTAATAATTGGTACCTCAAGCTTTTGATATTTAAAAAACAACAGTTCCATCATTACGTTGATTTTGTTGAGCAAAACTCCATGATTTGTTAATTACAATTCAAATCTCCAGTTACTAGCCTAGAGTCAATTTGAGTTTTTTTGTTTCTTGAAAAAATGTATACACGGCTGCCCTTCTTTCTAATTATTATATTTTTTGTTTGTTCTAAATGTTATCAGGCTGACTACCCCCCCCAAAACATCAAAATAAAAGTTATTCATTCATTACAAAATAATTTTTTTTTACTTTTGCCCATGAAAATGTATAAAATATATTGAGTGGCTTATGTACCAAATAATTTGTAGATCCCTAGTCTAAATGTTTGGCTGGACTGAGCTTGAGTGGTGATAGTGGGAGAGGAAGGAGTGTGGGGTATTTATCAATAATAGAGAATGTACAAACAGGTGTCCCTTTTTTCCCAAAATGTGTTCTAAGATTAAATAACTCGATTGTCATGTCAGAAGGTAAGTCGTTTTGTATTTATCAAACATATTGAAAGTAACACTTGGTTACTTCCCTTTCCACTCATATTTTCAATGAACAAAATAACATGACCTACTTCTTGATGAACTTTCTCGGGTGGGAACTATCCAATTTTTACTGGATCAGAGGGATCAAGACGCTGAACAGCACATGAGCTGCATGAATGAACAAAGAAGAAGATAGGATCAGAAAACTGTCATCATGAATCCTCTTTTAACCACATCTGTGGTTTTCAAGGGTGTGTATGTGGCTGAGAAATAAATGCCACTTGCAATTGCACGGTGTGCTCACCTAAGCCTTATTCATGTATGAACATGTGTCTTCAGACAAAGATCAGTATTCACCATGTACTTCCTCTTGTGGAAGTCCATGCACCCATTATTATAAATCAATTGAGCTGCAAGTAAACGTGGTAGCCATAGTCCTAAACGACTGGATCCAAATCAAACAAAACAGCAGTTTAAACAAAATGCTCAATACACATAAGTTAGATGTGAATTTCTTGAGGTTAATATAAAATATAATGTGGAAAAAGAATCTATTGCAGTACTGTTGCATGATTACATGTAACGAAAGGTAGAAGACAGGTCCTGTTCTCTTAAATAATATTAGAAATGCTGAATCAAACAATAATCTATTTTTAAACATTATGAAAATGGTTGTTACTGTATAGCAACAACAGCAACACAAAACTGAAAGTTTTAACTGCATATTTATATAGAAAGCCTGCCGAAGACGGATGTGTCGGACCGAAAGGTGCAAATATTGCAGTCAAGCTGAAAACTAGCGACACAACACATTCCGGACTACATCCTACTACTTGCAAAGCCCTGTTCAGCGCGTTGTAGCGAGAGATTGAAAACGTACACAGAAGAAGAAGAAGAAATATGGAAAGAAACACGAAGATTTATTCCTGTTTACTTAGCAAGGTTTTATTTGAGAATTTGATAAGCAATACTCCCACATGTATCTGCTCTTAAGATACAAAAAAGTTGAAGAAATATTTTATAATCATTCTTCTGTACAAACGAAAGGCACCAGAAGAGCAGAAATGGGACAGCTGGAATAGTGATATGCCTGAATGAAAATAATATTTATTTGTCAATGATTGTAAAATCCATTTATGGATGTAAAAAACATAAACTATTTTCATTATGCAAAGAACTTTGTTCATATAAAAACTTACAATAAAGTAAAATTTCACTTTTGTCACTTGCCAATGAAGGAAAACAATAAAGTTATTTAGTTACTATTGACACAATGTAACGTCACAAATCTGGCTGCAAAAAAATGAAGGATTGTGGATATAAATCCACTTTATCATCCACATGTGTCACACAGATTAGGAAGGACATTGAATGAACTTTTCCTTAAATTTAGAAACAGTATTGGGCTGTGTGGGCTTGCTGTATTCATGTATTAGATAAGTTATTTAGAGGAGTGAATTTCTATCTTCTTTTATATTTGGTTTCTTTATTCTCTGAAGCCAGATCTTGAAATGTTGAAGGTTCGTTTGATTACATGCTGATGAGACATCCAAAGTATTTGTTTCTGTCTCTTCTTTTTTTCTGTCTGTCTGTCTCTCTCTCTATTCTTGATGTAGTGTTATTGCATTTAAAAATAGATTGGATGTGCATAGCTTTTAGAGCAGGGTAATGCAGATGTAACTAGTTGCATACAGACTCTGATGAGTCTTCTAAACCAGTATAAAGACGTTAAGTTAAGTTTTTAAAATACTATCTTAATTTCTTTTTTCTCCTCACTGTATCTATTCCTTTCTCAATCATTTTGTCTCTTGTGTTATGCTCTTCCTCTTCTGTGTTTTAGATAATGACCATGTTTGACATTGATATCTGACAGTTGGTGTGAGTATCACGGTATCAGCTGTCAGATAATCTCCATGGACATGTATGGGGGCCTGAGAAGTTCCTGTAAGACACCCCATTAAAACTTTGACGTTGTATAAGTTTTCAATTCTCTGTCATCTGCTAGACTAACCTTCCAAGAAGTTGAATTCTTAGACTTCAGATAATTATAAAATGAAGAGAATGTCTTTGGACTTTTGATGACATTTTAGATGTAGTGCACTTTAGATTGTATGTCTCACATGTTCTATTGAGTTAATCATGTTAATTAATATTTTTTTCCTCTGCAAACAGTCATTTTATTTCTTGTGCCTGATTCCAGGTTTTCCTTTGACATTATATATATATTATATATATATTCTCTAGTGTTTTGAGTTCATTAAGATGGACTCGTACATGGATTGCATAGTAACTGAAGCAATTCAAGCTTGTGGGATGAGAGGACTGAAGTGGCTAGAGAAGATCTTTGCAAAAGCATGCAAGGAGTGAGACGAGGGTGTGTGCCTTCACCATTACTGTGAAACATTTACGTGGACAAAATAACAACAGAAATCAGCCAAATTACAAGACCAGACATTGAACCTAACTGAACAGATGAACTTATCATTGCAGAGGATCAAAGTCTAATGTTCCCCAAGTTGATCTTAAGGTCCCTAACTGGGCATAAAAGAATAAGTCTACTGTATCTCCATGCATGTCATAGAAGATGACCAAAGTGAGGTGTGCATGAGGCTAACAACCTCATCATGTACAACAGATTGCTACAAAAAGCCACCATTGCTAAAAAACAAAAATAGCTTGGGGCACAGGATTCCTAAAGAAGGCCACTGTAGTGGTGACTCTACACTACAGCTGGAGTAAATAAAGGGATGAGACGAACAAGTCTAGTGTACACGGATAAAAACTTGAAAATCATATGAATGTGCTCGACACGGCTTGTGAATAATATAACATAAACCAGCACACGGAAAATTCTGTGTGCTGATCAGAAATTAGGATATTAACAAAAATGGTTAGAACTACTCCGTGTGCTGATCAGAAATTAGGATATTAACAAAAATGGTTAGAACTACTCCGTCTGCTGATTCCATTTCAAGACAGAAAATATGATCATTCCGATCCTCACGAACATGCATTTTTATCAACTATCACTGCGTACCTGCTGCGCAAAACGATCTGACAGCAAAGTATGAGGAAGGCTGTGTGACAGATGGACAGATGACAACAGAAGTCCTACAACAAAAAGAACTTACAACAAATGACACAACATGCTTGGCCCAAGAAAGGTGACTTAAGTTCCCCATGACGCTTAACGGTACAAGTGGATGGAAAAGTAAGTCAGTACTAACTGTATATCTAACAAACATTTTCTCATTCTGCACAATCTTAGTGGTGTCATGCCATACACTCAAATAATATGTAATAGCTATAGCTTTCACCTGAATGTACGCAACAATCGTCAGTCAGAGGGCCAAAATAAGGTTTGCTGCAAAAGTTAAAAATACTTTTAATGTCAGATTGATAATACATGATTATTAGCCACAGTTCACTTGGATATTAGGTACTAACTTTCATCTTGGCATCTGGGATGCATTTCATTTGCAAAATTGTGTGGGGACACTGCTGAAATCTTTTATTTGTTCCCCCCAAATATTTCATCAGGGTTCTTTCTATAATTTTTTTAACTCATAAATTTGCATCAATGATTTCTCTGTTGTATGTAACATGATCTTCAGTCCTTGATTTATTAAGAATCTTTCCTAAATTTTGTTAACTCATTTATTTACATCAATGATTTCTCTGTTGTATGTAACATGATCTTCAGTCCTTGATTTATTAAGAATTTCTTTAGATTTATTATTAGTTATACTTTTCTGCTCCATCATATTTTGCCCTTCTTCTGATTTACTTATTTTGTTTAACCTATATGGGTTTTTAACTAAAACTAAATGTAGAAAAGCTATTCATTATTAACTTTCAGAGATCTTCCTCTTTCCTTCCATCTGAATATATGGATAAAGCAAACAAGAACATCAGATATCTAACATTTTGAATAATATCCCTGCTTTGTTTTATACAATTTGCTGCCAATTAAAATAACAATCCTCGAAATACATTCTTATGGCACATACAATAAGGTTTGAACTCAATGAAATAGATAACAGGATAAGAATAATAACGTTTTGAGTGGTAAACTGTACACTGATGTAATAATTACATTATGTGTGTGCTTCAGGACTTACATAATTACCAATTTACATTTGATACAATTACATAATTACAAGTTGTAGTTTTCTTTTTGGGACCTCAATGATTTAAGTGGAGAAAAGTTCTTTAACAAAAACACGTTAAGTTATCGACCTGTTGACCTGTCCATATCTACGGTAGTTTTAGTTTGTGGCTTAAAGTTTCTACAGGATTGGTGGCCAGCCACACACTCAACCCTCCTTCAGTTGCCTCTTACGACAAGCCTGACAGGTTACAGTATTACTATTTGTTGTTCTTCTTTCTGGCCCCGGTAACACCCTTTAAGATTAACTTGTTTCTTAATCCAAATAATTGTTATCGGAACTTCATTTTAAAATGTCAGTTACAGCATAATTTTCTACCAGAAATGAACACAAGTGCATGCACATATGAAAATCTTCACTTTCATTTACACTAACATGCGAAAAGAGATCTAGAATTAACAATACTAGTGAAATCTGACCAGCCAGACATATATTTTTAGAAAATGTGTGTGACTATGTTATATCATTTCCCAAACTTGTCTAGCTTAACTTGGGCTGCCAATTAATTAATTAATTTATATGGTGTTAAACAAATAAGCCATGCCTCACTAGCTGCGCTATCGACTTGCTCCGGTGCTTGTGTTGTTTTCTGCTGTTTGCTAGTTCATGTTTGGATTATAATTGACAACCCCTACACCAGGTGGTATCGAGGACTTTGTTCAGTGGAATTTATGTGCTTTTGATTGGTTATTCTGTTTGTTATGCTGCATCTTGCTGCAACTGTGCCTGACTTAAGCCGCGGAAAACCAGTCCATGATGGCGTTCAACGTTCTGGTTAACTGCACCCCAGAATTCAGCCCAAGTTATCATTACTCAATGGCCTTCCTGTTTGTACTGAAACCATCTGCCTCCCCTCCTCATCTACCGAAGGTTACACAATACCTCTCCCAACCCCATATTCTCAACACAGCAAGAGTCACGCTGACCCAAAGGTGGACACAACCGAGAGGCCTCAAAACGCAAAAAAAAACAGGGAATCAAACACGGACAAGGAAAGTGTTACACAAACATTGGTCCAACACACACTCCTCGCTGCACTTATCTCGAGGCAGCGGAGTACTCGGCTCCACTTGGCGAGTCTGTAGAGATTTTGGTCGACATGCTACACATGAACAAGTCTCAGCAGTTGGGCTTGGTAGTGGTCAATTGACACAACAGGCTTTAGATGTCTATGCGAACATTATTATTATATAGTGTTTGTATAATTTATTCCCCTTTTGTACCACCCATAGACTTTATTGTTGTTTTAATACTTCCAAATATTGACAGACTTGGTTTATCATCTCGTCTTCCATGTGAGCTTGACCTCTTTCTGGTTGGCGATGTTGCGCTTACTCTCTGCTTAATTAGATGTGCATTCTCAGATGTTAAGACCTCGTTTGACTCTGCCTTTGCTAAGGTTCTGATTGAAACTATCGATGGGGGTCGTAAGGATTCACTTGAGGCTCTCAGATCTTCTCCGCTTTCAAAAATTGGATCAAATCGTATGTAGGTTGAGGACTGAGTTTTCTGCTTTGCCTTGTCCTTACTACTTGACCTCATGAATCTTTTAGGTTCAGTTGTTGAACCTCTATTTAGGTTTATCAGTCCCTCAGCTTCAGGTTTAGTAGAAAGTTTTTTCTTGGCATGAGGAGTGTTAGAGCTTTTGGTCACGCTGCCTCTGTGTCCAGATTTCTCATTGTCATCTTGATCATTGCTGTAGTGCTTCAGCTGGTCAATGTCTGTAATCCCCATGCGTCGTACATCCCTTGAGGCTCCTGTTTTCCCAGTCCACAAATTACAAGCATCCATTCTACTGTCTGTAATGACTGCATCTTCATCGTATGTGGCTAATCTATAGGAAGTATTTCTACCAAAAGCATCAGCAAAAAGCTTGCTCTGTGTGTTCCGAACTGCACACCTGTAAGAATCTGCTCGACTGACATCATCAGCATATTCAGCAGGTGCTAAGAGTGTCAAAGGTTTTGATAGTTGTGGCCGATGTGTCACTGGACTGCTGCTCAGAAGACTATTATTTTTACAGCTTCTTGCATCATTGGTTATATTGGCCATTTTATTTGGAATTAAATTTGCTTCATCGCTGTCTACTAACATTGCTACACGATAGGAGTCAGAGCGGCCACCAGAGCCATTAGAATGGACAGATTCACTGGAATTCTCACGGTGCAAGACATGCTGTGACGCATCTGAACTTTGGGCTTTGGAAATCAGCTGCTGCGTGGAACTTACAGAGAACTGAGAGCTAAGTGACTCATTTGACTGATTGGAAGTTTGTCTTAGGAATTTTGCTGCATAATCTGGTCTGATAATGCTGTTAATGTTGGATGAAGCTGACTTTGCAATGAAGCTCGATGAAGCTGGTCTTGAATCCCTGAGCAGTGGTTCTTTATTCAGAGGAGTCGTTGAGGAGGTAATGGATAGAGATGAAGAGGTCATTTGAGGTTGGGCAACAGAATAATGCTGCTGGTTTGTCTGAGATGAAGAATAAGAAAATGTCTGGCTAGTCATGTTGGACGGACTAACAACTGATGGCGATCCATAGCCACTGTCTGCTGGACTGTACAGTTTATTGTCACTTTGACGCCGATTCTTGAACCCAAAGCCATCTTTAATTCCACTGCTGCTAGTAGAGCTTGAAGAGTTTATAGCTTGGCCCATATTAGGACTGCTACGCCGTCTATCACTTTGAGCTGATCTGTAAACAGTGTTCATCAAATGCGGTTGCTGTTGCTGAGAGTGGCCACTAACTGATGGTGGTACATTTGTGCTAATCTGACTATGAGTAAGAGATGAGTCAGGCAAAATGTCATTAGGATATACACCATTTTGATTCCAGGAATCCAGTTTAACAATTGCAGAATCGGAAATCAAGACATTTGCTGCCTTGTTTCTGTTATTATTGCTGTCACTAATGTTGCTGGAAGCAGCACTAGAGCTAACATTACACATCTGCATGGGAGTTTCATGAGCAGCTGAAGTCCTACTTGTAAAATTGTGTCCAGGTGGTAGGTGAGTTGCAGTGAGAACATGCCCAGACTCTAGTTGGGCAGAACCAGAGAAAGGAGGTGAAGGTCTTTCATTATGGGAGATATGATATGCATTCTTATTCTGGTCACATGATACTGCTGATAACAATGTTGATGGTGCTGTCTGGTTTGATGAAGAAGGCATATTTAATTGTTGAGCACTATTATTGCTATTAATAACACATTGCACTGCCCCACTGCTTACAGATGAGTTCCTATCAAGAGAAGTTATACTATCATTGGTAACATACGGTAAGTTGAAAGGCGCATGTTTTCGCACTGGTGTGGCCATGGGTGTGGGATTAGGGGTATCATCTGTATCCCAGTTTAGAGACAGAGTAGAACCGGATGGAGAAGAATCTTCTGACATGGTGACATGCGTCAAGCTTGATGAGTCAATGTCTGACAGAGCAATGGTGCTATTGCTGGTGAGCCTGTTCTCAGAATTGTCATGTGTAGCCAGCGAGGTATTTAATGGAGCATCAAAGCTATCGAGGTCGATGGAAGGGGTAGAGCTAGTATGAATTGCTGAAAGGCCACTTAAATTCAAATGAGCTTTCCCAGAATATAATGCAGAGTGATGGCTGTGCGGAGGTGTGGATAAAGTTGGCAGGTCTCCTGTGTACAGCACCTGTTGGTTTAAAAAAATATAAAGAAAATATTTGTATAGACGACAAGATGTATGACATTTTTGCACAGACTGTAAAATGAATTAAATGTGCTATTTGTTTAAAATCAGTATTCTATTATTTGAGCAGATATCTGAGAAAATTAGCAGCAATAGCGCAGAATAAGCTTGGAAAATAAATACTTTTGTAGAATTCAGTAAACAATCAGGAATTAAAGATTTTTGCTTGAGAATATTTAAAACATAAACGGGGTACCATTTTATGGACTGTCCTCATTTATGATTCAATTACTATGGTGTGTGAAGAAATATTGTTTGATATTGAAAATAATATATCTCGACAATTATGAGATATAAATTGATAAAAATATATATTTTTAGTTATTGTAACCTCCCTGTTATCTCATATGAAATACTTAGGATGCATTTTAGCTTACTTGTGGTACATAAGGAAAATAATGTATGTCTTTGCTAGATTGTATTTTAAGACTTCTACAATGACAATGGAACCACATATTGCATACGTTTTTACAGAAAATCGTAAACGGCTCACTACTATTGCACTGGAAAATATCAAGATGTGCTACAAATTTAGGGTACTATGTTGTCATAATTCTTTTCAATTTGCAAAGGCACAATAGAGATATATAGTGCCTTTATTATTTGAATTGTGTTCAAAGTTAAATTTGTTATTTTTCATGTAAGGCTAAAAGTGGAAGGCTGTATCATCGTATTTCAAATCCAGAGAAAAGACCAAGGTATCAACATCAGATCATTCTCATGCTCCACATTAGAACATGATAGTCTTTCCACAAACACCACCGGAGATCGTTGAAGAAAAAAGAAAGTTGATAACTTTGATAAAGATGTTGTTCAACGAATAATTGATAGAATGTTGGATTATAATGGAGCATTAATCCCCGAGAAAATAAAATTTAATTCAGAAAGGATAACATGAATATCTCTAAAACGACATTATAGAAAACTAAGGGATGCTGGCTTCACGTTCTGCAAGGATACAGGCAGTAGAAATACTTGTGAAAGGCCTGACCTAGTAGCTTTCAGAAGTAAATAATTACAGGAAATTAGAGAAATGCTCAAGAAAAATTACAATATTGTGTATATAGAAAGACAGGAATAAATGCACACCACACTAATGAAAAGGAATGGCAAACTGTAGATGGAACTATACAGAGAAAATGTGCCAAGTAGTGAAGGACATAATAGCCCATGCAAGCAGCAGACATAACAGACTGTTGAAGAATGGCAAACTGTAGATGGAACTATACAGAGAAAATGTGCCAAGTAGTGAAGGACATAATAGCCCATGCAAGCAGCAGACATAACAGACTGTTGAAGAATGGCAAACTGTAGATGGAACTATACAGAGAAAATGTGCCAAGTAGTGAAGGACATAATAGCCCATGCAAGCAGCAGACATAACAGACTGTTGAAGAATGGCAAACTGTAGATGGAACTATACAGAGAAAATGTGCCAAGTAGTGAAGGACATAATAGCCCATGCAAGCAGCAGACATAACAGACTGTTGAAGAATGGCAAACTGTAGATGGAACTATACAGAGAAAATGTGCCAAGTAGTGAAGGACATAATAGCCCATGCAAGCAGCAGACATAACAGACTGTTGAAGAATGGCAAACTGTAGATGGAACTATACAGAGAAAATGTGCCAAGTAGTGAAGGACATAATAGCCCATGCAAGCAGCAGACATAACAGACTGTTGAGGAATGGCAAACTGTAGATGGAACTATACAGAGAAAATGTGCCAAGTAGTGAAGGACATAATAGCCCATGCAAGCAGCAGACATAACAGACTGTTGAAGAATGGCAAACTGTAGATGGAACTATACAGAGAAAATGTGCCAAGTAGTGAAGGACATAATAGCCCATGCAAGCAGCAGACATAACAGACTGTTGAAGAATGGCAAACTGTAGATGGAACTATACAGAGAAAATGTGCCAAGTAGTGAAGGACATAATAGCCCATGCAAGCAGCAGACATAACAGACTGTTGAAGAATGGCAAACTGTAGATGGAACTATACAGAGAAAATGTGCCAAGTAGTGAAGGACATAATAGCCCATGCAAGCAGCAGACATAACAGACTGTTGAAGAATGGCAAACTGTAGATGGAACTATACAGAGAAAATGTGCCAAGTAGTGAAGGACATAATAGCCCATGCAAGCAGCAGACATAACAGACTGTTGAAGAATGGCAAACTCATGTTTGTTTCATCGTCTACCGGCAATCAGGACTACCATTCAGTAATGAATGGTCACATATTTAAAAAGCGGATTGAGAAAAGTGTACTTCCATCATTAGATAAACCATTCTGTCTGGTAATGAACAATGCTTCCTACCATAATGCAACGGGACCTGGAAGACAAGCTCCTGACATCAGCAAGTACTAAGGACAAGATCAAACTTTGGCAAACAAAGGAGCACATTCAATTTATGGAAATGCACCTCAAACCTAAATTGTTGAGATTTGTAAAGAATACTTAACTTAACATCTTTATACTGGTTTAGAAGACCCTGCAGAGTCTGTATACAACCAGTTACATTTACATCACCTTGCTCTAAAATCTATGCGCATCCAGTTTATTCTTAAATGCATTAACTGTCCCTGCCTCCACTACCTCCCCTGGCAATGCATTCCAAGCAGACACCACTCTCTGACTAAAAAAATATTTCCTAATATCTAACCTGGACCTCTCTTTAATCAGCTTGTAGCTATGCCCTCGTGTTATTGTAGGTGGCTGTATTTTAAAAAACTTGTTATAGTCTAATTTATCGATTCCTCTGATCATCTTATAAACCTGTATTAAGTCACCACGAATTCTTCTCTCTTCGAGACACTGTAGGCCGATTTTTCTGAGTCGTTCCTCATAACTGTAATTCTGGAATCCCACTATCATCTTTGTCGCTCTTTTTTGTATTCTTTCTAGCATGTTTATGTCCCCTCTATGATAAGGACTCCACACCTGTACACAGTACTCCAATCTAGGTCTAACTAAAGCTTTATACAGTTTGACGATCACTTCCTTGCTCCTATGTTTAATATTTCTTATTATCATACCTAACATTGCATTTGCCTTTTTCACTGCTACCTTAACTTGCTCACTCACCTTTCCTGTATGATCTATTATAAACCCCTAGGTCCCTTTCCTTATCTATCTTTCTAATATTGTTTTCTCCCATTCTGTAATTATGTTCCATATTGGATCTACCCATGTGGATGACTGTACATTTATCTACATTAAACTCCATTTGCCAGCTTACAGACCATTCTCGAATTTTATCTAAATCCGACATCAATATATCCACTTCCGCTTTAGATGAGACACTACTGCATAGTTTTGTGTCATCAGCAAATTTTGCAATCATGGATCTCATATCAATGTCCAAATCATTTATATATATCAAGAACAAAATTGGTCCCAAAACCGAGCCCTGTGGCACACCACTTTTCACTTCACTCCACTCAGAGTACTCCTTATTTATGCCCACCCTCTGCCTTCTTCCCGTTAACCAATTTTCAATCCATTTGGCAACTTCGCCACCTATTCCATGTGATTTTAACTTTCGAAATAATCTTTGATGAGGTACTCTATCAAAGGCCTTTGCAAAGTCTAAATAAATAACATCCACTGGCTCCCCTTTATCTATGATTTTAGTAACCTCCTCCATGAATTCTAATAGATTTGTTAAGCATGATCTCCCTCTAGTAAACCCATGCTGACTATTTCTAATTAGATTAAATTTGTCTAAATGCATTACAATGTTTTCTTTGATTATTGACTCTAACAATTTACAGACTATGCTCATTAAACTCACCGGTCTATAATTTGCCGGATCTGATTTTTTGCCTTTTTTGAATAAGGGGATCACTCCTGCATCTTTCCAATCCCGCGGAACAATCCCTTTTGTAAGTGATTGAGAACATAATATAGCCAATGGTTTTGCTAGTTGGTTTCTAATTTCATACAGCAATTTTGGGTGAATACCATCTTGACCTGGACATTTATTCACTTTCAACCCCTCCAATTTTTTAAAAACCATTTCCTCTGTAATACAGATTCATCTTAATCCCGCTGTATCCATGTCTCTTTGAAAAATATCTATAGGCTCTGGGATCTCGGAGCAGTCCTCCTTTGTGAAGACTGTGCCAAAGTACTGATTGAGCAGATTAGCAGCCTCTCTATTCTCACTTATTATTTTCCCTGTACTGTCTATGAGAGGGCCTACTTTGTCTTTCGTTCTTTGTTTATTTCTAACATAAGAAAAGAAGCTTTTACTGTCAGTCTTGATCCTCTGAGAAAGTTTTTTTTCAAAGTCTATTTTTGCTGTTTTATTCGCTTTCTGAGATATGTTCTGCTTGTCCAAATATTTTACATATGTTTCTTTTGATTTACCTGCCTCTATATATTTTTGCCATGCTTTATTTTTTGCTCTTCTACATTTCACTACAAATCTAGTTATCCACTTTTTACGCTTGGGGTTTACCTCCCTATATGGAACACATTCCTCTTTTAGCGTTTCTAGAACTGTTTTAAAACTTTCCCACTCCTGTTCAACATCTGTTCCTACAATAATATCTTTCCAGATGATGTGGTTCGCTGCCTCTTTCATCCTCTTAACATCTGCCTTAGAGTAGTCGTATGTTCGAGTGTTTATGTTTACTTCTTTCCCTGCAATAAGATCCCAACGGATGATTTAATGGTCACTTGAGCCAAACAGTTCCCCAACGGTCACGTTTTCAATCATATTTTCCTCTGTGGTAAAAACTAGGTCGAGTATGTTTTTGCCTCTGGTGGCTGCTTCTACATGTTGAATTAAAAAATTGTCAGTTATGCACGTAACAAAAGGTTTTGACTCTACAAGTGCTTCTGCCATATCCCATTTTATTTCTGGATAGTTGAAATCTCCCATTAATAATAATTTCCCTTTACTTGCCTTTGCTATACTACTAATCAGCTCCTCGTCTTCCTCTTTTTGACTTGATGGACATCTATAGCACACTCCAATCACTGTTTTTTCACCCCCACTTTCTATTTCTCCCCATACACTTTCATTTTTGTTACCACATGATAAATAATCTTTGATCGTTATATTAACAGAATTTATACAGTATAATAAAACGCCACCTCCCTTAGTCTTGTCTCCAATTATCCTATCTTTCCTTAACATTGTATATTGACAATATTAATAATAAGTATATTGACATATTAATACACCCATTGACAAAATAATCCAGGAACATGGTCATAGGTATTTAAGATTACCACCGTACCATTCACATTTAAATCCTACAGAATTAGTTTGGGCAAAGGTGAAAGAACATATGGCAAGTGGCAGCAAAACCTTCAAACTATCAGATGTCAAGAACCTTGCAAATGCTGTCCTTTCAGACTTTGACAAACAATCTTTGATTACATGTAAAGACCATGTAATGAAAGGGGAAGATGGTCATTGGCAGAAAGGTAGTTTGCGATTCATGAAAATCCATATATTATAAATATCAATGCACATTCTTAAGGAGAAATGATTTACTCATAACCCCCCCCCCCCCCCCCCCCCCCCCATATTTCTCCATTCCCAAGGTTGTTTGTTGCACTATGTTTTTTTTTTATTTTGCGTCTGTCGGCTCAGTGCATCTGACTTCAGCATGCATTTTATGTAAGGGTCTGGTTTCTCCTGCATTTTCTAAGTTTGCTTCCCTGGGGTAACTGCCGGTGTTTTGATGGGGAGCAAACCTAGCACCTTTGGATTGTGAACCGTGTCACTTAACCACTAGCCTATGATAAATGAAGAAATGTCTGCAGCTCTTAATGTACTTTCAATTACTGGATAGTGCTGTAAAAGGTGTTGTGTGTATAAACAATAACTATGGGTCTCATTAAAATAACAAAGAAAATATATATTTTGATGAATTCGTGCTATATAATATTTTATACATAACATTTTAATGTCGCAATGAAAATAGAGGCACATGTAAACAGTAATTGAAATGCTAATGAATTATTACGATCCTGTATAAATTCCAATGGTACGTATTTCCAACACAATATAATAAACACATATGGTTCACAAATCCACCAAGATTTTCCCTTGGACACATTATTTACACATGTGACATATGGTGCACCAATTCGTTAATTAAAAAGAACTATCTATTTAATTATTGCATATCCATTGTAGGTATGTAAGTAGTTCACTTAGGCAACAAAGGCCATTCGAGCCAACCGTCTATAAGCATGTCTGTAGGTAATCTGCTTTGGGCGCTTCGAGCAAACCTTCGATATACATGGTCTGTAGGTAGTCTGCTTAGGGCCCTTCAAGCCAACCTTCCATAAGCATGGCCTGTAGGTAATCTGCTTAGGGCCCTTCGAGCCAACGTTCCATAAGCATGGCCTGTAGGTAATCTGTTTAGGCTCCTTTGAGCCAACCTTCCATAAGCGTGGTCTGTAAATAATCTGCTTAGGGCCCTTTGAGAAAACCTTCCATAAGCATGGTCTGTAAATAGTATGCTTAGGGCCCTTTGAGCCAACCTTCCATAAGCACAGTCTGTAGGTAGTCTGCTTAGGGCCCTTCAAGTCAACCTTCCATAAGCACGGCCTGCAGGTAATCTGCTTAGGGCCCTTCGAGCAAACCTTCCATATGCATGGTCTGTAGTAAGTCTGCTTAGACAACAAGGGTCCTTTATGTCAACCTTCCATAAACACAACGAGTTGCTGAGTCCCAGGCCGCATGCAATGAGGATGATGTTTTCCAAACTTGTCCTAACCAGGTGGTGTATGGATGGCTGCAGGAGCAAGACCATGACAGAGAGGCTCACTTCCCATTCTTGATGTCTGTGGTCTGCCTAAAGAGCTGATGGGTGGGAACATCCTTGGCAAGGCAAGCCCCCATGTCCGAATAGGGCCAAACAGCAATGGTTTAGCATGGTGAGTGTGGTCTTGAGGTCTGTTTGTTGGGTGACTATGCCATTTGAGATCTGGTTTTATCCATGGTTTGTGTTCAAATATGCACAAAATGGCACGAACATGTATGGGCCATTTAATAACTGTGTTTTAAATAGATAAAGATGTGTGACAAATGTATTCTACAAGTTTAATCAAAATAAATCAAAGTGACAGCAAATGTTGTTGTTGCTCATTAACTAGATTAGCCAAATTGTGCACTCTTCTGCAGCCAGTGGCAAATTGAAGAACTTGCTGGTGATTTGTAGTTTGTGAGTAATGTATTAGTGATTGTTGTAATAACTTTTCTCTTTCTGTGGCGAGTCCTTGGCATGCAAGCAGCATATTTTGCACTGTCTTATGCAGTTGGATGCAGTTATGGCTGTTAGGTTCATGTTTATGTATTTGTTAAGTCTGATGTACTCTGTCTTAAGTTGGAAGATTATGCTTAGACCCTTCTGCCCTTTGGTTTAGCTACTCTTCTGCTGCAGAAGACGGATGTGTCGGACCGAAAGGTGCAAATATCGCAGTAAAGCTGTAAACTAGCGACACAATGCATTCCGTTCTCCGGACTAAATCCTACTGCTTGCAAAGCCCTGTTCCGAGCTTGGTAGCGGGAGATTGAGAACGAACGTAGAAGAAGAAGTTACTTTTCTTTGAAGTATGTTTTGCTGCCTTCATGTTTGCTGGTGTTTGTTTATACCACTCTTGCCTCTAGTTTTGTTAGTCTGTCTGCTTTCTCATTGCCATGCCTAATATGTCTTGAAATTCACTTTAGGGTGACTTTGATACTATGTTTTGTTTCTATCCTGTCAATTTTATCAGGTACTGCTAATTGTATCAGGTACTGCTAATTATATCAGGTACTGCTAATTGTATCAGGTACTGCTAACTGTATCAGGTACTGCTAAGTGTATCAGGTACTGCTAATTGTATCAGGTACTGTTAACTGTATCAAGTACTGCTAACTGTATCAGGTACTGCTAATTGTATCAGGTACTGTTAATTGTATCAGATACAGGTAATTGTATCAGGTCCTGCTAAGTGTATCAGGTACTGCTAACTGTATCAGGTACTGCTAACAGTATCAAGTACTGCTAACTGTATCAGGTACTGCTAAGTGTATCAGGTACTGCTAAGTGTATCAGGTACTGCTAATTGTATCAGGTACTGCTAAGTGTATCAGGTACTGCTAATTGTATCAGGTACTGCTAATTGTATCAGGTACTGCTAAGTGTATCAGGTACTGCTAATTGTATCAGGTACTGCTAATTGTATCAGGTACTGCTAAGTGTATCAGGTACTGCTAATTGTATCAGGTACTGCTAATTGTATCAGGTACTGCTAATTGTATCAGGTACTGCTAATTGTATCAGGTACTGCTAATTGTATCAGGTACTGTTAATTGTATCAGATACAGGTAATTGTATCAGGTACTGCTAAGTGTATCAGGTACTGCTAAGTGTATCAGGTACTGCTAAGTGTATCAGGTACTGCTAAGTGTATCAGGTACTGCTAAGTGTATCAGGTACTGCTAAGTGTATTGGCATCATCAGGTGCCCTGTCGGTTGGCGATTGCGATAATGAACCTCCATCCACTTCTATCACGTGTGTCGTTTACCAACTCTGTTGTTGATTGTTGCCCATGCCAATCTCTTAGACTGGCCAGCACCTTCTCTCTCAGCTTTTCTCTGTCTCTCTTTCCTGCTATCTTTCCCGTTGTCATGATGTGCCCCAAGCCACCTCGTCTCATAACATGCCCAAAAAAAAAAGATGACTGTCTTGCTATAATTGTATCACATACTGCTAATTAATCAATATATTTTTGGTCAATTTATCTGCTGCATTTGTTCTAACTTTAGTTGGAGATATTGTGTTTATGTTCAATATAGGATGCTCATTTGCTAGTTTCATAGTCAGAAATACAATTTTGTTTGCTACCAAAGTCGGAACTAATCTTCACCTTCTAACTTTCTCATTTGATTTTGCAGATGTTGGCAATGAGTTTATTACAAAACAAAAGTAAATCAAATAATTGGTATGAGCGCATGAGCTGCAGTGGTCAGCGACCCATATCTGACAGCTAGCGTCAAGGCCAGCAAACCAGAGCTGCCAAGAACCTTCTACACCTCCACGCGGTGATCCTGGATAACAGGCTGCGGCAGGGCAGACTGGCTAAAGAGAAGGGATCGAAGAGGGAATGCTATCAAAAAATGCTTGCTGAAGTCGGATGTGTTGGACTGAAAGGTGCAAATATCGCAGTCAAGATGTAAACTACGACAACGCATTCCATTCTCTGGACTACATTCTGCTACTTAAGCCCTTTCAGGGTTTGGTAGCGGGAGATTGAGAGCGAACGAAGCCAAACCAAACAATTGGTATAGTACTGCCACTGGGAGGGGGGGGGGGGGGGGGGGGGGGGAGGGGCGGCTGCTGCTTGTCGACAGTGTTGGTCAACAGGAAATGATGTTTTAAAGACTATCCAATTAAATATTGCCGAGATAAACTGTTGCCATCTTTCTGACATCTAGTCGTTGTTTTATTGTTTACACGAGTGATAAAAGTCAAGAGAATACAAATCTTTAATAGATACAGACAAGTCAACATTCGCTGACTGGACGTGTATGTGTTAATGACCTGTGCTCCACAGGGGAACTGAAAAGGTTTTCATCGGTTGATTGAATGAAACAATCATATTGTCTTACCCTGTCCCAGCAAACATGAAATCTTAGATACTTCTTCTTCTTCTTCTTCGTACGCAGTCAGACAGTAACCATTATTTTTTCGAAAAAAGCGTCGGTCATCCTGAGGCTGTCGCCACTGCCATAGAGCTTCTCTTGTGGTTCCACTGGTGATGGCCACATCTGCTCTCTCTGATCCTCGTATGTCGGGCAGTTCTGCAGCAGATGCTCAGCGGTCATTTTCTTGGTACCACACGGGCATTCGTCGGTACCACCTATCTTCAATTTGTTGAATAGGTGGTACCTCAGTCTATTGTGGCCAGTGCGAAGTCTGAAGACAACGACCTGCTCTCTTCTGTTCAACTGGTAATAGGCATCGTTTTTGGTGTAGCCGGTATGTTCAGTTTCCCATTTGGTCATGTATCTGGCTTTAATAAGCCGTTTTGACTCTTCGTACGTCATACTAGTATCTGTTTGTGGTAGTCTTGCACCTTCTTTTGCCAGTCTGTCTGCCTCCTCGTTGCCTTGGATGTTGCAGTGTGATGGGACCCACTGTACCACTACCCTTTTTGGACTGCTGGCATAGTAAAATCTTAGATACAAAATGAAGCAGATGCTCTGGCCGTAGTCACAGCACTAAAAAGCCAGAAAAATACTGAACAATGATTTAAGAGCAGTACTCTGTCAACTATACCAGCAGTCCGCACCAAAAAGAGTAGTGGTACAGTGGTTTCTATCCCACTGTAACATCCAAGGCAATGAGGAGGCAGACAGACTGGCAAAAGAAGGTGCAAGACTACCACAACCAGATTCTAGTGTGACCTACGAAGAGTCCAAAAGGCTTATTAGGGCCAGATACATGGCCAAATGGGAAACAGAACACACTGGCTACACAAAAAATGATGCCTACTACCAGCTGAACAGAAGAGAGTAGGTCGTGGTCTTCAGACTCCGCACAGGCCCCAACAGACTGAGGTACCATCTATTCAATAAATTGAAGATAGGTGGCACTGACGAATACTCGTGTGGCTCAGGGAAAATTGCCCGACGTACGAGGACCAGAGAAAGCACATGTTGCCATCACCAGTGGCAACACTAGACAAGCTCTATGGCAGTGTCGACAGCCTCAGGATGACAGCTGCTTTCTTCGAACAAATACAAGTTGACGTCTGACAGCGTACGAAGAAGAAGAAGAAGAAGATTCAAAATGAAGGATATGTGAAATTTGGCTTTGATGCAGAAACATTGGTGTTAAATATTGGGCAACAGGTATGTGAAATGATGGTTGGTGAGGGTGATGAAAAGTGTTGGACTAAAGTATATCTATCTATATGATAAAACTTATAGTGTGGGACTAATGTATATCTAAATGATCAAACTTACCATTGACCGAGGCCTCGTTGATTCCCGAGTAGCTGTTGTGGCCAGTTGGTGTTTCGATATTTCCTTGTGTGAAAATGATTCTTTACTACTGACTGAGTGTACATTTTTAGCAACATCCTGATCATTTAGTGACAATGGCAGGGAATACTTCTGACTCAGAGGATGTGCATCAAACGTGCATGTGCCAGGAGAGCCGCTCTCGTCTGATGAAGAAAGCCTGGAAAGAGGCATCTGGACACCATGTGGTGAGCAAGCATCAAAGAGATTTACTACTGGGTCAAAGTTCAAGACTTTTGTATTGCTTGGTATAGGTTTGCTTTTGTCTTTTTCATGAGTTTTCAGAATGCCCGGCTGTTGAGGATTCACGCGTTTAACTCTTGGCCAAGAATTTGCTGTTTGGTCGAACTCACTAGATGCTTTTATATCAGAGGTTATACTAGGTCGAGGTAAGGTTCCTGAAAGCCAGTTATCTTTTCCTGAGACGAGCTCCTCAACCTCAGAAGACTCTGCATTGAGACGATCTTGGAAGTCATCCTCGTCGCTAGCAATACCAACACACCACGACGGGAAAGTATGGGCAGAAATACCTGTCTTCATTTTTAGTCTGGCATAAATTGTTTCATGGTCTGAGGACTCTGAAGATGTTTCAATATTGGTGGGGCTATCATCCAAGCTATTCAAGCCTTCATCAGGTGTCTGATCATAGCTGCTGATGCTTGTTGTTCTTGGTGGTGGTAGTGGGGGACATCTCCTTTTTTTGTATGTTTTCTTCTTAGCCTTTAGAGTGCCAGATTCTCCATATTCAATTTGACCCTTATAATCTTCAGAACAATCAATATCTGGAACATCAGATTTGTGAACATCTAGCAGTGTTGCCAGATTTCGAGAGGTATCTGATGAAGCCGATCCAGAACTATCATTGCCATCTGGCCGAAAGATGACACTTTTTACAGTGGTACAGCTTGTTACACTTTGCAAACTTTTTGACTCTCGAACTCTTGGCATCATGAGATCATCATCTTCATCTAACAAAGTGATGGTACTTCTTCTGAGTCCACTGTCGCTGTGAAATGATGTGTAAAAACCTTCTTGATCTATAGAGTAAACAGAGGACTCTCCATCATCCTCAAGCTCATTTCTTTTCTGCCGAAAATGTGTCCGTCCAGGGACTAATATGTCCAGATTCCGAATATTTTGCTTTGTCAGTCGAGACAAATTAGCCAAAGCTTCAACACTGGTGGAAGTTACATCTCCCCTATTGGCTGCTTGTTCAGCCAGTGAGCGAATCCATTCTTCGCTGTCTGTATTGGACAATGATTTAGTGTCGGAGACTGATTCTGTGCTTGCAGCATCACCCATATAACCGAGGTCCAGACCATCTCTGAAGAATAAAATAGAACAATAGTGAAGACAATAGTGATTATTAAAAAGGTTTATTTTCACAAAGAACATTACCATTATGTTACAAGGAAATAAGTAAAGAAGCAACTACAGAGGATGCATAGGCAAACAGTCTCAATAAGTTAAACACATTTTGAAAAGCAAGCACTGATGTACAAGCACAGTCAGCACTTTGGTGCAAGCTTCTTTAAAGGGGGATAACTTCACTTGTTGGCCTATGCTCTATATGTGAGGAATAAGAACTTATCAAGGCATATTGTCTGTTGTATCATACCATCCACATTTGAAGGCATATTGTCTGTTGTATCATACCATCCACATTTGAAGGCATATTGTCTGTTGTATCATACCATCCACATTTGAAGGCATATTGTCTGTTGTATCATACCATCCACATTTGAAGGCATATTGTCTGTTGTATCATACCATCCACATTTGAAGGCATATTGTCTGTTGTATCATACCATCCACATTTGAAGGCATATTGTCTGTTGTATCATACCATCCACATTTGAAGGCATATTGTCTGTTGTATCATACCATCCACATTTGAAGGCATATTGTCTGTTGTATCATACCATCCACATTTGAAGGCCTATTGTCTGTTGTATCATACCATCCACATTTGAAGGCATATTGTCTGTTGTATCATACCATCGACATTTGAAGGCATATTATCTGTTGTATCATACCATCTACATTTGAAGGCATATTGTCTGTTGTATCATACCATCTATATCTGAAGGTATATTGTCTGTTGTATCATACCATCTACATATGAAGGCATATTGTCTGTTGTTTTATACCATCCCTATCTGAAGGTATATTATATGTTGTATTATACCATCCACATTCAATCTGAAGGTATTTTTCTGTTGTATAATCCACATTTTAAGAGGACTAAGTGGTCCCCAGATTCTGGGTAGTAGAGATCGGATGCCCGTGTGCAGTGTCGTGCTCGTCAAAAATCTCTTGGCAGTTAGAAATCTAAAAGAGTAGGCTTAACGGCCACTGCGCGGACAAAATTCTAAATTATATTAAACATCTACGTAATTCATTAAAGGATCCTCGCCGGTGCTATGGAGTTTGTACATTGTGCTGAGATTCTCCATAAATATGGAGAAGAACTGAGCAATTATGTGTTTAACTGCGTACAATGATGTTGATTCTTCAACTAAACTAAACTAAACTAAACACATTCAATCCGATGGCATTTTACTGTTGTATCATTTCATACACATTCAATCTGAAGGCATGATTATGTTGTATTATACGATAAATGGTCTTTGATTACAGACATAAAATACTTAACATCTTTATACTGGTTTAGAAGACTCTGCCGAGTCTGTATACAACCAGGTTCTTGGTGGGTGGTTTTTTTTTTTTTTTTTGCGTTCACCTTATTTCTCTAATCCCCAAGGCGGTGTGCGTTGCACTGTGGTTTTTATTTTGCGCCTGTCGGCCCAGTGCATCCAACTTCAGCTTGCATTTTATGTAAGGGTCTGCTTCCTCCTGCATTTTCTAAGGGTTTGCTTCCCCTGGGTAACAGCTGGTGATGTGATGGGGATCAAACCCAGCACCTTCGTATTGGAAACAAAAACAGCCAGACTGAAAAAGAAAGAAGAGATACAACCCTGAGGTACATAACGGAAAACTACCCAAGCATGGACTGGACCCATGCATACACCGACGGTTCTGTAACAAACACAACACAGAACGGAGGGGCAGGGGTATTCCTGAGCCTACCAAATGGCAGAAAAATAACACTGTCAGTGGCAACTGGAAAATACACAAGCAATTTCAGAGCGGAGGCAGAGGCACTGAGGGTTGCAGTAGAAAAAATGGTGACAGGTAAAAGGAATGAAAGCCATATAGTCCTGCTCACAGATGCCCTGGCCGTAGTCACAGTACTAAAAAGCCAGAAAAATACTGAACTTAATGATTTAAGAGCAGTACTCTGTCAACTATGCCAGCAGTCCACACCAAAAAGAGTAGTGGTACAGTGAGTTCCATCCCACTGCAACATCCAAGGCAACGAGGAGGCAGACAGACTGACAAAAGAAGGTGCAAGACTACCACAACCAGATACTAGTGTGACATACGAAGAGTCAAAAAGGCTTATTAGAGCTAGATATGTGACCAAATGGGAAACAGAAAATACTGGCTACACAAAAAACGGTGCCTATTACCAGTTGAACAGAAGAGAGCAGGTCATGGTCTTCAGACAAATGCTTGTGTGGTACCGGGAAAATGACCGCTGAACATTTGCTGCAAAACTGCCCGACATACGAGGATCAGAGAAAGCAGGTGTGGCCATCACCAGTGGCAACACTAGACAAGCTCTATGGCAGTGTCGACAGCCTCAGGATGACCGCTGCTTTTTTCGAAATAATAAAGGTTGACGTCTGTCAGCGTAAGAAGAAGAAAAAGAAGAAGAAGAACCCAGCACCTTTGGATTGTGAGCCGTGCCACTAGGCCGCGCTGTCCCCCTGGTGGGTTGTTAACCGATGTGTGAGTCCATCTTAATAGACTTAAACACTAGAGCAAAGTAGACTATTAGGCACCATCTATACTGCTCATAACAAACCACCTAACCATTGTCGGTGTTATGTCATGTCACACAGTTAGCTCTTACAACATGCTCTCTGTGGAGCAGTGGTGCTATTCTTGTCTTTGTCATACAGAAAGACCTCGACAGACTACTCTGCGATATGCTATTCGATTTTTATCATTTCAAATGTCATGACCTGGGTCACAAGACCCTTATATCGGACTGACATGTTTCATAATTCTATGGTCGAGTGTTAATTTGGCAAGATCATCTCATAATTACCGTTCTCCAGTAGATCGAGGCGAGTCCCTGCCCGAGTCTTTCCCGAGGGATGCCTGTGACATTGAGGAGGGCATACTTGACTTGGCATCCGAGTCTACGGACTGTCTGTTACTGCTGTAACCACTCTGGCTCCAGTTGCCTGGGCAGAAGACAGAAGTTCAGGTTAGTGTTTATTTATCATCTGTCCCTTCCATGTATACACACAAATACAAAGTCAGAGAAGGTATCAAATGTACTAATCTACATCAAAAGTACTTAACTTAACTTGACTTAACATCTTTATACTGGTTTAGACGACTCTGCAGAGTCTTGAATACAACCAGTTTAATTTATATTACCTTGCTCTTAAAGCTATGTGCATCCAATTTATTCTTAAATGCATTAATTCTCCCTGCCTTCACTACCTCCTATCGCAATGCATTCCAAGCATTCACCACTCTCTGACTAAAAAAATATTTCCTAATATCTAATCTGGTCCTCTCTTTAGTTAATTTGTAGCAATGTCCTCTTGCAATTGTACTTTGAAAAACTTGTTATAGTCTAATTTATCCCTTCCTCTGATCATCATAAAAACCTGTATTAAGTCACCTCAAATTCTTATCTTTTCTAGACACTATTGGCCTGTTTTTCTGAGTCTTTCTTCATAACTGTAATTCTGGAATCCCACTATCGCTCTTTTTTGCATTCTTTCTAGTATGTTTATGTCCCCTCTATGATAAGGACTCCACACCTGTACACAGTACTCCAATCTAGGTCTAACTAAAGCTTTATACAGTTTGACGATCACTTCCTTGTTCCTATGTTTAATATTTCTTTTTATCATACCTAACATTGCATTTGCCGTTTTTACTGCTACCTGAACTTGCTCACTCACCTTACCTGTATGATCTATTATAACTCCTAGGTCCCTTTCCCTATCTATCTTTCTAATATTGTCATACCATCCACATTCTGTTGGGGGATAACATGACCTGTTATCATAACAAGCATCTACATAGCAATAACATTGTGAAACAGGAATTCAAAGCAAACATTTTTTCCCAAAAGACCACAACATGGAAGCACTGCACAGAAAGATTCATGGACAATTGAAAAGAAGATGAAAAAGGTACTGTTGTATTATATGGCTTGGCTTCATTCATTCTCAATCTCCCGCTACCAAACCCTGAAAGGGCTTAAGCAGCAGATTATAGTCCAGAAAACAGAATGCATTGTGTCGTAGTTTACAGCTTGACTGCGATATTTGCACCTTTTGGTCCAACACATCCGACTTCAGAAAGCATTTTTTTAGTACCGGGTTAGCCAGTCTGCCCTGCTGCAGCCTGTTATCCAGGATCACCGCATGGAGGTGTAGAAAAGTCTTGGCAACTCTGGTTCGCTGGCCCTGACGCTAGCAGTCAGCTTTGGCTCGCTGACCACTGCAGCTCATGGGCTGCTCAGCATCTTGATCCCTACTATTATATAATAAATGGTCTGTGATTACTGGCATAAAATACTTAACATCTTATACTGGTTTAGAAGACTGTAGATTCTTTATACAACCAGATCAAAGGAACGGATAAATTAGACTTTAACAAATTTTTCAAAATAAAACCACCTACAAAACCAAGAGAGCATAGCTACAAATTAACTAAAGAAAGGTCCAGATTATATATTAGGAAATGTTTTTTTAGTAAGAGAGCGGTGAATCTTGGAATGCATTGCCATAGAAAGTAGTAGAGGCAGGGACAATTAATGCATTTAAAAATAGATTGGATGTGCATAGCTTTTAGAGCAAGGTAATGTAAATGAAACTGGTTGTATGCAGACTCTGCAGAGTCTTCTAAACCAGTATAAAGACATTAAGTTAAGATTATTGGAGGGTGATTAACTAATGTGTGAGTCCATCTTAATAGACTCAAACATTAGAGCAAAGTAGACCCATAGCCTGTTAGGCACCTTCTATATTACTCTTAACAAACCAGAAGTTATTAGATCAGATCAGTAGCCATTTCCATATTGAAGGCAGACCTTCAATGGATCACAAATATTGTGAATCTCTCGCCTTGATAAGTACAGATAAGTACAGATAAGTACAAACAGATCCTATACTGAATACAACAATTTTGTGATTTAATATATACTGATATGACTGACAAGGGAGCCTGCGTGGCCTAGGGGTGGAGCGTCCGTTTCACAATCCCAGGTTCGAATCCCACTCGTGTCCAGTTTAGCAGACATGGGTTGTTTTTTTCGCCTCTCCGCGTACGAAACCTACCGTACTGCACACCTGCCAAGAACCTTATTAACAGCCAAATAGGTTGGCGGCTGTAAGAAGCGACGTTCTGCAAAAGGCATGCAACGTCCTTTTTAATGACTGGCAAAATATTAACAAATAATCTAGTGACAGGAAACATGTAAAATTATCAGATGATATATGAAATAATCATATCCCAGCTAAATTATTAAAAAAAACCTTGCGACATATGAAATAATCATGTGATTATAAAATGTGGTACGCCCATGTCAGGAGGAAGAGTGATGATTAAAAAAAAGGATGATTGATCGTTGTGTCTCTTCCTTGTTTACCTGATGAACTTTGCCTATCCTCCTTCCGTTGTTTAGAAATTGCCCTCAGCTTGACGGATGTTGTCCAGTCTTTGGGTAGGGAGTCCCAAGGGAAGTCATACTTTTTGGCCTGGGTACGAGGCAAAGTGTGACTATCAAAGTAATAATAAGATCCCTGGCCAACTTGGGATTCATTGGATGAGGTTCGAGTTATGGTTTCTGCAATGAAAGAGGTTCGAGTTATGGTTTCTGCAATGGAAGAGGTTCGAGTTATGGTTTCTGCAATGGAAGAGGTTCGAGTTATGGTTTCTGCAATGGAAGAGGTTCGAGTTATGGTTTCTGCAAGGAAGAGGTTCGAGTTATGGTTTCTGAAATGGAAGAGGTTCGAGTTATGGTTTCTGCAATGGAAGAGGTTCGAGTTATGGTTTCTGCAAGGAAGAGGTTCGAGTTATGGTTTCTGCAATGGAAGAGGTTCGAGTTATGGTTTCTGCAATGGAAGAGGTTCGAGTTATGGTTTCTGCAATGGAAGAGGTTCTTCTTCTTCTTCTTCTGCGTACACAGTCAGACAGTAACCATTATTTTCTCGAAAAAAGCGGCGGTCATCCTGAGACTCTCGCCACTACCATAGAGCTTGTCGTGCAGTTCCACTGGCAATGGCCACATCTGCTCTCTCTGATCCTCGTATGTCGGGCAGTTCTGCAGCAGATGTTCAGTGGTCATTTTACCAGTACCGCACGGGCATTCGTCGGTACACCCTATCTTCAATTTGTTGAATAGGTGGTACCTCAGTCTGTTGTGGCCAGTGCGAAGTCTGAAGACAACGACCTGCTCTTTTCGGTTCAACTGGTAATAGGCACCGTTTTTGGTGTAACCAGTATGTTCGGTTTCCCATTTGGTCATGTATCTGGCTTTGATAAGCCGTTTTGACTCTTCGTACGTCATACCGGTATCTGTTTGTGGTAGCCTTGCACCTTCTTTTGCCAGTCTGTCTGCCTCCTCGTTGCCTTGGATGTTGCAGTGTGACGGAACCCACTGTACCACTACCCTTTTTGGTGCGGACTGCTGGCACAGTTTGCAGAGTGCTGCTCTTAAGTCATTAAGCTCAGTGTTTTTCTGGCTTTTTAGCGCTGTGACTACTTCGAGAGCATCTGTCAGCAGGACTATATGGCTCTCATTTTCACTGTGTGTTACCATTTCTTCCACTGCCGCCCTCAGTGCCTCTGCCTCTGCTCTGAAATTGCTTGTGTACTTACCAGTAGCGAATGACAGTGTTATTTTTCTGCCATTTGGTAGGTTCAGGAATGCTCCTGCCCCTCCGTTCTGTGTAGTGTTTGTTACAGAACCGTCGGTGTATGCATGGGTCCAGTCCATGCTTGGGTAGCTTTTCGTTATGAAGCTTAGGGTAGTGTCTCTCCTTTCTTTTTCAGTCTGGCAGTTTTTGTTTGCAATACCTGGTATATTTTCTACCACCTCTGGAAATATATCCTGCCTCCAAGTAGGTTTTCGTACAGTAGTGATGGGTTTTGGTGTTGTTAGTGCGTTTATGGGATCTTCGTGCATCTTTGCTTTGGCAATTTCTGCAAAGTTTCTCCGCTTTAGTTTCCCATTTCCCAAATTGTTTAGTCTGGAAGAGGTTCGAGTTAGGGTTTCTGCAATCAGATTTGCATCAAATTAAACACAGACATTGAAATGCTCACGCAGTGTTGCCGTCAATATATACTTCTTATGTAAAGGATAAACGATCCATCCCGTCACGCATCCTGGTGACCTTTATTAGAGAGGAAAGAACAGAACCACTGCACCTCGTAAGTGGCAAAAGGCGACTAAAGATGGTTGTTAGCAGAGTTCGCAAGCTCATCCTGTCCTACGAATTGTCACAAAAACCACAACGTCCCAGCTCCTGAGTGTTCTGCCGCCATCTTTGTGTATGACAAAGACAAGAGAATAGCACCACTGCCCCACAGAGAGCATGTCGTAAGAGGCGACTGCCTGGCATGGTATACCATACATGGTTAGGTGGTTTGTTAAGAACAGCATAGATGGCTCTTAACAGGCTGCAGGTCTACTTTGCTCTAGTGTTGAGTCTATTAAGATGGACTCGCACCTTGGCTAACCACCCTCCGCGGCATTTGTCCCACCACAGCGGAGTAATAAGCTGCTCGAGCCGAGCCAGCTAAACAGGAAATCTTCCTTCCGATTACATCCATCTCACGCAAAGAGCTGGAACCTACACAGAGCCTCTGCCCCTATAGAAGTACAGGTAGACTAATACTAAGAACCACAACTACCAGAGTACACATAGTGTTTTGGAGCAGGTGTCCAACAAGCAGTCATCTGCAGTAATGTAATGCTTCCCAGTGTGGTGGTCTATGGACCAGTTCCGGTGGGCGAGATCTCAGTTGCTAGTTCACAAAGAGCATCAAGAAACGGCACTAATATAATTCTAAAAACATTAGTTTGTTTTATTATTAGAGCTGCAGAGAAATTTGGGATGTTTCTACAACATATCCGCTGCTACCAATGTAACTATATAATTTTATATAAGATTCCAGGATGTTTTTTTATTCTTGTTTAAATTAAGTCTAATAACAGTTTTTTAAATAACCACTTTCTACATTTTCGCAAACAGTCGACACAATAAATGCGTATAACGTGTTTTCATTAAATGTTAAGAGAATCATATAATTGGCTACGTCTGCATTGAAACTAGTTATAGTATAACATTGAAACTAGTTATAGTATAACATTGAAACTAGTTATAATATAACATTGAAACTAGTTATATTATAACATTGAAACTAGTTATAGTATAACATTGAAACTAGTTATAGTGTAGCATTGAAACTAGTTATTGTATAACATTGAAACTAGTTATAGTATAACTTTCAGATGATCGAAATAGAACAACAGTCAATAAAGTGAGCATCGGTCCCAACTGCACAGGGTGCATCTATGCTGGTCCGTCACACTGACAAGTTTGGGAAGCACTGATGTGCGATGTTGATTTATGCTTTGTAAGGTGCGAAATGGAGAAGACTTTCTATAAGAATGCCCACTTTAAAGTGACATGAGACGCCGGACCTGGTCGGGGATGTGGACCTGGTCAGAGGTGTGGACCTGGCCAGAGGTGTGGAGCTGAGACAAAAGCCGTGAGGTAGTCGTTCCGACCTGATGTGTCTTCATCATGGTGACTGGACTGCAGATATAGCCTGACCGAAGATCATGAACGCCAAGAAGAAGAAGAAGAAGAAGAAGAAGAAGAAGAAGAAGAAGAAGAAGAAGAAGAAGAAGAAGAAGGAGGAGGAGGAGGAGGAGAAGGAAAAGAAGGAGGAGGAGAAGGAGGAGAAGAAGAAAACTAAGAAAGAATTAGCTATTGAATATCGTCTATCCGTCTGATTCGCCACAATTCAGAACTGTTGTTAGTCAAATGCACAACTCTTCTTGGACGTCTATTACGACGACATGCGGGGTACTTGGTTAACGTGAATGTCAGGTGAAACATATTGATCAAGACCCTCACCTCAGGTTAGAGTCAGGTGAAACATACTGACCAACACCCTCACCTCAGAGTCAGGTGAAACATACTGACCAAGACCCTCAGGTCAGAGTCTGGTGAAATATACTGACCAAGATCCTCACCTCACGTCAAGTGAAACATACTGACCAAGACCCTCACCTCACGTCAGATGAAACATACTGACATTGACCCTCAGGCCAGAGTCAGGTGAAATATACTGACCAAGATCCTCACCTCACGTCAGGTGAAACATACTGACATTGACCCTCGAATCACGTCAGGTAAAACATACTGACCAAGACCCTCACCTCAAGTCAGGTGAAGAATATTGACCAAGATTCTTGCCTTACCCCAGGGACAGGTGAAACATACTGACCAAGACACTCACCTCATGACAGGTGAAACACACTGACCAAGACCCTCACCTCACACCGGGGACAGGTGAAACATACCGACCAAGACCCTCACCTCATGTCAGGTGAAACATACTGACCAAGACCCTCTCCTCACGTCAGGTGAAATATACTGACCAAGACCCTCACCTCACGTGAAACATACTGACCAAGACCCTCACATTACGACAGGTGAAACACACTTAACAGGACCCTCACCTCACGACAGGTGAAACATACTGACCAACACCCTCGCCTCACGTCAGGTGAAACATACTGACCAAGACCCTCAACTCACGTCAGTCAGGTGAAACATACTGACCAAGACTCTCACCTCACGTCAAGGACAGGTGAAAGATACTGACCAAGATCCTTGCCTCACATCAGGGACAGGTGAAACATACTGACCAAGACCCTCACCTCACGTCAGGTGAAACACACTGACCAAGACCCTCACTTCAGGTCAAACACACTGACCAAGACCCTTACCTCACCTCATGTCAGGTGAAACATACTGACCAAGACCCTCACCTCATGTCAGGTGAAACATACTGGCCAAGACCCTCATATCACTTCAGGTGAAACATACTGACCAAGACCCTCACCTCACGTCAGGGACAGATGAAACACAACGACCAAGACCCTCGCCTCACGTCAGGGACAGGTGAAACATACTGACCAAGACCCTCACCTCACGTCAGGGACAGATGAAACACAACGACCAAGACCCTCGCCTCACGTCAGGGACAGGTGAAACATACTGACCAAGACCCTCACCTTACGCCAGGTGAAACATACTGACCAAGACCCTCGCCTCGCGTCAGGTGAAACACACTGACCAAGACCCTCGCCTCACGCCAGGTGAAACATACTGACCAAGACCCTCACCTCACGACAGGTGAAACATACTGACCAAGACTCTCGCCTCGTCAGGTGAAACATACTGACCAAGACCCTCACCTAACGTCAGGTGAAACATACTGACCAAGACCCTCGCCTCACGCCAGGTGAAACATACTGACCAAGACCCTCACCTCACGTCAAGGACAGGTGAAACATACTGACCAAAACCCTCGCCTCACGTCAGGTGAAACATACTGACAAACTCCTTCGCCTCACGACAGGTGAAACATACTGACCAAGACCCTCACCTAACGACAGGTGAAACATACTGACCAAGACCCTAGCCTCACATGAGGTACAGGTGAAAAATACTGACCAAGACCCTCACCTCACGCCAGGGACAGTTGAAACATACTGACCAAGACCCTCGCCTCACGCAAGGTGAAACATACTGACCAAGACCCTCGCCTCACGCCAGGTGAAACATACTGACCAAGACCCTCGCCTCACGCCAGGTGAAACATACTGACCAAGACCCTCGCCTTACGCCAGATGAAACATACTGACCAAGACCCTCGCCTCACGCCAGGTGAAATATACTGACCAAGACCCTCGCCTCACGTCAGGTGAAACATACTGACCAAGACCCTCGCCTCACGCCAGGTGAAACATACTGACCAAGACCCTCGCCTCACGTCAGGTGAAACATACTGACCAAGACCCTCGCTTCACGACAGGTGAAACATACTGACCAAGAACCTCGCTCAGGCCCTCGCCGTGCACATGGAAACAGTCTGTTATATAGTAGCCAGTCAAGACTTGTATTCCCGTAGTGGAGAGCCAGCTGAGAAACCTTGCATTTCACTACAGTGAGGAGGGCCCATACAACTACTCCACTACAGATCTGTTAGCTTAGAAAATTCGTCAAGACTCAACCACTAAGGTTGTATGTACACTGTACATATGGACTACGGCGCGCGGAGACTTTCAACATGGTGGCCAAATACATTCAGTTGGGTCTAGCCGTTAAGAAGCGATCAATTGATAACCAGAAGAAACTGTATGCAAGGCAACCTACCAACTGTCTGTTTTCTCATTGAAAATAAAGCACAAGATGTTGCGTGCGTCATACACCGTAACAGCTGGTGTCTACAGTAGCTGTGTTCACCGGCTAATTTGTTATGTAAATGAAGCTTAACTCGTCATCTGCAGGTATCCTTTGTCCTTGGATAAGCCGGCAAGAACGGTCTTTACTGCACCGAATCGTTGGCGGTGCTGTAATACTATCAAGTTTGTGACGTTTTATGTTTTTGTGTAGAAAGCTCAGGGCTACAGGCAGGTCTTTCATTTTATGTTGAGCACACAGAACGAACGTTAACGTTTATTTGGTTATAAGTGTATGCGGAATAAAAGACACGATATCTTGAATCTCATAAAATATTTAACTCAGTTGTAAATGGGTACCTAACTTGCTGTTAAGGAAGGCAAAGCAAAACAAGAGCTAGTCAACCCATCCCACAAGCTGAGACTCAATACAATCACAGACATCTGTAAGTGTAGTGGGACTTAAATAAGCGACAATCAATTATGATTCTTCAGTCATACACGCTAAGAAAGGCTGATTTTCTTCTAGTCATATACGCTAAGAAAGGCTGATTCTCCAGTCAAACATTAATGAAGGTTGATTCTACAGCCATACATATTAATGAAAGCTGATTATCTAGTCATAAACATTCATGAAGGTTGATCCTCCAGTCATAAACATTAATGAAGGTTGATTCTCCGGTCATAAACATTAATGAAGGTTGATTCTCCAGTCATACACATTAATGAAGTCTGATTCTCCAGTCATGCACATTAATGAAGTCTGATTCTCAGTAATACACATTAATGATGGCTGATTATACAGTCATACACATAATGATGGCTGATTATACAGTCATACACATTAATGAAGTCTGATTCTCCAGTCATACACATTAATGAAATCTCATTCTCCAGTCATACACATTAATGAAATCTCATTCTCCAGTCATACACATTAATGAAGTCTCATTCTCCAGTCACACACATTAATGATGGCTGATTATACAGTCACACACATTAATGATCCAGTCATACACATTAATGATGGTTGATTATCCAGTCATACACATTAATGAAGGATAATTTTCCAGTCAATTAATAATAATTGACGTCTCTCTCTCTCTGCCAGGTCTGTATTTGAGTATTTACATACGTGATTTGTTACATACGTGATTTGGTACATACGTGATTTTAATACACATGATTTCACATGATGAATTTGCTAGTTCCATGGACAGCATGTTCTGGTCGTTTTTGACAACATTTTTGGAAGGTTACACTGGTCCTATTCTTGACAACCCGGTTGAGCCTCTGGTGCCCCAGTCATATATACTTACCACTGAAGGAGGATTCTCCAGCCAAATTGATTGACTAATTAACGAAGATTCCAGTCATATACTAATTATGGGAGAATCTCCAGTCATAAATATTTACAAAAAATATGGTTCATTCTCCAATCATTAGTGCTCACTAGTTAACAGATATTCTCCAGTCATATATGCTTACTAATGAACATATATTCTCCAGTCATATAATCTTACTAATTAACAACTTTTCTCCAGTCACATACTTACTAATTAACAGCTATTCTCCAGTCATATTGATCACGATTATTAACAAGACTCGAGGGAGATTATTGATCAACAACATTACAATAAGGCAAGGGAGAATTGATCATGAATATAAAGAATACTGTCCCGTTGTACATGTATCACAGACACTCTACTGTTTGAACACAACTGACCTTCATGCGTGCTAGGCGAGCTGACTCGGCTCAAGCTTGAGGACCTGCCCTCTGTCTTGCTGGTTCGAGATTTCTTCTTGCTGTCGTCCATTACTTCAATAGAATCAAAATCAAGAGACTTTGGCCGAGGTTTGAGAGTCCCTGCCACCAAAGATTTGATTTTGTTTCCAATCAGGCTGGACCTCTTCGATGATCGAGATGAAATGGCGTCCTCACCACTCAGACTTCCGAGACTGGCACTGCCTGAGAACGTAGCATATAGATCAAGCTCGTCTGTAGTAGGTTTTTGTCTCTCATCTGCGACTGCTTTCTGCAGCAGCTTCTTCGGGATCACAGAAGACAACGTGAGCTCCTCACGACCTCGAGATGTTAACAGTTTCACACAGCGAGGCAGTGAACGAGATCGCCGACACGGGATAAATTTGAAGAGTTTGGTCTCTCGTTGTTCAGCATATTCCACCTCCTTGCGCTCTGCAATCGCCGAGTCAATCTCCATCAGATACTGCTGCATAATCTCGTCTTTGGCATCGATATCTTTCTGGTCAAGGTCGTCCAGACTATACTTACGAGGGCTGTTACGAGAAATGCGTCGGCCTTCCTCAAACTGCTCAATTTCCTGAAACAAAATGTAACATTCTCAGAGATAATGCTGACAGCATTTATTTGGTGTTCAGAAATATGTCCTTATTAAATTATGTATAGGGGAGAGGAGATTAACGTCTGGTCAGGCAAAACATACTGGTCAGACAATGTTAGTCAGGGTCAGGTATGTGGGGAGAGGAGATTAACGTCTGGTCAGGCAGAACATACTGGTCAGACAATGTTAGTCTGGGTCAGGTATGTGGGGAGATGAGATTAACGTCTGGTCAGGCAAAACATACTGGTCAGACAATGTTAGTCTGGGTCAGGTATGTGGGGAGAGGAGATTAACGTCTGGTCAGGCAAAACATACTGGTCAGACAATGTTAGTCATGGTTAGGTATGTGGGAAGAGGAGATTAACGTCTGGTTAGGTATGTGGGAAGAGGAGATTAACGTCTGGTCAGGCAGAACATACTGGTCAGACAATGTTAGTCTGGGTCAGGTAAAATATTCTGGCCAAGACCACCAAATCACTCCCACTTAGGTCTTCATGGAAACGGGCGGTTTTCACGGTAGCCTGGGTAACGAGGTCAGGGATCAAAATGATCCCCGTAGTAGCAAATGACATGGAGATGAAACCAAGCATAGCGCAATCTTCAGGAGGACCCCAGTAAACCGTCATCAGCACGCTCGGAATGTGAAAAAGCTACTGCAACTCGTCATTTAACGCACTTTTCATGGCGCACAATAGAGTCATCTTACGCATTGTGCACATTCAACAACAAGTTATTATGTATTTGTTTTCCAGTGTTACCGAGGCCCGAAAGTGGAGTAAAGAATAGCAACACTGTAACCTGCCATGACTGTTGTAAGAAACGACAAGGGAAGGTTTAGCATGAGGACTGCTAGCCCAACATGTAGAGAAACTGTAAGCCAAAATAAGTGTACTTCTACATCTCCTGGAAGACGACGAGGGTCAAAGTCAAGACTGGACTAGACTAGACTGGACTGGATGACTGGTCTGGTCTAGTCTAGTCTAGACTAGACTGTACTAGACTAGACTTTAGACTATACTATACTATACTAGACTATACTATACTATACTAGACTAGACTAGACTAGACTAGACTAGACACGACTAGACTAGACTAGACTAGACTAGACTAGACTAGACTAGACTAGACTAGACTAGACACGACTAGACTAGACTAGACTAGACTAGACACGACTAGACTAGACTAGACTAGACTAGACTAGACTAGACTAGACTAGACTAGACTAGACTAGACTAGACTAGACTAGACTAGACTAGACAAAAGAAGACAAGACATGCGAGCCTCAGAACCAGTGGGCACAGACAGACATACCCTTCTGGAAAAGACACCTGTCTGCTTGTATCAGAGCCTGCGACCCACACCTGTCTGCTTGTATCAGAGCCAGCGACCCACACCTGTCTGCTTGTATCAGAGCCAGCGACCCACACCTGCCTGTTTGCATCAGAGCCAGCGACCCACACCTGTCTGCTTGCATCAGAGCCAGCGACCCACACCTGCCTGCTTGTATCAGAGCCAGCGACCCACACCTGTCTGCTTGTATCAGAGCCAGCGACCCACAGCTGTCTGCTTGTATCAGAGCCAGCGACCCACAGCTGTCTGCTTGTATCAGAGCCAGCGACCCACAGCTGTCTGCTTGTATCAGAGCCAGCGACCCACAGCTGCCTGCTTGTATCAGAGCCAGCGACCCACACCTGTCTGCTTGTATCAGAGCCAGCGACCCACAGATGTCTGCTTGTATCAGAGCCAGCGACCCACAGCTGTCTGCTTGTATCAGAGCCAGCGACCCACAGCTGCCTGTTTGTATCAGAGCCTGCAACTCACAGCTGTCTGCTTGTATCAGAGCCAGTGACCCACAGCTGCCTGCTTGTATCAGAGCCAGTGACCCACAGCTGTCTGCTTGTATCAGAGCCAAAGACCCACAGCTGTCTGCTTGTATCAGAGCCAAAGACCCACAGCTGACCAAGACTTTATTCCGTCTTCAAGGTGTGACCCTGGTAACAGGCCGTACTTGTGTGGTCTGGCAAATAGAATATGGTTCGTGGAGGGAACACAAACACAATCACCAAAAATGCCGTGCTGACACCAGATGTGTTGGGCTGAAGGGCGCAGAAATCGAAGATATAAAAGTAAATTATGACACAATGTCACAAAGCGCCTTTAAGGACGAACGCTGAAGATGATGAAGAATTAGAGAAAAAAAAAGAAGAACACAAAGAAGATATACAAAGTGAAGGCACAGGGACACAGTGAAGTCATATAGACATAGTGCAGTGAATTTCTATAGACGTAGACAAACGAGATCTTACCTGGTGAATTTCTCTAGATGTAGACAAACGAGATCTTACCTGGTGAATTTCTCTAGATGTAGACAGACGAGATCTTACCTGGTGAATTTCTCTAGATGTAGACAAACGAGATCGTGCCTGGTGAATTTCTCTAGATGTAGACAAACGAGATCTTACCTGGTGAATTTCTCTAGATGTAGACAAACGAGATCTTACCTGGTGAATTTCTCTAGATGTAGACAAACGAGATCTTACCTGGTGAATTTCTCTAGATGTAGACAAACGAGATCTTATCTGGTGAATTTCTCTAGATGTAGACAAACGAGATCTTACCTGGTGAATTTCTCTAGATGTAGACAAACGAGATCTTACCTGGTGAATTTCTCTAGATGTAGACAAACGAGATCTTACCTGGTGAATTTCTCTAGACGTAGACAAACGAGATCTTACCTGGTGAATTTCTCTAGACGTAGACAAACGAGATCTTACCTGGTGAATTTCTCTAGATGTAGACAAACGAGATCTTACCTGGTGAATTTCTCTAGACGTAGACAAACGAGATCTTACCTGGTGAATTTCTCTAGACGTAGACAAACGAGATCTTACCTGGTGAATTTCTCTAGATGTAGACAAACGAGATCTTACCTGGTGAATTTCTCTAGATGTAGACAAACGAGATCTTACCTGGTGAATTTCTCTAGATGTAGACAAACGAGATCTTACCTGGTGAATTTCTCTAGATGTAGACAAACGAGATCTTACCTGGTGAATTTCTCTAGATGTAGACAAACGAGATCTTACCTGGTGAATTTCTCTAGATGTAGACAAACGAGATCTTACCTGGTGAATTTCTCTAGACGTAGACAAACGAGATCTTACCTGGTGAATTTCTCTAGATGTAGACAAACGAGATCTTACTTGGTAAATTTCTCTAGATGTAGACAAACGAGATCTTACCTGGTGAATTTCTCTAGACGTAGACAAACGAGATCTTACCTGGTGAATTTCTCTAGACGTAGACAAATGAGATCTTACCTGGAGAATTTCTCTAGACGTAGACAAACGAGATCTTACCTGCATGATATTATCGGGAACTCCCGATACTGTCCTCCGCCTTTTCTTGGTCCTAGTCCTCCCATCATCGCCCAACGACTGTCTGAATAAGGTCATTCGTTCGAACCCTGACCCGGAAGTGTCCACTGACACCATAATGGATGGCTGTGACCTTGACAGATTGTCAGCCATGCTAGTCTGAAGGCTAGAAGACTCATCGTGGTAGATCTCATCAATGCTGTGGATCGTCCGACGTCTCTCCTTCAGTTTCAGCATCTTGTATCTTTTCTTCTGCGCCAGAGGTGAGGAATACTGGCAAAGAACGGACATGAAAACTAGAAAATGTATAAATGTATTACAAATGTTCTTCTAATAGTTATAGTATTATTATATTAAACAGATACGTTATATAACATGATTACCAGATATTACCAGGAGAGGTGGCGCAAAAGAATGCAGGATCCATGGAAAGAGCTCAAGGAAGAGGCTGCGCCGGGACACCGCCTGCCATACGTTGTGTGGAAGGCAATGAACAGACTTCGAATTGGTGTCTCAAGATGCAGGGCGAACTTGAAGAAATGGGAATACTCAGATGTCGACACATGTGAATGCGGCGAAGTTCAGGACCAAGATCATCTGATGACCTGCCCTAACCTTCCTGAAACCTCTGACATGAACGACACGATGGAGGCGAACGACAAGGCAGTTCAAGTTGCTGAATACTGGACGGATGCCGTGTGACATGGTGTTTGGACACGGAAAATAAGTAAATAATACCAGGAATTGTAATCATTACCACACACGTGTCTTCCACATTTGTAAATATATTTCTACAAGAGTCAGTTAATTAAACAAATTGATAGTTGCACAGTTATTAAGTCTAATATAAGGACACGCTGCTTGGCTTGTATATTTATTTGTCATATAGGCAAGTGTGTGTGTGTGTATATATATATATATATATATATATATATATATATATATATGTGTGTGAGTGAGTGTGCGCGTGTGTGTGATGTGTATGTGTGCATGTGGTATGTATATGTATGTATGTGTTTTGTATTAAGCAGCAGCAAAAACACTAACAAATGATGTAGGTAGCGTATGGAAAGGTGATGTATCCTATTGTGTGTTCTCTAACTGGTCTGGTGAATCCTTCCAGAGATTCCAAGAGAAAAGGTGCCACTAACCCGTCTTGGTACGCTTATCTCGTCCATGTGTATCTCCATGTCCTTCAGGGCGATAGGCCAAAGTTTGAAGAGATGAGAGCTGATCTGGCCGTCCTTCCGGAGTGGGTCCACACCTCGAAGGGCGTGAACTGGCGTCGGCTCGCACATAGAGTAGTTGAACCTGATACAATATGGTCGGTTGCCAGGCGTGAAGTGGTCGCAGTCGAAGCCATGTTTGGCCACGTGATGGTCTATCACCGAGCTGAACTGCTTTAAGGTTCCCACAGCTGGAAAACAATATTGAGGGACAATGTGATAAACATGGCGATAAAACACTGAGCATTACAAATTAGGTACTTTCTCATTAACTGGTACACTATTTACAGTAAATAATAATGTTATACCTAGCAATAAAGGACTGACACTTCGTCTGGGAGAGATTGGGCCCTGCTCGATAAGTAACATGCCCCAGACACATCACACACACACACGCTGAGTAATGCCTGTAATCATGTCCCAAGGCATCGGAGTACTCAGCTCCTTTTATTTTCCTTATATAATAGTGCACCAATTAATGCAAAAGTACCACACATTAATATGAATACTATTGAACTATGCACGCAAAATAGAAAAACAAGAATTTACAATCTAATTTATTGAAAACATTATTAGAGAAAATGCTTGAATGTAGAAGGTAAGGTGACAATAAATGTATTGTTGTCAAGTCTTACTTAACTTTTACAAGGCGAAAGTATTCAGTTATCCTGTCAATACTCGACTCAAGTCAAGTCCTTCCAAGTCAAGTCTCAAGACAAGTTTCCCTAAGTCGAGTCTTATCGTCCCTCTAAGTCGAGTCTCAAGTTGGCACAAGAACAAAATAAGGAGAGTATAAGATCACAACCAGTAAATACTAAATAATTAATCAGGATGAAGGCAGAAGACGAAGAAGAAGAAGAAGAAGAAGAAGAAGAAGAAGAAGAAGAGGAAGAGGAAGAAGTGGACCGGTGGATTAGGCTTCGCGGTCCGGAGGCTTAAGGTTCGTGGACTGGTGATTGAGGGTTTGTGGACCGGTGGCTTAGGGTTTGTGGACCGGAGATTGAGGGTTTGTGGACCTGAGATTGAGGGTTTGTGGACCTGAGATTGAGGGTTTGTGGACAGGAGATTGAGGGTTTGTTGACCGGTGGCTGATGGTTTGTGGACCAGAGATTGAGGGTTTGTGGACCTGAGATTGAGGGTTTGTGGACAGGAGATTGAGGGTTTGTGGACCGGTGGCTGATGGTTTGTGGACCGGCGGCTGAGGGTTCGTGGACCGGAGATTGAGGGTTTGTAGACCGGTGGCTGAGGGTTTGTGGACCAGTCCCACCTATGAGATCATCATTTCTGGAAGTACTGCATTAGCGCGAGAGTCTAAATCTGCAACCATTTAAACCAGTTGCCTAATATAGGATAGGCACACGTACGGTTTGGTCAGACGTCTAATGCCTTGTACCTCAAAGTTGAAACTCTGAACGAAATTTGTTCAATTGAGATTTGTCCTAATTTATTCTGCATTCGCTGTAACAGAACATAAAGAGGTTCACTATGGAATCTATGAAATAATATAAACAGGATCACTATGGAATCTATCAAAGCATATAAACAGGATCACTATGGAATCTATCAAAGCATATAAACAGGATAACTTTGAAATCTATGAAATCATATAAACAGGATCACTATGGAATCTATCAAAGCATATAAACAGGATCACTATGAAATCTATCAAATCATATAAACAGGATCACTATGGAATCTATCAAAGCATATAAACAGGTTCATTGTGAAATCTATCAAAGCATATAAACAGGATCACTATGGAATCTATAAAAAAAACACTTGACAACAAAAATTTGTTGTTAATGTGTCATGTTTGGAGTTTCATAACTGTTTCTTGGGTAAACTCAAATCGATGAAGGATATAATATCACGTGAAAGTAAGAGACATGTTGAGATGAAGCCAACTGGTAGTAGGACAGGCTGAGATAAAGCCAACTGGTAGTAGACATGCTGAGATAAATCGAGTGATAGTAAGACATGCTGAGATGAAGCCAACTGGTAGTAGACATGCTGAGATAAATCGAGTGATAGTAAGACATGCTGAGATGAAGCCAACTGGTAGTAGACATGCTGAGATAAATCGAGTGATAGTAAGAAACAGACTGAAAATGAAAGAATATTGATGCAAATAGTATAATAATAATAATAACATTATGAGTTGAGAGAAAATAATTTTTCTAAAAGAAAACACGCATTTCTATTAGTAAAAGTGTTTCCCTGTTTGGCTTATTGCGATCTTATGTTTCAATGCTACAAATTGTTCAAATGAATACATTCTTTACTTTGTCCTCCATTTTTTTCAAAAGCCAACTCTGTTTTATTTGAAAAATAAGAAAATGGTCGTTTGGCAGAAATGATATGGCCACACCAAAACAAACTCGGTGGTTCTAGGGCCGCCTGACACCAAAGCCAGCTTTAGTTTGCGTGAGTCTGTTCATTATGTTTGTTTGATTCCTTCTGTTTCTATATTTTAAGTGTTCAAGGAGTACCTGAACAATTTGCACCTATTTTTCTTCTTCTTCGTTCGTTCTCTCCATCTCCCGCTACCGCGCCTGAAAAGAGCTTTACAAATAGCAGAATGTTGTCCGGAGAACGGAATGCGTTTAATCATAGCTTACAGCTTGACTGTGATATTTGCACCTTTTAGTCCAACACATTCGACTTCAGCAGGCATCTGCGGGTACCAGCGTTTGCCTTCCCTTTTCGATTTATTCTCCTCACCCAGTCCGCTCTGTTGTAGCCTGTTAGCCAGGATTATAGCGTGCAGGTGTAGAAGGTTCTTGGCAGCTCCGAGTCGCTGACCGCTGCAGCTCATGCACTTGCTCAACATCTTGATCACTCACCTGTTTGTAACATGTTTCATTCTACCAATCGTAACCTGTCATTAAATATGGGTTTGTTCAACTCATATGCATGGTTTTACTTTCGTTAATAGACGCAGGCCTCGTTTTACGACGTTTCATTTTATGTTGCTTATATTTACGTAAATTTTTAAAATAATAATGAAAAAAGTGACCAATTTACAAATAGAAAATGAGAATAAACGCAGCACATTAAGTCAGTATGTAAGTGGCGACCATTGATTTCTCATCTGGTTGTGATATGATATTCTATACTGCCTGTTTTTGTGTCTCCGTCAATACCTAATTTGAGATATTTTCAATAAATGGTAGAACAATACATTCTCAACCGGTCCTAGGACACATACATATAAGCCTGGTAGTGATCAGCCGGTCCTAGCACACATACATATAAGCCTCGCAGTGATCAAAATGTCCCAGCACACATACGCCTCGCAGTGATCAAACTGTCCTAGCACACATACATATAAGCCTCGCAGTGATCAAAATGTCCTAGCACACATACATATAAGCCTCGCAGTGATCAAAATGTCCTAGTACACATACATATAAGCCTCGCAGTGATCAAACTGTCCTAGCACACATACATATAAGCCTCGCAGTGATCAAACTGTCCTAGCACACATACATATAAGGCTCGCAGTGATCAAAATGTCCTAGTACACATACATATAAGCCTCGCAGTGATCAAAATGTCCTAGCACACATACATATAAGCCTCGCAGTGATCAAAATGTCCTAGCACACATAAGCCTCGCAGTGATCAAACTGTCCCAGCACACATACGCCTCGCAGTGATCAAACTGTCCTAGCACACATAAGCCTCGCAGTGATCAAACTGTCCTAGCAGACATATAAATAAGCCTCGCAGTGATCAGCCGGTCCTAGCACACATAGAAATAAGCTTCGCAGTGATCAGCCGGTCCTAGCACACATAGAAATAATCATTGCATGACTAACGATTGAATGGCCTAACCTTCCAACCGGCACATCCTGCAAATGTCACATCATGACGTCACCGTCCACCAGATACAGAGGACAGTAACGCTACTTCACACTCCTCGTCCCGCCCCTCCCCATTGCTGGACCCACGCCTACACAAGTATTCAATTAGAAGAACCGCAAGAACTGGATAGACCAGCACGATACTTGTGTGCCACAAGCACGCGCAAAAGCTCACAGCTTACGATACATGTTGAACCTGTGCATTCCTCCCAGGGGATAAACGTCAAGATAATCCACGAGGACCGTTCTAGAACATGCGCTGTCTGTGACACAAATGGCAGCTGACTAGGAACCAAGAAAACATGCTGCCATCTAACTGATACTTGAGTAAATCTCCCGCACTGATTGTCAAACAAATAAAAATGCGCTGATATTTATTTTTTATTAATGTGTTTGATATTAAGGACAGAGATATACGTTTGTGTTAACGAAATGTGACGATTACGAAAAACCAAACACAAAAATACAAAGATCAACGTGATTGATCTAACAATATTTGAAAATGATCAATAGCCGGCAATGCAGGTAAAGTGTCAGACTGGACTAAGTGAAATTATGTGGGCGTGTTTAACATTGTGGCTTTAGTAGGCACATCCACTGACGTGGTGAGTCATACGTGTGTTTGTGTGGTCATCTTATCTAGAGTGGCCCAAACATCTTCTCCTCGCGTTGTGTGAGACGCAAGTCAGATTTAATATGTGCAAAGACAGCAGTGAGGTTATTGTTGTCTAAACAGAACTTGTCCAAGAACGGTACGGTACTAGAGGCGGCCATATCCACTTTCTATGTTAGTTGTATGTTGACCACTTTCACAGGAGGTTGTCGGTGGTCTACGAATTTCACATTTTCATTCATCGACAGCTTCTATAAATAGTGACTTCAATGGTGTGTCCTCAATAGACATGTCTTCAATAGACATGTCTTTAATAGACATGTCTTCAATTGAGATGTCTTCAATAGACATGTCCTCAATAGACATGTCTTCAATAGACATGTCTTTAATAGACATGTCCTTAATAGATATACCCTCAATAGATATGTCCTCAATAGCCATGTCTTCAATAGATATGACTTCAATAGACATGTCTTTAATAGACATGTCTTCAATTGAGATGTCTTCAATAGACATGTCCTTAATAGATATACCCTCAATAGATATGTCCTCAATAGCCATGTCTTCAATAGATATGCCCTCAATAGATATGTCTTCAAAAGATATGTCCTCAATGGATATGTCCTCAATAGAATAGATATGTCCTTAATAGATATGTCCTCAATAGATATGTCTTCAATAGATATGCCCTCAATAGATATGTCTTCAATAGATATGTCCTCAATAAATATGTCCTCAATAGATATGCCCTCAATAGATATGTCCTCAATAGATATGTCCTCAATAAATATGTCCTCAATAGATATGTCCTCAATAGATATGCCCTCAATAGATATGTCCTCAATAAATATGTCCTCAATAGATATGCCCTCAATAGATATGCCCTCAATAGATATGTCCTCAATAAATATGTCCTCAATAGATATGCCCTCAATATATATGTCCTCAATAGATATGTCCTCAATAGATATGTCCTCAATAGATATGCCCTCAATAGATATGTCCTCAATAGCCATGTCTTCAATAGATATGACTTCAATAGACATGTCTTTAATAGACATGTCTTCAATTGAGATGTCTTCAATAGACATGTCCTTAATAGATATACCCTCAATAGATATGTCCTCAATAGCCATGTCTTCAATAGATATGCCCTCAATAGATATGTCTTCAAAAGATATGTCCTCAATGGATATGTCCTCAATAGAATAGATATGTCCTTAATAGATATGTCCTCAATAGATATGTCTTCAATAGATATGCCCTCAATAGATATGTCTTCAATAGATATGTCCTCAATAAATATGTCCTCAATAGATATGCCCTCAATAGATATGTCCTCAATAGATATGTCCTCAATAAATATGTCCTCAATAGATATGTCCTCAATAGATATGCCCTCAATAGATATGTCCTCAATAAATATGTCCTCAATAGATATGCCCTCAATAGATATGCCCTCAATAGATATGTCCTCAATAAATATGTCCTCAATAGATATGCCCTCAATATATATGTCCTCAATAGATATGTCCTCAATAGATATGTCCTCAATAGATATGCCCTCAATAGATATGTCCTCAATAAATATGCCCTCAATAGACATGCCCTCAATAGATATGCCCTCAATAGATATGCCCTCAATAGATATGTCCTCAATAGATATGTCCTCAATAGATATGCCCTCAATAGATATCACATCTGTGGTGATTGTGCGATGTCTGACGACTACCACTTGCTCACCTCTGATACGACGATGCTTGTTTCACGACAAAGCGTGTAGAAACGGATACATTTTTCATAACTTCAGAGCAGAGGTAAAGACATTGTAGACTGCAGCAGAGGTTCTAATGACGAATGGAAGCCCAACTAGACAAACAACACCTTTCACCGTTAATGGCGCATGTCCTGCTGATCAACAGCAACCAAAATGCAGGTGCATATGAATTAATAAGTACACTACAAACTATGTCACCGGTTGAAAGAGTTGTGATACTATGAATCTCCTCTCACTGTGGTATGCCTGGCAACAAAGGGGCTGACAGATTGTCAAAGGAGGGTATAAATCTACTTCAACATGATATGTTTGGAACATGTGAAAAGGTCAAGGCGTTTATCAAGGCATGAAATCAAAGCGCCCAGGTCAACGAAATAAAGAAAATGAAAGTTGATACTAAATAGCTAGTGAAAATCATCGCTCAAGAATGCTGTGTGGTCAGAGGTGGAGGGCGCTCTGCAAACAGGGAAGCTGACTCAGACAACTCGGGAAGCTTATGCCCAGACTGGACGACAGTAAACATCTTTGGAGATTCTTGACTACCTGATCTAGAAACTTCTGATTGTTAAGACAAATGACTCAGCGTGAACATACTTTTATGGCGAGGAGATGCAGGGGAAGTAACTGTCTGTTTCTTCTATATTATCAGGATCACTTGATTTGATATGTTCTACGTGGTTTGTTTTGGCGAATGTTTCAATCAGTCGCTTTGGTTATATTAGAGCGCGAATGAGCAAAACATATTCGACAACCAGGTCGACAGTTGTGTGGAGGTCTAATAGACACACTTTGACCTGACAATGACTGCCGTCAGAGCCAACGAATGAACAGTCGCGAGCTATTTATAGAGTGCTTAACGTCGAGCAAGAAGATTTCCTTTTTCTGATTGCAATCAATCAATCAATCAATCAATCAAAACACGTCAGTACACTGCGGAGCATATGTCCTTAACCAACAACCTCCAAGTCTGTCTGCCCCCTGCACCAACAGAAACCCCGACAGCCCTGATTCCCTCACGTTAGCCTCCATTTCTCTTCTCCAAGTGTGTTTTGGCCTTCCCCTTCTCCTCTTACCTTTTGGCTCTAGAACAGGGTCTGTCTGGCAATGTCGCTCTACTCTTTTCGCGAAGTATGCCATATCCAGCCCCAGCGTCTTATTTGGGTGACGTTGAATTAGGTGTGTCGTAGCGGAGATGTAAGGCGAGGATGCTGGCTGTATTTGGAGAGAGGATGTTGGTAGTCCTTCTACAGAGCTTAAGTCCAATTAGAAGATGACGGTAGATAAAAATGAATTTTTTTAAAACAAAAAATGATGAATGGTAAAGTGTTAACGTTTAGAAACGAAGTGTTAACATTTTGAATTTAAAGTGTTCACATTTAGCGCTAACTTGGAGCTTAGTTTGACTCAGATTGAACGTCTGAAGTACACACACAGAGTCCTCCTTGCGTTATTAATTAAAGAGCAGCGGTTATTACAAAACACAATCAGAACACAGGCCTGAGCCCTAGAAAAGCACTTTTAGACGGAGGGAGAAGAATTGAGCTTCGATCGAGTCGTTAACACTTGTTCGGTGTTTAGTTCCCAGTAAACCCCCATTATCTATTCTCGCTCTTCCCTCCCCCTCCCACCACCCCATCAGTCAGTACTTTTATCTAATCTCGGTCCTGGATGTGTTGCTTGTCAGACAGCTCGTCTAATCTCTATTGCGAAATTCTCATTTGATTGACAAGTTATAGCCCGGCAATGGGCTTGATCGCGTCTCTCATTAGCTATCGTCTGTTTTAGTTTACCTTAATTTGGAAATTGATAACTTTTATGGATCTGAGTTCAGCGCATTGTACAAATAACACCGCTAATTCCAAAGACAATGGGGGCCCGACAGTCGACACTACCATCAGTGGTGTCTTATACTTTCCTACAATAGGGCAACCAACAACTGTCAGCCATGCTTGTGCGTTTATCCTTTACATGACAATTTTAACCTGTTTTCTCACGTGTTTTCATTTTCTTCTTCTTCTTCTGCGTTCGTCCTGGCAAAAAAAAGCAACAACAAAAATGGTGGCGCTGTGTCACAGTTTACAACGAAGCTGCAATTTCTGCGTCTCTCGACTCGACACATCCGATTTCAGCACAACATTTTTGGGACTAAGTTTGCTTTCTCTCTTCGATCTCTAATCTCCTAACCAGACTCTACAGGTTACAGTTTGTTTTCACCTGAAGGCGGAATATGATCTCGGCCAGCTATGGTTCACTGACGCAAGCAGCCAGCAATGCGTCTCTGGCTGCTGCCAACCCATTCACTGCTGAGTCGTTCGTTCCTTCCTTATACTAGACTGTGTTAAACTGCCATCTTTCGTGTTTTTTGTTTGTCTTTATACTTGACTATGTTAAAATGTCAAAATCGGTCAAGATTAGCTAGTTGCTGGTGACACGATCGGTCAAGATTAGCTAGATGCTGGTGACACGATCGGTCAAGATTAGCTAGATGCTAGTGACAAGTTCGGTCAAGATTAGCTAGATGCTAGTGACAAGATCGGTCAAGATTAGCTAGATCCTAATGACAAGATTGGTCAAGATTAGCTAGCTGTGACAAGATTTGTCAAGATTAGCGAGCTGTGATAAGATTGGTCAAGATTAGCTAGCTGCTAGTGACCGGTTCAGTTATTCAAGTTCGCCTCTGTTGACGGTGTGAACAAACATTTCTGGAGAATTTGGGAGGGGGATGAGTGGGTTACAGAGAAACAAATGATGAGGGGGAGGAGTGGGTTACAGAGAAACAAATGATGAGGGGGAGGAGTGGGTTACAGAGAAACAAATGATGAGGGGGAGGAGCGGGAGAAAAATAAAACGGGGAGGGGGAGCAGTGGGAGAGAAACAAAATGGGGAGGAAAAGAGAAACAAAATGGGGAGGAAGAGAGAAACAAAATGGGGAGGAAGAAAGAAAAAATGGGGAGGAAGAGAGAAACAAAATGGGGAGGAAGAGAGAAAAATGGGGAGGAAGAGAGAAACAAAATGGGGAGGAAGAGAGAAAAAAAATGGGGAGGAAGAGAGAAACAAAATGGAGATGAAGAGAGAGACTGGTTCCACGTTCGCTTCACCTAATGGCGGTCTTATCTCTCACCTGTCTCCTGCCGATAGTTCTCAATCATCTTCAGGCCTGTTGAAGTGGGCGAGGGAGATTAAGACTCGGTTCTGTAGACGGTTGTCGTCTGCAGCTGTTGGTGGTGTTTATGGAGACGACAGTCTGGGGTGGGGGTGGGGGGCGGGTGGAGAAGTATGTGGTGTAACCGTCACAGTTCACGTCTGCTCTGCTCCGCAAGACGTACAGCAGACAACGCGTTGTTCAACAACAAAACCAGATGGTTGCACTGTCCAAACTCAACCGACGTCTGCCCTATGAGATGTGCAACACCCAACACGCTGTTCAACAACAAAACCAGATGGTTGCACTGTCCAAACTCAACCGACGTCTGCCCTATGAGATGTGCAACACCCAACACGCTGTTCAACAACAAAACCAGATGGTTGCACTATCCAAACTCAACCGACGTCTGCCCTATGAGATGTGCAACACCCAACACGCTGTTCAACAACAAAACCAGATGGTTGCACTGTCCAAACTCAACCGACGTCTGCCCTATGAGATGTGCAACACCCAACACGCTGTTCAACAACAAAACCAGATGGTTGCACTGTCCAAACTCAACCGACGTCTGCCCTATGAGATGTGCAACACCCAACACGCTGTTCAACAACAAAACCAGATGGTTGCACTGTCCAAACTCAACCGACGTCTGCCCTATGAGATGTGCAACACCCAACACGCTGTTCAACAACAAAACCAGATGGTTGCACTGTCCAAACTCAACCGACGTCTGCCCTATGAGATGTGCAACACCCAACACGCTGTTCAACAACAAAACCAGATGGTTGCACTGTCCAAACTCAACCGACGTCTGCCCTATGAGATGTGCAACACCCAACACGCTGTTCAACAACAAAACCAGATGGTTGCACTGTCCAAACTCAACCGACGTCTGCCCTATGAGATGTGCAACACCCAACACGCTGTTCAACAACAAAACCAGATGGTTGCACTATCCAAACTCAACCGACGTCTGCCCTATGAGATGTGCAACACCCAACACGCTGTTCAACAACAGAACCAGATGGTTGCACTGTCCAAACTCAACCGACGTCTGCCCTATGAGATGTGCAACACCCAACACGCTGTTCAACAACAAAACCAGATGGTTGCACTGTCCAAACTCAACCGACGTCTGCCCTATGAGATGTGCAACACCCAACACGCTGTTCAACAACAAAACCAGATGGTTGCACTGTCCAAACTCAACCGACGTCTGCCCTATGAGATGTGCAACACCCAACACGCTGTTCAACAACAAAACCAGATGGTTGCACTGTCCAAACTCAACCGACGTCTGCCCTATGAGATGTGCAACACCCAACACGCTGTTCAACAACAAAACCAGATGGTTGCACTGTCCAAACTCAACCGACGTCTGCCCTATGAGATGTGCAACACCCAACACGCTGTTCAACAACAAAACCAGATGGTTGCACTATCCAAACTCAACCGACGTCTGCCCTATGAGATGTGCAACACCCAACACGCTGTTCAACAACAAAACCAGATGGTTGCACTGTCCAAACTCAACCGACGTCTGCCCTATGAGATGTGCAACACCCAACACGCTGTTCAACAACAAAACCAGATGGTTGCACTGTCCAAACTCAACCGACGTCTGCCCTATGAGATGTGCAACACCCAACACGCTGTTCAACAACAAAACCAGATGGTTGCACTATCCAAACTCAACCGACGTCTGCCCTATGAGATGTGCAACACCCAACATGCTGTTCAACAACAAAACCAGATGGTTGCACTGTCCAAACTCAACCGACGTCTGCCCTATGAGATGTGCAACACCCAACACGCTGTTCAACAACAAAACCAGATGGTTGCACTATCCAAACTCAACCGACGTCTGCCCTATGAGATGTGCAACACCCAACACGCTGTTCAACAACAAAACCAGATGGTTGCACTGTCCAAACTCAACTGACGTCTGCCCTATGAGATGTGCAACACCCAACACGCTGTTCAACAACAAAACCAGATGGTTGCACTGTCCAAACTCAACCGACGTCTGCCCTATGAGATGTGCAACACCCAACACGCTGTTCAACAACAAAACCAGATGGTTGCACTGTCCAAACTCAACCGACGTCTGCCCTATGAGATGTGCAACACCCAACACGCTGTTCAACAACAAAACCAGATGGTTGCACTGTCCAAACTCAACCGACGTCTGCCCTATGAGATGTGCAACACCCAACACGCTGTTCAACAACAAAACCAGATGGTTGCACTGTCCAAACTCAACCGACGTCTGCCCTATGAGATGTGCAACACCCAACACGCTGTTCAACAACAAAACCAGATGGTTGCACTGTCCAAACTCAACCGACGTCTGCCCTATGAGATGTGCAACACCCAACACGCTGTTCAACAACAAAACCAGATGGTTGCACTGTCCCAACTCAACCGACGCTTGCCTCGCTATATGTGCAGCAGACAACACGTTGTCAAACAACACAACCAGATGGTTGCACTGTCCCAACTCAACCGACGCTTGCCTCGCTATCTGTGCAGCAGACAACACGTTGTCAAACAACAGAACGCTACTCGCTCGTAATAACTCCTTCACTTCCACAACACTGTACATTGTAATGGGTTTTCTCCTCCACTGTTTGCATCCAGGCCATGATGAATGTAGATCTGGGGCCTATAGTTGTAAAGCAATCCAAGGATAAATAAGCACGGCAAATGTATTTCATTTTGCCTTGAAGTGAAACTTCGCTCCTAGAACTAGTCTATCTGAAGAAACACATATGAAAGCTCTTTCTCCATACAGGCAAGCTTAACGAGCTCCAATTGCCTGGGGCTGGGATCTACATTTTGTTTTAAAGTGCTTGGTGATTAAGTGGTTCAGAATGGGATACCGGTCTATTGACTAGCGGGGCATGGGTTTAAACCCTCGATAAGGCATAGCTTTGTTCATCCTGTCTATTTTCTCTCCAACCGTCTCAAGTCTCGGGATGTAAGAACCATAACCTGCTACAAAAGAAACGATGTGAAACGTTAACTCAACTCAGCACGAATAATTGCCAACAGCATCATCATGTGTGGCCTACCCTTCCTTCATTTTGCTACATAATTCTCTGTAACCAGTTTCAGTTTATTCGCCTGCTTCTTGCATCGGCTAATCACTTGATTCAGTCGATCTTTTTCAGCCATGTGGTGTAGAGCATTCTTCCATGGGGTACAGATGTCTTCTACCATGAATTGTAGAGTATTCTACCATGGAATGTAGATGTCTTCTACCATGGGATGCAGAGATCTTCTAGCATGGAGTGTACAGTATTCTACCATGGGATGCTGAGATCTTCTACCATGGGATGCAGAGATCTTCTACCATTGGGTTTAAAGGCCTTACCTAGGTGGTGTAGCACAACCTCCAGAGTCGCCCCTTATGACGTCCGTCCATATTAAGTGGCGGGCTGTAGTAGCTTTCCTCACACCCCAAGTGTGCTGATGAAGGTGGACCAGGTCCTCCAGGCTGCTGTGCTATGATTGGCTTCATCTACATGACGTTCACTATTACGGGGAATTCACAGGATATAGTGCATGCCTTTCTTCTGTCCTATCGATGCGTGCAGCGTGTCTATCCGACGAACCAAATCTGTTTAGGCAGTAGCGAATGTTCGTTGCACGTTTCTGCAGCAGTGTTTAGATGGTTCGAACGTTAACCTTTGTATCGTATCACGTGCTAAGTTAACATAATAATGCTATTGGTTAGAGATATTTGGAATGTTAATTATACATTTTTTTTTATTAGTTGCACACCGAATAAGCAAACGGAAAGATTTAGCTTTCAGAGCAGAAATGTCGTTATTGTTGTGCAGGCACGTTAAGCATTTCCGGTTCCGTGGGCAAACTAAAAAATAGCGTGAAAATTGAGCCGGAAACGAAATGAATTACTTATTTTAAAAATAAGAAGTTGAAGGAAAGAGTTAATCAGCAACATTTTTATAAAGGAAAGAATGGAGAAAAACTGAATGGAGGAAAACTGAATGGAGGAAAACTGAATGGAGGAAAGGAGGAAAACTGAATGGAGGAAAACTGAATGGAGGAAAACTGAATGGAGAAAAACTGAATGGAGGAAAGGAGGAAAACTGAATGGAGGAAAACTGAATGGAGGAAAACTGAATGGAGGAAAGGAGGAAAACTGAATGGAGGAAAGGAGGAAAACTGAATGGAGGAAAACTGAATGGAGGAAAACTGAATGGAGGAAAGGAGGAAAACTGAATGGAGGAAAACTGAATGGAGAAAAACTGAATGGAGAAAAACTGAATGGAGAAAAACTGAATGGAGAAAAACTGAATGGAGGAAAGGAGGAAAACTGAATGGAGGAAAACTGAATGGAGGAAAGGAGGAAAACTGAATGGAGAAAAACTGAATGGAGAAAAACTGAATGGAGAAAAACTGAATGGAGGAAAGGAGGAAAACTGAATGGAGGAAAACTGAATGGAGGAAAACTGAATGGAGGAAAGGAGGAAAACTGAATGGAGGAAAGGAGGAAAACTGAATGGAGGAAAACTGAATGGAGGAAAACTGAATGGAGGAAAACTGAACGGAGGAAAACTGAATGGAGAAAAACTGAATGGAGGAAAGGAGGAAAACTGAATGGAGGAAAACTGAATGGAGGAAAACTGAATGGAGGAAAACTGAACGGAGGAAAACTGAACGGAGGAAAACTGAATGGAGAAAAACTGAATGGAGGAAAGGAGGAAAACTGAATGGAGGAAAACTGAATGGAGGAAAACTGAATGGAGGAAAACTGAACGGAGGAAAACTGAATGGAGGAAAACTGAACGGAGGAAAACTGAATGGAGGAAAACTGAATGGAGGAAAACTGAATGGAGGAAAACTGAACGGAGGAAAACTGAATGGAGAAAAACTGAATGGAGGAAAGGAGGAAAACTGAATGGAGGAAAACTGAATGGAGGAAAGGAGGAAAACTGAATGGAGGAAAGGAGGAAAACTGAATGGAGGAAAGGAGGAAAACTGAATGGAGGAAAACTGAATGGAGGAAAACTGAATGGAGGAAAACTGAACGGAGGAAAACTGAATGGAGAAAAACTGAATGGAGGAAAGGAGGAAAACTGAATGGAGGAAAACTGAATGGAGGAAAACTGAATGGAGGAAAACTGAACGGAGGAAAACTGAACGGAGGAAAACTGAATGGAGAAAAACTGAATGGAGGAAAGGAGGAAAACTGAATGGAGGAAAACTGAATGGAGGAAAACTGAATGGAGGAAAACTGAACGGAGGAAAACTGAATGGAGGAAAACTGAACGGAGGAAAACTGAATGGAGGAAAACTGAATGGAGGGAAACTGAATGGAGGAAAACTGAACGGAGGAAAACTGAATGGAGGAAAACTGAATGGAGGAAAACTGAACGGAGGAAAACTGAACGGAGGAAAACTGAATGACAGCTTGGAGGATTTGGAGGTAACCCACTGACAGCTTGGAAGTAACCCACTGACAGCTTGGAGGTAACTCACTGACAGCTTGGAGGTAACTCACTGACAGCTTGGAGGTAACCCACTGACAGCTTGGAGGATGTGGAGGTAACCCACTGACAGCTTGGAGGATGTGGAGGTAACCCACTGACAGCTTGGAGGTAACTCACTGACAGCTTGGAGGTAACTCACTGACAGCTTGGATGATGTGGAGGTAACTCACTGACAGCTTGGATGATGTGGAGGTAACCCACTGACAGCTTGGAGGATGTGGAGGTAACCCACTGACAGCTTGGAGGTAACTCACTGACAGCTTGGAGGTAACTCACTGACAGCTTGGAGGTAACCCACTGACAGCTTGGAGGATGTGGAGGTAACCCACTGACAGCTAGGATGATGTGGAGGTAACCCACTGACAGCTTGGAGGTAACTCACTGACAGCTTGGAGGTAACCCACTGACAGCTTGGATGATGTGGAGGTAACCCACTGACAGCTTGGAGGATGTGGAGGTAACCCACTGACAGCTTGGAGGATGGGGAGGTAACCCACTGACAGCTTGGATGATGTGGAGGCAACCCACTGACAGCTTGGATGATGTGGAGGTAACCCACTGACAGCTAGGATGATGTGGAGGTAACCCACTGACAGCTTGGATGATGTGGAGGTAACCCACTGACAGGTAGGATGATGTGGAGGTAACCCACTGACAGCTTGGATGATGTGGAGGTAACCCACTGACAGCTAGGATGATGTGGAGGTAACCCACTGACAGCTAGGATGATGTGGAGGTAACCCACTGACAGCTAGGATGATGTGGAGGTAACCCACTGACAGCTTGGATGATGTGGAGGTAACCCACTGACAGCTTGGATGATGGGGAGGTAACCCACTGACAGCAAGGATGATGTGGAGGTAACCCAGTGACAGCTAGGATGATGTGGAGGTAACGCACTGACAGCTAGGATGATGTGGAGGTAACCCACTGACAGCTTGGATGATGTGGAGGTAACCCACTGACAGCTAGGATGATGTGGAGGTAACCCACTGACAGCTAGGATGATGTGGAGGTAACCCACTGACAGCTAGGATGATGTGGAGGTAACCCACTGACAGCTAGGATGATGTGGAGGTAACCCACTGACAGCTTGGATGATGTGGAGGTAACCCACTGACAGCTTGGATGATGTTGAGGTAACCCACTGACAGGTAGGATGATGTGGAGGTAACCCACTGACAGCTAGGATGATGTGGAGGTAACCCACTGACAGCTTGGATGATGTGGAGGTAACCCACTGACAGCTTGAAGGATTTAGTGAAAACTTTGTCACAACTTGAAAGGTTGGAAGAACACGCAGTGAGAGATTGTGTTAAAAAATAAATGTGGTTATTAGTTAGAGTAGGGTATTCTGTTTCATTTTAGCGAGTCATGCATTCTTCGACCGCAGTCATTTCTGTAGTACGAGGGCGTATTTTCCATATTGATGATGTGGCACTGGCCTGGGATTAGAGCTTGTCTTATTTCTGACATTCCAGCATGTCTGTCAGGACATTAGTGTGAGCAAGTGTCTACATGACACGATTAAAAACAAACTAGTAATTAAAAATAAATACAGCAAGGTGGATGAATAGTCGTACTTACCTAGCTCTCCCACACACATACTTACCTAGCTCTCCCACACACATACTTACCTAGCTCTCCCACACACATACTTACCTAGCTCTCCCACACACATACTTACCTAGCTCTCCCACACACATACTTACCTAGCTCTCCCACACACACATACTTACCTAGCTCTCCCACACACACACACATACTTACCTAGCTCTCCCACACACACACACACATACTTACCTAGCTCTCCCACACACACACACACACTTACCTAGCTCTCCCACACACACACACATACTTACCTAGCTCTCCCACACACACACACCCACTTATCTAGCTCTCCCAGAGTCCAAGTACAAGGGCAGATGAGCAAAAAGGTGACACTCGAGCAGGGAGTACCCCAAGGGGGAGTACTGTCACCCACACTCTTTCTGGTATATATAAACGATATTACAGAGAATATACCAAGAAGAGTCCATAGCTCAATGTTTGCAGACGATCTGGCTATGTGGACCTCTGAAAAGAATCTCACCATAGCAAGAAATCGGATGCAAACGGCCCTAATATCGCTGGAAGAGTGGGCGAACTCATGGCTGGTAAAAATAAACGAGGAGAAAACCACGTGCACAATATTCTCGCTCTCATTAAAACCCCAAAGTACCAAATTAAGCCTAAATGGCAAAATCCTGCAGCCAAACGACAACCCAACCTATCTGGGAGTCACATTTGATCGGCGCATGACATGGAAAAGTCAGATTGAGAGAAACCGAATGAAAGCCAGAGAAAGAATGGCGATCATGAGGAAACTTGCTGGCACAAGCTGGGGAGCAGACGAAGGCATACTAAAGAAACTGTACACTGGAAGAGTGAGACCAGTTCTCGAGTATGGCATTGCGGCATGGACAACAGCAGCGAAGGCGAACTTCGATAAAGTTAACAAACTTCAAAACCAAGCCATGAGAATTATAACAGGTGGCATGAAGTCAACGCCAATTGTAGAACTTGAAAAGATTACAAAACTGCAATCCATGACCGATAGAAGAGACTGCAGAGCCCAGCTGCAGTCAGAGAAACTCCGAAGACTGACGGACCATCCAATGTACCAGAGACTAAACAATCTGGGAAATGGGAAACTGAAGCGGAGGAACTTTGCAGAAATAGCCAAAGCAAAGATGCACGAAGATCCCATAAACGCACCAACAACACCAAAACCCATCACTACTGTACGAAAACCTACTTGGAGGCAGGATATATTTCCAGAGGTGGTAGAAAATATACCAGGTATTGCAAACAAAAACTGCCAGAGTGAGAAAGAAAGGAGAGACACTACCCTAAGCTTCATAACGAAAAGCTACCCAAGCATGGACTGGACCCATGCATACACCGACGGTTCTGTAACAAACACTACACAGAACGGAGGGGCAGGAGCATTCCTGAACCTACCAAATGGCAGAAAAATAACACTGTCATTCGCTACTGGTAAGTACACAAGCAATTTCAGAGCAGAGGCAGAGGCACTGAGGGCGGCAGTGGAAGAAATGGTAACACACAGTGAAAATGAGAGCCATATAGTCTTGCTGACAGATGCTCTCGAAGTAGTCACAGCGCTAAAAAGCCAGAAGAACACTGAGCTTAATGACTTAAGAGCAGCACTCTGCAAACTGTGCCAGCAGTCCGCACCAAAAAGGGTGGTGGTACAGTGGGTTCCGTCACACTGCAACATCCAAGGCAACGAGGAGGCAGACAGACTGGCAAAAGAAGGTGCAAGGCTACCACAAACAGATACCAGTATGACGTACGAAGAGTCAAAACGGCTTATCAAAGCCAGATACATGTCCAAATGGGAAACCGAACATACTGGTTACACCAAAAACGATGCCTATTACCAGTTGAACCGAAGAGAGCAGGTCGTTGTCTTCAGACTTCGCACTGGCCACAACAGACTGAGGTACCACCTATTCAACAAACTGAAGATAGGGTGTACCGACGAATGCCCGTGCGGTACTGGTAAAATGACCACTGAACATCTGCTGCAGAACTGCCCGACATACGAGGATCAGAGAGAGCAGATGTGGCCATTGCCAGTGGAACTGCAAGACAAGCTGTATGGTAGTGGCGAGAGTCTCAGGATGACCGCTGCTTTTTTCGAAAAAATAATGGTTACTGTCTGACTGTGTACGCAGAAGAAGAAGAAGAAGATCTAGCTCTCCAAACAGTACATTTTGCCCGACCCCAACTAACATGTCTGATCAGTATATTTTGCCCGACCCCAAAAAACATGTCCGATAAGTTTATTTTGCCTGACCAGATGCAATCTCCTCTCCCCATCCCCTGACCATATGTTATCTCCTCTCCCCACCCCCTGATCAGATGTTATCTTCTCTTCCCATCCCCTGACATACCTAACTTTTTGTTCTGGTTACCACCTTATATCATACTTCCTCCCAGTCAACCGATTTAGTTTTTTTGGACCGTCTTTGTTGCGCACAATATTTCAGACGGGTTTATCTCTTGTCATCTGGGAAATGCCTCGTTTTTGTGACATTTCGGGTAAATATCACTGCACGAGAAAACGACAGAAGGTTGTCCGTATCGTATATTTGTGTCCAGACACTCATCAGTATGAACTGAGAATTTCCGCTGCACTTAATGGTCCACACAGGCCTCCATTAAAGATACATTCACCTCCAGTGACCCAATTCCATTCAATTTTCTGCCGCCGTCTGCAGTCGTAACTAATTAACTAAACAATGAGGCTGTTGATATGTCGTTTTTATGGCGGGTGTGAGCGCCTGGCGGTGTATGTGTGGGTCTGCGAGTGTGTGTATGTGTGGGTCTGTGAGAGTTTGTACAGGAGATCGTGTTGGCTTTGTATCGCGAGACGCCTGGGGGCCTATCAGCTCTAGCGACCGAAAGTAATTAAACAAAGGTGCGTGCACGTGCTATTACGGCACAGCTTGCGCCCCCTGGTGGAGCCAAAACGTGCGAACTAACAACTAGATCACGTCACTGGCACATACTTCATGCAAAATCCATCCGTTCAATCATTCTTTCATTCATTGAGCCAACCATGTATTTGTTCAATCATTAATTCAATCATTTAATAATCCAATCATTCGTTCAATTATTACTGCAGTAATTCATTAATTTCAGAATCAATTCACTCATGCACTTATTCATCCAATCATTAATTTAACCATTAATTCATTCAATCCCGAAATCGTTCAATCATACAAACATTAATTAATTTCTGTAATCATTCAATCGATCGTTCTTTTCAATAATTCATTCATTCTTGCAACCATTCATTAGACAGTTCTAACATTCAAACAGCCATTCAACCGTTTATTAATTCATTCATTGAACCATTTATTCAACCATTCATTGAAATTATTCAACCAACAACTTATTCAACCATTTATTGAACATTAAGTAAACAGCTTATTCAATCATTTATTTTCAATTATTCAACAATTCATTCAACATTCAACCATTTATTAAACCATTCAACTATTTATTTTACATTCAACCATTCATTCAACCATTCAGCTATTTATCCAACCATTCATTGAACCTTTCAACCATTTATTTAACCATTCAACCATTTATTTTATCATTTAACCATTCAGCTATTAATCCAACCATTCATTGAACCGTTCAACCATTTATATAACCATTAATTCAATCAATCATTTAACCATTAACTCAACCATTGAACTATTTATTTAACCATTCAACCATGTATTTAACCATTCAACTATGTATTTAACCATTCAACGATATTCAACCATTTATTCCACATTCAACCATTTATTTAACTGGATGCTACTCTCCTTATCTTGAACCAACGTTGACAGATTCCAGAAATCAATTGCTGATTTCAAATAAGATGGCGGGAACAAGCGAAAGCAGACATTCGCGTAAGCAGAATATTTTTCGCCACTAAAAAAGTGGACTTTTCTGTGACGTCACTTCTCCCCAAGTCCGGTGCTAAAAATATATATCCATTGCTAAAAATATATATTTTATTTATTTGCGGTGAATGAAGGCACAAGTAGAAGTTTCTGTTTAACTTGCTCTAAATATGTAGCCTAGTATGCTGTGTTTTCTTAGTTCTGTTCACTCGTTCGCTTTCGATGGTGTCGGTCATCGTCTGCCTTATTTTATGAAACTAATTGTTAACCTTCAGCAAACAAAAGCGCTCGATCAGAAATCATGAGAACTTTGCTCGTATCTCTCTTTACTTTATGGCCCCGTGGTCTGTCTGTATGGAGGACGAGAGCCAGAGCTCTTTTTTGTACGAACTGTGTTCATTGACCCATTTAGAAATATGTTAATTTCTGCACGGTGAGAATTGGGTCGCACACGCTCAAACATACGCCTGTTACCAGTATTTATCGTTCTTCATTCCGTCAAAAAGCCCGCAGTTGTCACTGAATTGACGTGCGCCAGTTTGCACGTGTTTCTATTTTAAGACCGGTGTTTTGAAACCAGCCCGAGGTTTATCTTGTCATTGTGTACACTGTTCAAAGGCTTCACACAGCTGCCTCCAAATCGTCTAGGGAATGGTGTCTTATTATATCCTTCCACGGATTGCAAGTACACCATTTAAAAATGTTTTCAGGCTAACAGACAATTATTTCTTATCAACAGCTTGACTCAACTTGTGACTTAGACAATTATTTGGCGATGTGGCCAGCACAGACTTGCCGTGATCGAAACGCAACCCGCCGGCCAATGTTTAATACACGAATACTCTATAATCTAACGATTCAATGATTGTAGAAAATATACTACATTGATTTATTAACTTATTGGTCATTGATTATTTACCGAATGTGATTCCAGATTTCCATACCAGTGGAAGTGCTCCAAAACAATCCTGACAAGGTGACAGAGAAATGCTGACGAGCTACTGCCCAACCTGCTTGCTGTCAGCTGTTCATTTCATACCTACACAGCGAGGAGTACAACAAGGCGATATCATCTCCCCAAAACGGACGGCGTGGCCTAGTGGTTAAGTGACACGGCTCACAACCAGAAGGTGCTGGGTTCGATCCCCATCACAGCACCTGCCGTTACCCCGGGGAATCAAATCCTTAGAAAATGCAGGAGGAAGCAGACCCTTACATAAAATGAATGCTGAAGTCGGATGCACTGGGCCTACATGCGCAAAATAAAACACTACAGTGCAACGCACACCGCCTTGGGGATTAGAGAAATAAGGACAACGCAAAAAAAAAAAAATGTTCATAGCTGAGCTTGAATAAGTTTTTAGGCAAATAAACTAGCAGGATCGAGGTGTCAACATCAGTCTCGGTAGACCATGCGCGTGGCGCCTTATGAGTAGGCTCTCCAGGGCCCAAGCCTGGGTGCTGAATATGGAAACACTAGGCTGCCCAAACAAAGGTGTCAACATAGATGGCGAGAAACCTACGTTTTGCCGATGACATTGTGATCTTCAGACACAGCCTTGCAGAAGTCGAACACAGCCTCATCGAGTTGAATGAAGCAGGCAAGGCAGTTGGCATCAACATAAATAGAAAGAAGACGCCATTTCTACTGGACACTTTCTGCCCTACGGGGGGGGGGGGGGGGGGGGGGGCTGCGATTGGAAGATGAGCTTATCGAAAATGTCTTACCCATGTCAGGAAATCAACAACATTGATAAGTAGGTCTCATGTAGGAGAGCGGCGGGTTGGCTCAGCTTGAGAGCGGCGGGTTGGCTCAGCTTGAGAGCGGCGGGTTGGCTCAGCTTGAGAGCGGCGGGTTGGCTCAGCTTGAGAGCGGCGGGTTGGCTCAGCTTGAGAGCGGCGGGTTGGCTCAGCTTGAGAGCGGCGGGTTGGCTCAGCTTGAGAGCGGCGGGTTGGCTCAGCTTGAGAGCGGCCGATACTCCAGCAGATGACGGACGTCAAGGCCAGGGCTCTCACCTTCTCTAGCCCAGCAATGGTATTCGGGTGTGAAGTTTGGAGCCAAGCATATTAGGCGCAAAGAAGCTCCGAATTACAGAAAGAGCAATGAAGCGAAGAGTCATGATGAGTCACTGACCATGACGTTAGTAGCCAACTATGATTCACTGACTCTGACGTTAGTAGCCAGCTATGAGTCACTGACTCTGACGTTAGTAGCCAGCTATGAGTCACATACCCTAACGTTAGTAGCCAGCTATGAGTCACTGACCCTGACGTTAGTAGCCAACTATGAGTCACAGACCCTGATACTAGCAGGCATCTATGAATCGCTGTCGCTGACCATGGCACGACCAGGCAGCTAGTAGTCACTGACCATGGCACGACCAGACAGCTAGGAGTCGCTCACCATGTCACGACCAGACAGCTAGGAGTCGCTCACCATGGCACGACCAGACAGCTAGGAGTCGCTCACCATGGCACAACCAGACAGATAGGAGTCACTGACCATGGCACGACCAGACAGCTAGGAGTCACTGGCTGCTGTCAGATCGTCACTCACAATTGAGTTGTATAACGACATTTTGCTGGATTGGAAGCAGGACCAGCGAGGATACATCAAATACTCCACTGAGGTAGCACGGACACAACAAGCGCTCCCACCCCTACCCCTACCTCAGGTTTATGACGAAAACAAGGTTACAATCCAAGGGCTATAACTCCAATAAAGAAAGTAACCACATGAAAAGGCACGTCTCCCTTTTCAGAGTGCGTAGCGTATTCTTGTCTTTGCGATGGTTGCGGTTGTAGTTGTGTTCCGCTATACGAACATCCGTTTTACGAACACCCGCTCAGGCGAATGTCTTTAACTGTGACCCGAACTCGTACATACGAACACAAGTTAGCTATTAAGAACATATTTCAAGCATCATTTTAAAATCAATCAGTCGGACCATTTCAAACTGAGTGAGCGCCATGTTTCTTTTCAGGTTTCATTCGAAAAAACGCATACCTTTGAAATTATTCATGTGCCTCTATGATAGTGGTGTTTATGCTATAGCCCAGGGAAGGAAGACTAACGTCTGGTCAGGCAAAACATACCTTCACCTTGACTTCCTCGTAGCCCTTCCCCGAAACGGGTTGTTTTCAATGCAGCCTGGCTACCAAGGTGAGGGATCGACATGATCCCCGTAGTAGTGAGCGACACGCAGATAAAGGCAAGCATAGCCCAACCGCCTGGAGGACCCGGTCCACCTTCATCAGCACGCTCAGGATGTGAGGAAGGCTACTGCAACTGGCCACTTAACGTAGTTTTCAGTGCGCACAAAAGAGTAACCTACTCATTGTGGGCATTCGAAAAAGCAACATGATACTGTGGCCCAACCCAAGTGCCAGATAAAGTGTATGGCGACGAGGGAAGCCCGAGACGGAGCACCGGGTTCATGTAGCTGCCATTACTTCCGAGCGAACGACCAAGACAAATATTATGTATTCGCAATAAGTGTAACGGGTCACTTCCGTTCTACAAAACTCAAGAGTCTGTTACAATGAACTGTTTCAAGACAGGAGACAGTTCCTCAATGTGATAAAACTGCATTTCATTTGTTTCTTTCAAGACGGAGTCTCCCCATTAAACACAAGCCGCCCATAATCATTGAGGGGCCGCCATTGTGAGCCCCTATAAGATCACTATTATATTCCCCATCTCCAAAAAGAAAGAAATGGACATTATTTCTTTGCGATGGTGAGGCTGCCTTTAAGGCGCTTCTTGTAGGCATGTATGTAACCAGATTCTGTACATTCATATTCCACTTTGGCAAGAATAAAAACATGTCAAGGTCAGATTGTGTTTATGTTGTTTATTGAAGTTTTTCCTGGAATATTGTTTCCGTGCCCATTGTCAAATGACATAACGTTCGTTGTTCACGTCTGTTTGGAGGTCACAATCCATTTCCAAGCTTAAAAAAAATATTTAGAAAAGAATTTACGAATGTGCTCTGATCCCTGTACGTCCAATTAATGAAGTGGGGTACTCTAGTAATTTATTTCCAGTCCATCTGACTGGAGAGACTCCGATATAGAATAGAGGTGCACAACAGAGACATCCCACAGTTCACAACATGTGCTTGATCGAGACAATGGCAGGAAACGACAAGGTGCGCAGTGGTCACGTGATAAGGGGATGGGTGGCAGTTTTAAAAAAGAACATTTAAAAGATGTATATCCGATACCAGAGACATGTTGTTAGTGCACTGGCGTCACTGGCGTCTCAGTGTAACATGTTGCTAGAGCACTGGCGTCTCAGTGTAACATGTTGCTAAAGCACTGGCGTCTCAGTGTAACATGTTGCTAGAGCACTGGCGTCTCAGTGTAACATGTTGCTAGAGCACTGGCGTCACTGGCGTCTCAGTGTAACATGTTGCTAGAGCACTGGCGTCACTGGCATCTCAGTGTAACATGTTGCTAGAGCACTGGCGTCTCAGTGTAACATGTTGCTAAAGTACTGGCGTCTCAGTGTAACATGTTGCTAAAGCACTGGCGTCTCAGTGTAACATGTTGCTAGAGCACTGGCGTCACTGGCGTCTCAGTGTAACATGTTGCTAGAGCACTGGCGTCACTGGCGTCTCAGTGTAACATGTTGCTAGAGCACTGGCGTCTCAGTGTAACATGTTGCTAAAGCACTGGCGTCTCAGTGTAACATGTTGCTAAAGCACTGGCGTCTCAGTGTAACATGTTGCTAAAGCACTGGCGTCTCAGTGTAACATGTTGCTAAAGCACTGGCGTCTCAGTGTAACATGTTGCTAAAGCACTGGCGTCTCAGTGTAACATGTTGCTAAAGCACTGGCGTCTCAGTGTAACATGTTGCTAAAGCACTGGCGTCTCAGTGTAACATGTTGCTAAAGCACTGGCGTCTCAGTGTAACATGTTGCTAAAGCACTGGCGTCTCAGTGTAACATGTTGCTAAAGCACTGGCGTCTCAGTGTAACATGTTGCTAAAGCACTGGCGTCTCAGTGTAACATGTTGCTTTAGCACTGGCGTCTCAGTGTAACATGTTGCTAAAGCACTGGCGTCTCAGTGTAACATGTTGCTAAAGCACTGGCGTCTCAGTGTAACATGTTGCTAAAGCACTGGCGTCTCAGTGTAACATGTCGCTAAAGCACTGGCGTCTCAGTGTAACATGTTGCTAAAGCACTGGCGTCTCAGTGTAACATGTTGCTAAAGCACTGGCGTCTCAGTGTAACATGTTGCTAAAGTACTGGCGTCTCAGTGTAACATGTTGCTAAAGCACTGGCGTCTCAGTGTAACATGTTGCTAAAGCACTGGCGTCTCAGTGTAACATGTTGCTAAAGCACTGGCGTCTCAGTGTAACATGTTGCTAAAGCACTGGCGTCTCAGTGTAACATGTTGCTAGAGCACTGGCGTCTCAGTGTAACATGTTGCTAGAGCACTGGCGTCTCAGTGTAACATGTTGCTAAAGCACTGGCGTCTCAGTGTAACATGTTGCTAAAGCACTGGCGTCTCAGTGTAACATGTTGCTAAAGCACTGGCGTCTCAGTGTAACATGTTGCTAAAGCACTGGCGTCTCAGTGTAACATGTTGCTAAAGCACTGGCGTCTCAGTGTAACATGTTGCTAAAGCACTGGCGTCTCAGTGTAACATGTTGCTAAAGCACTGGCGTCTCAGTGTAACATGTTGCTAAAGCACTGGCGTCTCAGTGTAACATGTTGCTAGTGCACTGGCGTCTCAGTGTAACATTTTCCCTTACGTTATCAACCCACTCCAGTCGACCCAGTTGTAAGTGAGGGCTTGGCCTACTGTTAGTGGAAAGAAATGCAGGGAGGAAGACAACTCAGATGAGGTCCTAACACTCCATCGCCTACTGCAGTGTCTGATACGCGACTACCGTGAGGAATGACAGACGCTGTACCTGTCGCGAGATGGGAGACAATGGAAGGGGTACACAGCAAGAGAAAGAACTTGTTACATGAACTAAGAAAGAGGGCAGTAGACAGCACTACAGGTGGAACGAGTCTGACAGACAAACATCGGCAGAGTAAAACAGAAACAGAAACATACCCTAAAAGAGAAATATAAACAGAGGAACACGAGCAGAGAAACATAAAGGATGATCATCCTGACAGAGGAACATCGGCAGAGTAAAACAGAAACAGAAACATACCCTAAAAGAGAAGTATAACAGAGAAATATAAACAGAGAAACACGAGCAGAGAAACATAAACAGAGAAACATAAACAAAGAAACATGAACAGAGAAACATAAGCAGATAAACATTATAGGAGAAAGCATTAAAAACTGTTTGAGAGCGTGACAAACGATAGACGTGTGGAGACGGAATGAGAGATAGATTTAACAAAGTGCACAGCTGAGAGTGAGTGATGGAGGGCTGACATGGTGTCAGATTCAATCAAGATCGCTGTATGACCCTTTGTTAATGAAGGTGAGTGAGCACACGCGTGAGTTGCTGGTCCTATCAGCCTACATGCTCTAGCCAGCACGCCACCCTCCAGGCAGAGAACACCTATTGTTCAAGGTCAGTAATGTAATGAAAGTGTCAACGAGGTTTATGACTAATATCGTCGTGTTCTTTCTTTGTTTTCTGTGCTAGTCAGGTCACGTGCGAAACTGTCGTATCGTCGTCCGACGATGTAGGGCAGCAACATATCTAATCAAACACGGAGGGTTTTAACGAGGGGAAAAACTTGTCTATGATCACAGAGTACAGTGGGGAGCGTACGCGATCCAATCTGGGGAATCAGTCGCTGTTGTCTACTTCATTACAGATGTAATTGGCATTCTGGCGAAGTGTACTAGGACTCACGTAATGGCTTGGTTCAGTCCACACAGTAAGGCGGTTCGGTATCAGTGGTTATCTAGTGATTGGAAGGGAGCCCACCCACACCTCTGCCAGTCTGACACACAACTTCATTCATTGATTGGTCATTTGGCTCCTAGTGGAGCATAAGGCTACCACTGCAGCTCCCCATCCTTACAGGAAGGATGTATCCACGTAATTGTGGTGGCAGTTTCAATGGTTGTACATGGGGAAGTTGCTATCCACATACACATCTCTTATTATTCTGTACATGCGTAGCGCAGTGGTTAGTGCTCTGGCTTCGCATCTGAGTGGTCCTGGGTTCATTCCCCAGTTGAGGCGGTAATGTTTTTTTCAGACCGCAATGGCTCCCGGGTCGACCCAGCCTTAAATGGGTACCGTTTCAGTCCGGGAAGTAAAAGCGGCGAGGGAGAGGAGATGGCTACCGCCCTCATATAGCCGAGCCTTTGAAATGTGAGATCGCTAACACCTCACACCCCTACGGCAGTAATGCTATGGGATACTTTACTTTACTTACATGCTGCGAAGGTTACATTGGTTCTAGGCACCACTCGGGTGCCCTTAGACTTGCAATAATGACAAGGCACACATTGTTAACTCGTGTAGTTCTGCTGCGAGGCAATCCGCGTTCCGATATTGACCTGGTCGCTCTAGTCATGTTGACATGTATAAGTCGTGCCACATGCTATTTTAACCGGGACACAATTTCGGATACGCGCTCAATTGTAAGTTACTAATCCCAGTGCATACATAGCTCCTACACTCTGGCAGTGAGATATTAGCTCCTGGGTTCAACACGCCGGGAGAAACTGTCCTAACAAGCTGAGAGGCGAGGTGTGAGTCTGTGGTGTCCTATAACCAGAATGCTCTGAGTAGATAAAGCGCATAAGTCACATGTGCCTCTTATTCCATCTCGGAGCAGAACAGTAGAGGTTGAGTGGTCAGAGTGTCCCGTGAACTGGCTGAGACGAGTGTTTCCAGGGGCGTTTCATCAAATCAGTAAATCAGATCAACCCAAACATGAACCAACACAAACCTAGATCAACACAAACCTAGACTAACACAAACCTAGATCAACCCAAACCTAGACCAACACAAACCTAGATCAACACAAACCTAGACTAACACAAACCTAGATCAACACAAACCTAGACTAACACAAACCTAAATCAACCCAAACCTAGACTAACACAAACCTAAATCAACCCAAACCTAGACCAACACAAACCTAGACCAACACAAACCTAGACCATCCCAAACCTAGAACAACCAAAACCTGCCCCAACCCAAACCTAGACCAACACAACAAAAACCAAGACCAACACAAATCTAGACCAATCCAAACCTAGACCAACACAAATCTAGACCAATCCAAACCTAGACCAACCCAAATATAGACCAACAAAAACCTAGATCAACCCAAACCTGCCGCAACTCAAAGCTGCCAGAAACCATACCTGCCTCAACCCAACCGAAACCTGCCCCGACACAGTGTGGCCACATATCCGTTTGATAACAAGTTGCCCAGTGACCCTTTGCCCCAACCAGACCAGCGATCGTGGCCTCATTGAAGGTACACAACATATGTGACATACTTATTGACACTTTCATTGGTTCTCTTCATGTCATGTTGTTGTTGTTGTTCATAACGCCACTCGTACCATACTTCATTGACGAATTCCTTTTGTGGCGGGTTACAATGGCTCTCCTCCCATACCGAGGCGTACCTGAGAAGGCGGGCAGGAGTCCTAAATGAACTCAGTGCAATGCGAGGTCAATCGGTTGTTGTTTGCGAATGCACATAATGAGTAGGTAACTCTTTTGTGCGTCCTAAAAATGGCGTTACGTGGCGGGTCGTCGTAGCTTTCCTCACATCCCGAGTGTGTTGATGAAGGTGAACCAGGGTCCTTCAGGCGGTTGTGCTATACTTGGCTTCATCTGCGTGTAGCTCACAACTACAGGGCGACCAGCAAGGAGGTCAGGTGAGGGTCTTGGCCAGTATGTCTCACCTCAGCCTGGTTAAGATTGCCTGATCTGTATATCTCACCTGAGCCTGGCTAACATTGTCTGATCTGTGTGTTGTTCCTCAGCCTGGCTAACATAGTCTGATCTGTATGTCTCACCTGAGCCTGGCTAACATTGTCTGATCTGTATGTCTCACCTGAGCCTGGCTAACATTGTCTGATCTGTATGTCTCACCTGAGCCTGGCTAACATTGTCTGATCTGTATGTCTCACCTGAGCCTGGCTAACATTGTCTGATCTGTGTGTTGCTCCTGAGCCTGGCTAACATTGTCTGATCTGTATGTCTCACCTGAGCCTGGCTAACATTGTCTGATCTTTGTGTTGTTTCTGAGCCTGGCTAACATAGTCTGATCTGTATGTCTCACCTGACCCTGACTAACATAGTCTGATCAGTATGTCTCACCTGACCCTGACTAACATAGTCTGATCAGTATGTCTCACCTGACCCTGACTAACATAGTCTGATCAGTATGTCTCACCTGACCCTGACTAACATAGTCTGATCAGTATGTCTCACCTGACCCTGACTAACATAGTCTGATCAGTATGTCTCACCTGACCCTGACTAACATAGTCTGATCAGTATGTCTCACCTGACCCTGACTAACATAGTCTGATGTCTCACCTGACCCTGACTAACATAGTCTGATCAGTATGTCTCACCTGACCCCGACTAACATAGTCTGATCAGTATGTCTCACCTGACCCTGACTAACATAGTCTGATCAGTATGTCTCACCTGACCCTGACTAACATAGTCTGATGTCTCACCTGACCCTGACTAACATAGTCTGATCAGTATGTCTCACCTGACCCTGACTAACATAGTCTGATGTCTCACCTGACCCTGACTAACATAGTCTGATGTCTCACCTGACCCTGACTAACATAGTCTGATGTCTCACCTGACCCTGACTAACATAGTCTTATCAGTATGTCTCACCTGACCCTGACTAACATAGTCGGATCAGTCAGTACCTCTACATTACATAAGCCTTCCCTTTGCTTGTTGTTATTTGTCCGTCCCCTTATTTCTTCTGTTCTGTGAGATTGTGATCCTTTCTCTCCATCTTTGTATTTGTTTTTCTGATGTTTCCTTCCTTGTTTAATCTGCCCTTCTGCGTTATCCCTCAACCCACTTCCACCTAGGTTATATTCTTCTTCTTTCCTCTTCCTACCTCCGCTGCCTTTCATCTTATTTAACCGTGTCTTTTTCCTGCTGCTACTTTTACTCTCCCTCATCTTGCTCTACCTCCGTATCTTCTAGTCCACTCTCCTCCCTCATCTTGTTCTACTCCTACTGCCTTGCCCTACCTCCCCCATCCACTTTCTTCCCCCACCTCCCCAGTTCACCTCTCTTCCCCTACCTCCCCGTCCATCTCTCTTCCCCTACCTCCCCCTCCACTACCTCTCTTCCCCTACCTCCCCGTCCACCTCTCTTCCCTACCCCCCTCCCCTACCTCCCCCTCGCCCACTCTCTTCTCCTACCTCCCCCGTCCACTCTCCTCTCCTCCCCTCCCCTGCCTCACCCATCCACTCTCTTCCCCTACCTCCCCAGTTCACCTCTCTTCCCCTACCTCCCCGTCCATCTCTCTTCCCCTACCTCCCCCTCCACTACCTCTCTTTCCCTACCTCCCCGTCCACCTCTCTTCCCCTACCCCCCTCCCTTCCCCGTCCACTCTCTTCCCCTACCTCCCCCGTCCACTCTCCTCTCCTGCCCTCCCCTGCCTCACCCATCCACTCTCTTCCTCTACCTCCCCAGTTCACCTCTCTTCCCCTACCTCCCCGTCCATCTCTCTTTCCCTACCTCCCCCTCCATTACCTCTCTTCCCCTACCTCCCCGTCCACTCTCTTCCCCTACCTCCCCCGTCCACTCTCCTCCCCTCCCCTGCCTCACCCATCCACTCCCCACCTCCCCGACCACATAATCCTGTAGCACACAAACCAGACCGACGTTGTCCAAACAAGGTCAACCAACTCACGCCAGGACCAGACTTCTTGCTTCAATGTGTCCACAAACAAGGGAGACCTGAATGGCGTCAACCCTGGCCTCGCACGCAAACTTTGGATTTGGACAAGACTGCTCTCACAGGCCATCGCTATTTCGTCCCTCGTCGCTACCACTATCCAGAGCCACATCAAACATTTGCTTAGGCCGCTCGAGAAACTTGGACGTCAACAGCCACGCCTGGTACCACTGCCTGGGTTCTCGGTTTCTTCTTCATCTTCTTCTTCAATTCGTGTTTTATATAAGGCCATCGATTCTTCTTCATCTTCTTCTTCAATTCGTGTTTTATATAAGGCCATCGATTCTTCTTCATCTTCTTCTTCAATTCGTGTTTTATATAAGGCCATCGATTCTTCTTCATCTTCTTCTTCAATTCGTGTTTTATATAAGGCCATCGATTCTTCTTCATCTTCTTCTTCAATTCGTGTTTTATATAAGGCCATCGATTCTTCTTCATCTTCTTCTTCAATTCGTGTTTTATATAAGGCCATCGATTCTTCTTCATCTTTGTTCTTGGAATCTTGGTATTCAAACAGGTATGTTAATGTCTGTTGCCAGGTAGCCGAATTTTTCCGACTGGTAGGTATTTTAGAGCTTCCTGCGGCCTACTGGAAGTGGGAGAGGGGGCGGGGGGGGGGATAAATAATTTGGGTACATTTTTAAATTACAGATTTTGCCTGGCAGCGGCCGTTAGGCCTACTCTTTTCGATTTCTGCCAAGGTATTTTTAACGTGCTCCGTCTGAACACGGGAGCCCGATCTCACTACCCAGAGATCAGGGGTCCCATCTCACTACCCAGAGATCAGGGGTCCCATCTCACTACCCAGAGATCAGGGGTCCCACCTCACTACCCAGAGATCATGGGTCCCACCTCACTACCCAGTGATCAGGGGTCCCACCTCACTACCCAGTGATCAGGGGTCCCACCTCACTACCCAGAGATCAGGGGTCCCACCTCACTACTCAGAGATCAGGGGTCCCACCTCACTACCCAGAGATCAGGGGTCCCATCTCACTACCCAGAGATCAGGGGTCCCACCTCACTACCCAGTGATCAGGGGTCCCACCTCACTACCCAGTGATCAGGGGTCCCACCTCACTACCCAGAGATCAGGGGTCCCACCTCAGTACCCAGAGATCAGGGGTCCCACCTCACTACCCAGAGATCATGGGTCCCACCTCACTACCCAGAGATCAGGGGTCCCACCTCAGTACTCAGAGATCAGGGGTCCCACCTCAGTACCCAGAGATCAGGGGTCCCACCTCAGTACCCAGAGATCAGGGTCCCACCTCACTACCCAGAGATCAGGGGTCCCATCCACCATGATTCGAACCTGCGACCTCTGGCCCTCGAGGCGGAAACCTTACCTTAAGATACCGAGCCTCTCCTCGATCGCTCTCAAATAATTACATTCATTTCCTTCATAAACTTGGTCATCCATTTAGTCTAAGGTTTCTCTGGACTTCCGCGTTCAAATCACCACAACAATTTCTCTCACAAACTTGGCAGTTCGCCGAAGTCTTTTCTCGAAGAATCTAGAATTAGCAACGCACTTAAACCGTTTTATCTGCGTCTTTCGGTCCGACACATCCACTTTCGGCAAATATTTTTTGTTTATGTGGGGTTAACGCTCCGTAGCTTTTTTGACAGTGTCCAGTCTACCTACAGGGGAACAGATGGTTTCTAAACAGAATATTCCTTCTACTAGATGAGCTGCCTCTCAAGCCTCATCTACACGGGCTAAGAGAAACCTCAAACTGAAAAGGGGAACATACACATCTAAATAAGATTAGAGAACCTCTCTTTTATGTTCTTTGTATACGCTGTTCAGATACTTGCGATCAAACGTCACTCCGAGGTATTTCAACCTGTCACACCTGTCGATGGTGCAACCATCAAATGTGATGCCCGGGAGTTCAGTCTTTACTATGGAATTATTCAAAGAGCACCACATCATGCAGGCCTTGTTTGGATTGATCTTGGAGCTTGAGTCGCTGCACCACTGTGAGATTCCTTGCAAGGTTTCCTTGATGTCTTTGATCAACTCTTGCCTGTCTGAGCGAGTCCTGTACGTTAGGATGTCATCGGAAAATGTCAAAATCCGCTCTGTCCCTATGGGTTGAGTATTGGCCACTTTTACTGTGTAGATGTTGTACAGCACCGGTGAGAGCGGAGACCTTTGAGGCAATCCTGGACATATTCGTCTCGGTTCTGATGTCCACGATCCTACGCGTAGTGCCATTGTTCTTTCCATCAGGGCAGCTGCTATCCAACTTACCAGTCACGGGTTTAAACCACACTGCTTCAGACATGTCATTAAAGTTTCAAAATCGACACGGTTGTATGCGTCTTCCTGGTCGAGTGCCACCGCGACCGTTTCTTTCTCTGACTGAAAACCCTCGTACACATCACACGCGAAAGTTCCAGCGTTAGCCCAGGTCTCCTTCGCTGTTATGTAGCTAGCTACCCAGCGTATCGGGTAGGATGTGCAAGGCAGGTCATTATTTTCCTGGCAACTATCTTCTCGAGCAATTTGCCATACACATTCGGTATGGTGATTATTAGATAGTTGATGAGAAGCGTGGAGTCCTTACCAGGTTTAGGCAGTGGGCACAGATAACTACGAAGCCAGTCCTCAGGCACAGATAGCTATGAAGCCTGTCCTCAGGCACAGATGACTTCTCTATAGTGTAATTGAACTCCTTCACCATTTTTGTTATCTCTGTCTCATCCAACTGCTTGATGTTACAATACTGTACTCCATCAGGACCTGGGGCAGTGTTTTTGCTGGTACGTAGGCTACATAAGCCTCTTCCCTGATAGCTGCCTCTAAAATGCCTTTCCGATTTCCTGACGGGCATCTCCGTCGCCTTTGTCCGCCTGGACAACATATCGACTGAAAAAAACTCAGACCCCTCTCTTCATCTGTCTTCAGGGAAATTCCTGTGGTGTCTTTAATGTTGGGGATAAGCTGGCTTGTAGTCTTTTCATTCATCTTCCACGTACCTAAAGCAATGACAACCTACCGTACTGCAAACTTGCCAAGAAACTTATTACAGCCAAAATAGGTTGGCAGTTGTAAAAAAGTGACGTTCTGCAAAAGACATGCTAACTTTTACTACAATGTTGCCTTAGAATCCAACACTATATCAATGTCTCCATATAAAACTGCCTTTTCAAAGCTATCTAAAGTCTTTCTTTCTTCATCGGTCAAGCTGTGTACCGACCAGGTCTTGATGTTGTCTGTCCATCTGTACCTCTGCCGCCTGCTGGCTTTCGTGTCCTCCGCTCTTCCCTCAAATATAACTTTCAGCAGTCTGTCATGTCGCTGGACATGGGCCAAAATAATTTAGTTTTCTGCTTTTTATCTTCTCCAGAAGCATGTTCTCCGCCTGGAGTTGTTCCAGAACCTCACTAACATAACATCTCGATCATAATTTCATCAATTTATATCCCAAAATTATTGATACAAGGGGCTTATCATGTCTTTGACCTGACTTTGAAAGAGTAGGAGGATAAAGTTTTAATTTGGCACGTAAGTAGCTCATTCAATTTGTACTAGACTTGAGAAGTATGAATTTTCCTCCTCAACAGGTTTACCCGGTATGGTGCATGCCGCAACACACCTTATTGACCGGATCTGCTACTCTAACGGTTTGTCAGAACAATGGAGAAATCAGAGGCCAGAACTGTGATAAAATTATTGATGGTGCAGGGAAAAACACCTACAGAAATACAGAGGGAGATGGAACCAGTGTTTGAGGAATTCTGTCCTTCGTATGCTTCTGTAAAAAACTGGTGTAGGCAGCTTAAGTGTGGCCGTTCCCATGTTGCTGATCTTCCAAGATCAGGAAGACCATCCACAGAGTGCATCGATGAAAATGCTCCAAGAGTGAAGAAAATTATTGACCAGGATAGGAAAATGACAATTGCAGAGATATCTAGGTCAGCAAAACTGAATGAAAAAACAGTTTTTAGAATTTTACACAACAGACTGAACATGAGAAACGTGTGTGCCCGCTGGGTCACGCGTCTGCTGACATGTGCACGAGGGTTTTGATTTCTGTGGCCAGTTGCTCAAAATGTGTCGGTTGAAAAACATGTTGCAGACCATGGTGACAGTAGATGAGACTTGGGTTCACCATTATGACCCAAAATCCAAAATCTCCAGCATGCAGTGGAAAGAGCACAGAAATCTGCAAGAAAAGTGATGCTGTTTTTTGGGACGCCAAAGGTGTCATATTGAAAGATTTCCTGCCTCATGACAACACGGTTAATGGGCATTTTTATGCAGATCTCCTTACCAAACTAAGGACGGCTGTGACCAGAAAACGAGGGATAGCACGCACTCAAATTCTGCCTTTGTCTCAAGACAAGGCCCCCTCCCATAAAGCGAGGCTTATGCTGCAAACAGTCAATGATTTGAACATTGAAGCTCTTCCACACCCACCATATTCTCAGGATTTAGCTCCATCAGACATTTTTATTTGTTCAAAACTTAAAAAACAGCTGAAAGGAAATCATGTTGACAGTGACGAAGATGTCATACTGGCTTGTGATAACTGGTTTAGTTCGAAAAATAGGTTACTCTATTCTCAAGGTCTTTTCAAGGCCACGCAGAGATGACAGAAATGTATAAATTCAGGTGGTGGAGAAGCAATAAGCAATGTACCAAATTTCAATTTTCTCCTCCTATTCTTTCATGGCCAGGGGTAAAGACTTATGACAAGCCCCTTGTACATATTATTTTTTCAGATCGGCGCGTATTTCTGAACGCACAATAACATCGTCTGGTAATGGTTCCCTATACAGACATTGCCCTTCGGGTTTTTATGGTGAAGATGCTGTAACAGTTTCTAGGGTGAAAGTTCAGGGACGCAAGATGGCCAGGAAGCCGGTAAAGTCTAGTGTAGAAGGTGTGGCCCACTAAGGTCACGGACTGGTGAAGATACAAACACGTAGCCTGGATCGCTGTAAGGGTGAAGGCCGATTGCAAAAGAAAGGCCAAGATGGAGGCGATTTCCCACCCTCTTTCTCCCCCCTCCCCACCCATATATATATATATATATATATTAGTCACTATAGTCAAGGATGAAGTGTGAGATATTCATTCTACTAGTCTTCAACTCTCTTGTTTATTTGCATTCAATACCCTAATTGTAAATCACGTGTTAATTTACTGCTTACAGACGTGACGCTAGTCGAGAACGGGAATTGAGTCAATCAAAATCCAGTGCCCAACCCACTCAGACACCCCGGGCTGTAGAAGCACTGAACGTGAAACGAGTCTCAGATGTGACCTTATAATGTGACCTTATGTGACCTTATAATGTGACCAAAGATAGGAAGAGTTGTATTTCGCTGCAGAAAAACACAGGACAAGTGGTGAGTCCGGTGGTGAGTGGTGAGTGGTGAGTCCCATGTTGGGCCGGTAAGTCTAACAATATTATTTATCGCACATACTTTCCCTTGAGTGTCTTGACAATGTGTCCTGAAGGACAGTGTGCGTGTCTAGTTTAACCCCCAGGTATTGAGAAGGGGGGGGGGGAGAAGACGACCGTGCATTGTCCCAGTTTTTGTCCTTACCATATGCTCTTCATTTATCTTGTAGAACGACCATAAGAAGAGAGGCTGCAGAGAGAAATGGTGTAGAGAGACGTCACAGGTAAATACGTTTCAGGTGTTAATATCGCTGCACAGGTAAGATCAAACAACAGTTTGTAAGACAGAACTAGGGCACGTGTTGGTGAGCCTTCCTCGCCTAATCCTATCACCATTTACCCGTCGAACGGAACCTTGTGGCCTTCTACTTCGATCAACCACACAGTTTGCCACGCTCTGATGACCCCCAACTGTCACCTGACACATTCAGACATGCCTGGATTTGAAGACTTGGGTCGCGGGTGTAAATGTCAAGGTCTGCTGCACGTGAATGGTCGTGTTCTAATATCGTTCTGACATTTGATGTGAATATCGATTCCCGACAGGTGTAAGTGGTGCATGTATTCAGGGTCACATGCGGCTACACTGGTGGGACGGACAGAGAAAACACAAGAGATTGGGACCATTAGACTACTGGGAGACACACTACTACACGAAACTGGTGGGAAGGACAGAGAAAACACAGGAGATTATGACCAATATACTACTGGGAGACACACTCCTACACGAAACTAGATGGACGGACAGAAAAAACACAAGAGATTAGATCTATTATACTACTGGGAGACACACTCCTACACGAAACTAGATGGACGGACAGAGAAAACACAAGAGATTATGACCAATATACTACTGGGAGACACACTCCTACACGAAACTAGATGGACGGACAGAAAAAACACAAGAGATTAGATCTATTATACTACTGGGAGACACACTCCTACACGAAACTAGATGGACGGACAGAAAAAACACAAGAGATTAGATCTATTATACTACTGGGAGACACACTCCTACACGAAACTAGATGGACGGACAGAAAAAACACAAGAGATTAGATCTATTATACTACTGGGAGACACACTCCTACACGATATAGAAGCGTTCACATACAATCGCAGCACTATATGAAAATTAGCACAGATAAAGATATCACAATAAGAATACAAAAGGCGAACACTGAGAAACACAAAAATTCAAACTTTACCTGCAATGTAAATATAAAGTTCGTTCTATTGTATGGCACTGAAACATGGAGAACGTCACAAATTATGGAAACGGAACAGACTTTTGTAAATGGGCGCTTGCCTCATAAAAGAGAGATTGAAATGGTTTGTTAATATCAGTTGACGTGGAGCTATTGGAGAGAACCAGGCAGATATAGGTGGGTAAAGACGCGAGGAGCAGGCACTGATATTGGATAGGACACACAATAATGAAACAACTAACAGCATTACAAGACAGTCTCTGTTATGGATTCCCATAGACAAGACAAGTAGTAGCAGACCAAAATACGCAGAGGGAGAAGAGGATTCGAGACAAGCATAAAGAACGACGGGCATAGACCTGGAACGGATTGCCTAGGGCAGGGGGATTTAACGTGTATTTGTTGAACACCTGTGCTCCAGAGGGAACTGACAGGTTTTAATTGATTGTTGATTCGTTGATTAACAGCCAGCGATAGCTGATGTTGCTGTTGCTGCTCGGCAAAGCATCTTGTTGTCAAGCACACGGTAGTTATATTATAGCGGGTCAGCCTTTAACCAATACTGGACTCCAGCTCTGAATTCTTGGACAGCGCTAAACAGCTCTTGGCCATAACAAGCGCCACAGTTCTAGGATAGTAGTGTCAACAGTTTGTATTGGATGCATCCAAAACTTTCCACACACCACGAACTCGCTATCACAGCTGGCAGCCTGCACCAGAGAGCGAACCAGAGTTGACCAAGACACTATTACACCTTAGGGTAGCCATGGAAACAGGCTGCTCGTGGTAGCCATAGCAACAGGCTGCTTGTGGTAGCCATAGAAACAGGCTGCTTGTAGTAGCCATAGAAACAGGCTGCTTGTAGTAGCCATAGAAACAGGCTGCTTGTAGTAGCCATAGAAACGCTGCTTATGGTAGCCATAGAAACAGGCTGCTTGTAGTAGCCATAAAAACAGGCTGCTTGTAGTAGCCATGGAAACAGGCTGCTTATGGCAGCCATAGAAACAGGTTGCTTGTAGTAGCCATAGAAACAGGCTGCTTTAGTCAAGCTGAGAATAGGGACCGCAGTGGGAGGGCGCACCTGGTTCCCTGAAAAAGCAGAAACCTGATATGTTAGGTCAAAATGTGCAGATATTGCAGCCTCGCTGTAAACTAGCGACACAAAGTCAGAATGTCCTTTTCAAGACAAACAGAAGAAGAAGAAAAAGAAGAAGAACAAGAAGTAGAAGAAACGGAGCTTGGGTGTGGGTAAGAGAGAGATGGGTTGGTTCCCGAGTGGTGAAGGAGTGCAGTGGTGACGTGAGGCGGAGTGCAAACAAAGAGAACTTCTAATTATGAAACAGCTGTTCTTGCTTCCAGATTGTACAGATGGACTGTCGCGCTATGCTCTGTGCAGGGCTACTCTTTCATATTTGTGATTCGTGTGTCTCTGTCCGTCTTCACCTGCATGGCTTCCTTCACCTGCATGCCCCCAGTGTGCCTTCCTTCACATGCATGCCCCCAGTGTGCCTTCCTTCACCTGCATGCCCTCAGTGTGCCTTCCTTCACCTGCATGCCCTCAGTGTGCCTTCACCTGCATGCCTTCCTTCACCTGCATGCCTTCCTTCACCTGCATGCCTTCCTTCACCTGCATGCCTTCCTTCACCTGCATGCCCTCCTTCACCTGCATGCCCTCAGTGTGCCTTCCTTCACCTGCATGCCCTCAGTGTGCCTTCACCTGCATGCCTTCCTTCACCTGCATGCCTTCCTTCACCTGCATGCCCTCCTTCGCCTGCATGCATTCCTTCACCTGCATGCCTTCCTTCACCTGCATGCCTTCCTTCACCTGCATGCCTTCCTTCACCTGCATGCCCTCAGTGTGCCTTCCTTCACCTGCATGCCCTCAGTGTGCCTTCACCTGCATGCCTTCCTTCACCTGCATGCCTTCCTTCCCCTGCATGCCCTCCTTCACCTGCATGCCCTCAGTGTGCCCTCCTTCACCTGCATGCCCTCCTTCACCTGCATGCCTTCCTTCACCTGCATGCCTTCCTTCCCCTGCATGCCCTCCTTCACCTGCATGCCCTCAGTGTGCCCTCCTTCACCTGCATGCCTTCCTTCACCTGCATGCCCTCAGTGTGCCTTCCTTCACCTGCATGCCCTCCTTCACCTGCATGCCCTCAGTGTGTCTTCCTTCACCTGCATGCCCTCCTTCACCTGCATGCTCTCAGTATGCCTTCACCTGCATGCCTTCCTTCACCTGCACGCCCTCCTTCACCTGCATGCCCTCAGTGTGCCTTCCTTCACCAGTGTGCCTTCACCTACATGTCTCACTTTCCGGATGCCTGTTTTCACCTTGATACCCCGTTTCCTGCCTGTCACAACCTACCTGACAGACTTAACATAACAATCCCCGTCTCTCGTCGTATCCTCGATCTACCCGTCGAACTAGCTACGTAGTGCGGATACAGCCAGTCCAAACATAGCTGAATATTAAATACACACCCGATAGAGCGTGCCTGCGAGAGAAGTTGACAGGGCGTTAAACCTCTACTTAATCAACCTGACGTACAATTTGACGTGCTAGACCAGCTTAACTTCGACAGGAGCGATACGAGCCGTTTGATCTAGCCAATCAAATATACATTTCAGTTGATACATTATTTTTTTTTGGTTACACGTGGACAACCTTTTAAATAATGTAGATGTAACGCACCAGCAGCCTAAACTACTTTAATGACTGGCAGTTAGATGTTAGATACTTGTTTACGCCTGGGAGATACGCGCGCATGAATCTGGATCCTGAGATTGTGGGGATAACGAACAGGGTCACTGCTGCTTACTAAGAATA